>JAOYMR010000021.1:4103405-4149330 GCA_025802075.1 Tenebrosternarchus preto
ATATATACTCATGGAATTGTGAAGGTTTAATTAACTGAACCGTCAATATTAAGAGAAGAACATTTTGCTGTTACATTGATAAAGTATATATTTTTGTCCTAAACAGGAGATGACTGCTCAAATTCTCTACTGAAAATTATTACTGTTATTATTATGAAATGATTACTAGTCAGATTAGCATGTCATCAGTTCAGTGAGGATTTGTGTGAAGGATTTGTGCATATATTACTTGCATATGACCCAATTCTGTTCTGTCAATGAATTGTTATTTTATTAGTTGTGCTAAAGTCTGTTGACTGTGTCTGATAATTATAAAATAGTGGTGCAAAAATTTGCAGTGGCTTATTGAAGTGCTTGTAAACAGGTGCAGTATCTTCCTCAAGGGATTAAATACAATACAATCTACGTGTGTTTCTTTGCTTTTCATATGGTTGAAGAAATAACAGGTGCTGAAGCCCAAATCTAGAGCTTAAAGAAGGATCAAGGGAAGAAGAGTTATGAGAATGTACTTTTGTCAAGTGAACTATAGGTACCTGCCATTTCCATGTTCTCTATAGGGCACAAGAATATGCTGTGTGCAAGCCTTAATATGCATGCATGCTTGTGCTGTGTGTACTGGATCACTTTAAAACAGCAAGAATAAGAATAAAAGAAGTCAGATATCGAAACCAGAAAAAAAGTTCACCAATTAAAAACCAACCTAGTTCTCCAGTCTCCATCAGCCATTACTAACAATAACTGATCACGTATCTTTACGTCTTCCACCAGGGAGGTCTCCATGCATCCTGGCACAAGCTAACAGCTATACAGCTCATGTGCTAAGCTAAAGAAAGCAGGCAAGCGTTGAGAGAAATAGAGAGGGGCTGTGGGAATGTGAAAGCACTTGGAGTGTGGGAGCGTCCTAGACATCTGTCCTCTGAAGAGGGCCAGAATGGGGCATGCTGGGAATGGCCTGCCTCATTAAAGATGGATGCCCTGTCAGGCCATGTTGGATTGATAAAAGGCCCGCTGAGGTGTGTGTGTGTGTGTTCCACTTTGCACTGTTTAATGTGTATTAAACAGCCTGTTTTGGCTTCAGCTGTGAATTGGCCTAGGAGGCCCAGAGCAAGGGGCAAGATGCGTGTGGTGTGTGCTGATCACATGCGTGGATGTATGCACACACACACACACACAAACGCATACACTTGCAGGCACACATGCACGTAAGCACCCACACACACATGCACACATGCAAACACACACTTTGTTTACCCTATCACATTGTGACGCTTTTGAACAACATCACAGAAAGGCATGCACAGATAAATAGGTGCAGATGTGTAATCTCATGTGTGTTCTCTGCTCTTTGAAGTTCCTGTTTCATGTCTAGTCAGTGAGGGGTACAAAAACATGACTAGAGGGGAGTGAAGAAGACAAAGAGGAGGCCATGAAGTTGCTGCTCTCTTTTTTTAAGGGATTACTGTGCCAATAGTCCAGCCTGCCACAGGGGAACGCACATCTTCACCATCAATCACTCTCTGTTGTACACATCCCATAATATTTATTTCTTGTTTTTTTTCCCTCATTCTTCACCCCACTGGACCAGTTATACAGATATATGACAATCATCAGGTATCACATGATAAAACCTGAATAAACTGTATTTAAAAAAAAAACGACTGTAATATTTCAAGCTATGCTATTGCAGTTGCTATCTTGTTTTTGACAAACAAAAATCATTTAACGAAGCAACCATGATGTTTCATGAGCCATAGCTTTTTGACGTGTTGGTTGCTATTAATATTATGTAAATGAGACTTATTGAATTAGCTTCTATCAGTACATCTCAGACATTTCTGTACAAAAACAAACGTGCAGCTCACAAAATTAGTAAACCTTCATCTCTTCAGACTAGGTGTTAATAGATTTAGTGTCCATACTGTTGGCCAACATTGTTTTAAGTGGATCAGACTTTTGTCAACTCACAGAAAGAGGCATGCATTGTGCATAATCTTAATGTGTGTTTAACATCCACACTCCATAATAATAGAAAGGTCTTGTATAACAGTTTCATATTTAAAACCTGGGCAGGCCTTTGTTGGTGGAATATTTATAGTGCTGCATTAGGCAAAGCATCAAGCGTGTTTGAGTGCACCATTGCAACATCAATGTTTTTCTGTTGAGACCTGCCCAAAAATGCCTGGTTCATGGCTGTGTGCAAAGCTGAAGGGTTACATGTATCTCCCAGTCATTACACAGTGACATCACTTGTCCAAGCTCCTGATAAAAATGTGGTGAGTTTGTTGTTTTACTGAGGGAAAATGTAAGACAAATAGGAATGGAGAAAAAAAAAAAAAGGTTTTGTATTGCAGAAAGCATCCACATCAACATTTTTAATTGGTTGTAATCAGTAAAGGTAAAAGGGAATGCTGTTGAAGAGTTCTACGTAGACTCAAGACCATTCTGAAAAATATCATGCTCATTTAAACTGAAATATTTTTAGACATTGTGTATTCAAAAGGTCGGACTGCCCACGCTCTTACCAGCTGAAGGAGGTCATTTGTGTCATAAACACCTGAATGAAGTATCTTGAGACTTAGAGTTTTGTCATTTTTGTCATCAGTCTTTTCATGTACGGTCACATACCCACATATCAAATCAAGGAGGCATTCTGGATGGAAAAAATAGCCTCATACTTAGGGCATGGAACACTCATATTGAAGAAATTACATACCCTAAAAACTAGCAAACCATACAGTAACAAAACACTGTATATGGAGGTCTTTTCAAGAGGAGAAATAGACTTGAAACATTCAACTGTCCTGGTTTTCACATCCAGAGCCACTGCTTCCAGCAAGCCTTGCATAATTTTGACTAAACTGCCCCCTTATGGAGACAAAGTCATATGATCCTACAAATTAGGATTGAAGCATAACAAACAGAACTTGCTCATCACAATTAAAATCATGATGAAAAACATGATCAGGGGTGTCATCAAACATTTCAACAGTGAGTCAGTTACCATTAGCTTGAAAATGTGACAATGAGCTGACAATCAAGAGAACTGTTTTGCAGCATTCAGATTTAAAAGCATGACATCTTTATTTAAAAAAAAGAAAGAAAAAAAGTGACATGAAACATACCATTTATTTCAAATTTACTGATAAACTATAAAATTTACCACACAAAAATAGCTTTCTTTTATGGTACTTTAGGTCAAACTCACTTCAAAAACAAACAACAACAAAAACACACCCTTTTGGGTTGGGGATTACACTTATCATAAATCCCATTGGCTTCAGTGGAAAAATGAACCTATTTTAAGACTAAGATTTTTCCATTGAAAAGTCAAATAGTTATTTCATAACCATTAAGGTCATATGGATGAAGCAAGAAGATAAATTTAGTTGAAAGATGATTAATTACAAAAAAAAATAAATAAATAAGAAGAGATGGTAGCTACAGGAAAATCAGATTGTCAGTAAGAAAAAAATGTTGCAAATTCACTACTTCTTTGATCTATGCACTAATCCAGACATATGAATGCATGATTAATGTTTTATGAATGTTACACCCAATAACACAAAAGATGACTCTGTTGATAAACCTACATGCCTTCTGACCGAATGATTTTTTTTTTTTATTTACATGGCAAAATAATGGACATGACTATTCATTGTAGCTTGTGATTGCTCATACCATGTTCATGCATGTGCGTTGACAATGTGTTGACATCTATTATAAAATATTTTAAACTGACACTAGTAATTGTTCCCCACCATGCACAGAATTAGAACTTGTATGCTGGCAGGAGAAGCATCAGGTTCTTAGCTGCATATGCTGACCAAATCAAAAAGAAAAGAGATAAACCTACAATTACGTTCTTGAATTTACCTATGCACTATATAAACTATAGACAAGTGAGATTAAAATGAACAAAGTACCATGTTATTATTACACCCATAAAAAATGACACATCTATGGAACATAGCCACTGTAATAAACATCCCTGAGTGATCCAGGTTTGGTTGAGAACTAAGTGCATGTAAAATGTTTACATTTGTTTAGCACACACCGCTCATACATATTTACCACTGAATTTTCAAAAAAGCCTGTGGTAAATAAACTTGCAAATTACAAATTTGGTTAAAAGGGATTTTGTGGTATTACTCGTATAAATTACTATGCATAGAGGGAATTTGATTCTGTGTAGAAAAATCTCGAGACAGGCTGGTGGGACTAATGTAGTGCCGTAAACACTTCGTAACATGCCATGTCATGTCACCGAACAATGCCCTAGGCAACTATGCGCTTTCTTCAGGGCACATTCATTCAGATACTGCAGTTCTCTGCCCAGCTGGAAATAAATCACACAAGTTGGATTTTGAACTTTGAGACATATTTCAACTTTTTTTTTTTGACTGGCATAAAAGTAAAAGTGGGAAAAGTAAGAACATAAAGCTTGTGCCTCAAACGTATGTAAGTATTACAAATTTATATATGACACATCTCATACAGAACTTTCCCCAAAAATACTTTAACTTGTTTAAGGTCTCTTTTCATTTCCATATTGAGTACGACAACAGTGTCCAGTAATAGCTGTACAACCAGCAATCTTATCTTAAAACAGCTAAAAAACACAAATAGTTAGATAACGCAAAGAAAAGTTTAGTACTGACTACCAGACCCAATCCTGCTCTAAAAACAAAGATATATTTTTTCCTTAAGTACTGGGATATACAAACAGTACATCCTGAGATATCAGACACAATACAGCTACTTCATGTTGCCTGCCATAACAACCTAATGAGCTCTTCATTTATTTGAAGAATAAATCTAAATAAGCTTTATCTGCATAAAATCAAACAGGGTATTTTTTTCCTTTTAAGTTTTTTATTTTTAAGTTTTTCTTTTAGTTTTCATCATCAGGTTCTTCCTCCTCATCCTCATTGATATCAATATCTTCTTCCATGCCTTGCCCTCTGACCTCACAGCCACTTGAATCACGTGACTCATCCACTTCCTCTACATCTACTTCCTCTTCCTCTCTCTCCTCAAGGGAATACTCCCCTGCTTCCTCTTCCTCCCTCTCCTCAAGGGAATACTGCCCTGCTTCTTGCTCACTGTCATCAGAGCCTGAAAGAAATGTGCACTACAGTTACTTTAGGCTCATCATGTAAGAGGCCAAGTATTGACATAAAAACAAATGCCTCCAAAAGAATCCAAAACACAAACATCTAAAACATCAATTTCTCACTCCGAATGTTTTCTACCAGTTAATTTATCCGACAAATTTCTGCCCGTTACTGTACTCAGCGACAGTTCCTCACCTGCAATTTGACCATCATCTTCACCACCGTCGTCATCATCCTCCTCTTCTTCCTGTTCCTGACATTGGTCTTGGCTAACCACTTCCTGGTCGTCATCTGAATCTGAGATTATCACACACTCGTCTCCATTACTGTTGTCCGGTGGTTTGGGTGTGCTGGTAAAACATATTCAAACAGTCAGTTCAGTGACATGTAAAACAATTACCTTCACATCACCACAATCACTGAAATGTCAGCACTACAAAAAAAAAAAAGGTTAAGTAAGGTGAGATCTTTTGGGATACAATCCCACAAAAAATATTATGTGGATGCACAGAGAGTTTATTTACCTGCCATTTAACCGTGGCTCCCATAGTGGGGTCAGATAGTACCTGAGAGGGTTCCTATACAGGTCATCCTTCAGAATCTATATTGGAAACAATGCTATTATGTTACCACATAGTATGCACTGAGATTACCATGCCTGCTGCGCTGTAATTGAATGAGGATTGGTCCTAATTAGTCATAAAGTGTGCTTTTTTTTTTCTTGCCAGAATGGCTACACCAGTACTACAAGAAAATTGTAGATGTTGTACAGCTGAGAAAAAATAAGACACTGTTTTCAATTTGTACACCAGCTACACTGTACTGTACCTGAGCTATGTCATCCCCTCCAGGGCTGCTGTGGTCACTGAACCAGTGGAAGAAGCTCTGATAAACTCCTCGTGAGGTTCGCCTTGATTCTCCATTCCCTGTCAAATTCTGCCCGCGGTGCCAAAGAATTGGGTTTGAAAAAGAAACAGGAGATCCTGGGGAGAAAATGGGGAAATGAACAGAGTAATAACAAATGTTCCCTCCAGTCACAGTACATACATAGTACATACATACTAGTTACAGTACATACACAAGCAGAGGTGAAGTGATGGTGTATAGCAATAAGTTGCTGATTATCTCACCTCCCATTCCAAGATGGAGCTCTTTAACTATAACTTTGTTCTGAAAGAATGGATTCCGCCGGAAATGGAAGCAAATTCGGTAGCCAAGTTTGTTGTTTTTAAAAGTCTCAATCTGTGTTAAGCACAATAATGTACAGGACAAAACATAAACAGACATGATCAGCCAAAAAAAAAAAAAAAAGTTTATTGGGCAGGATAAATGTGTTTAGGAGAAATGAGTCTGTCAGCTATTCAGGCCTGAGTGCTTCACCTCCAAGTTGGTCATGTAGCTGAGAGCATCTTCATCATTTTCATCAATGTGTGCTGACAGGTGTGGGTGGTTGAGAAGCTAAAATTATCAGTTAAGTAAACAGGATGTGTACATTAACCAAACAGCAAGCAGGAAACAATATAAATTATGACATAAAAAGGTGACATAGTTTTGTAGTTTGAAGAATCTTTGGCAGATTATGAGAACACAGCTTAGCACAAAAGGACAAAAAAAGTTTTGGGATCTTAATAAAGGATACAGCTGTGACCCAGAAACCCGGAATGGTTTGAGTGATGGCGCCACGTTGGTCCAGGTGAGGGCGTCGCTGACGGCCCATCTTCATCTCCAGGCGTTGATGCAGCCGAGCGCCTTTCTTCTCCAGCGCGTCCAGCCGCATCTGCACCTGCGCGAGGAGCGCAACGGACTGGCGGACCTCTGGGGCCATCTTTACCGAAACTATGGCACACTCGCCGTCCTCGTTATCGTCATTATCAGATGCAATAGACGAGCTGGCAGTTGATGACGACCCTGGTAGCGAGTCGTCCTCCTCATCCATGTAATGTGCTTGCTCTTCGTCCTCCCGTTCTGCGCAATTTAGCAAGGATGAAGAGCTATCTGCCGCGGCAGCCTCTGTGTGCTGGCCCCTCTCAGGCTTGGTTCTCTCCTTGGAACAACTGGGACGGTTAGATTTGTCGGCCAATTTTCCAACGAATGCTTGCTTGGACGAACAAGGCATTTCTTTACTGTTGTCGCCCCCATTCCCTCCGCCAGTCAAACTCGCAAGTGCCTCCGCTGCGGCAATAGCTGCAGAATCTGACTGCTCCTTATGCGAAGTTGAAGGCTGGCACCTGCTTTTGTTTCCATCCGTATCTAAAACTTCTGCACTGTGTGTCAGTGCATCTAACTTCCCCTCTTGTTCGTTCACCTTTGAAACAGAACCACCGTCGGCTTCACTTGTGTTTTGTGTTCCGTTCGTATTATATCCATATCTGTGTTTATCGCGTTCAACAACACTGTTAGTGTCTGGGGGACTAGCTTCATATTTGTCTTGAACGTCTTTGTCAACGCGTTCGGAGGAATCGATCTCTCTATCTTTCTCATCATCCACTTTTGACTGCTTTGACAGTGGGGAGTCAGACTCCTGCCGAGGGCTTGCGCTTCTCTTCTTATTTTCGGACGGCTTACTGCTGTCCGAATTCATACTCATGTTATATTTCGGAGGCTACCTTAACTGTTAGTTATTGCGTACTGATATAATTTCCCCTGATGTGATCTTAGTGGTTAACGAGGCTGCTAGCTGGCTAACTAGCTAGCTAACCCCTTTGCATAGCATTTATTCCTTAGCTGGCTAACCTTAGCTATCTAGATCCAAACCACAGAGCCAGCCTGCGTAAATTTAAGAGGCCTAGCTCAGTTATATGCTAACTCTCGAAATGTAGCTCTAGTGTATGCTTCCTAGCAGCCTCAATACTGCCGATTTTGCCCACAACAAGAACAAAACTCTCTTACTTAAATGTAGGGCAATGCCTCGTATGTTCTAATTCTGCGTATTTGTTTATAATTTGTCCTTCCGTTCGCCATTTGTCTGAAGCTACGTTGTTTTTCATACGAACCAGAAAAACAATACTCTGATTGGCTGAACCACGCGGCGCAAAAATCTTTTAACCAATTGGAGAGCACACCAAGTTAGTTACGTCCATGTGGGACATCAAAGTTGCGTATCTTTTGCGCTTTGATGTACTTTACATCATTTTACTCGTATTGGAATAACATTTTAAATAAGATTTATTTGCATTAAAAACAACGTGCAGTAAATAAATGTAATATTTTTTATTTTGCAAAACAACATAGTCAAAACCTTTTTTATTACTACAATGGAATACAAGTTATTTAAATCTTAATATTTTATAAATCTCCAGGTGTAGAAATTTGTAGCTCTAACTTTAGAGCTATGCTTCTCTGAGCAAGGTAAGGAAAGGAAAGGAAAGGAAACTGATAAACTATTGACAACAGATGATGAAGGAAACTCTGAGGTTTTGGTAGTGGTTACTCAGAATGCCTCAAATTGTGACTCATCACTGGAGAATAACATTTCAAGAATAAAACATGGAATAGTGTGCCATCCAACTCATATCTTGGTCCCTGAAGAAAAAAAGGGGAAAACTGTATTGTTATTTAACAGGAAACTAGGCTATTTCTGTATAATTTACATTACCCCATATTTCTTACAGGAAGATTGAAAAGTGTAAAGTGTAATAGAGTGAATGAGTAGAGTAATTTTATTTGACAATACAATTAGCCTATATTCCTATCCTTTATGTCATATGCATAGGTCTACATAAGTAGACATAAGCCTACATAAGCCTAGAGAGTATTCAGCAGTTTTAGGGGATTTCAACTTTTCTAGTGTACCTGTGGATCTTCTGGCCCTTCCTTCTCATAAATTCTGCTTCATCCACTGTCCAAACAGATCCCTTCCTTCCATCCACACGCACAAAACACTTATGGAGGCTGAGGTTGTGTCGTACTGCGTTCTACATAGTTGGGAGTAGAACAAATTAGAAACTTGTTACAAAATAATGTTCTTATATAAATAAGGATCTTACATTTTAGATATGTAAAACATGAATAAGTTAGATCCATCTCTCTATAGGTCAGTCATTTATCTACCACTGTGCTGATATATATTAGTAATTACAAAAATGTATTAAAGTGTAATATCATGTGTGTGTGTGTGTGTGTGTGTGTGTGGCTTACTTTCCAAGTGGCTGTGTTGTTACGGAAGTAAGAAAACATCCGTGTGAACCAGTGATAAATATCATTCAGTGTTAGCTGCTTCTCGGGGGATTCTAAAATTGCCTACATAAGACAATAAGGGAGAATGCACACTAAATATGCTTCATTATCATTAAAATAATCAGTGGGACTGTCTTTGTTATTTAAAAAATACATAATTTGACCCAAGTAAAGGTGTTTACCTACCCATCGAATCATAGCCGCATAAGTGAATGGTGGCCTTATGTTTGTATATTTGTAGTACTCAATGCTTGGGACAATTCCTATCAAATAATAGCATGTTACTTAACACGGAACAAAATCAGAGACTCTGTTAAGAAGCTCAAAAAACATTGGACATAAATACATGAATCTGCCCAATCCGATTTTTTAATCATGGCAAGGCTGTTGACCACAGTGTAAACCACTTAGCAGCATGTTTGATCCAACCTGGTATGAACTGTGAGGTAGGGATCTGCCAGTATCCTGGAAGTAGCATTTCGGCCTGGACCCTGTTGTTGCCATGGAGACTGACCACACCCTGACGAGGTTGCAGGCTTGCTGATGGACTGCTGGACTGCTTCAGACTAGAGCTGCTCTGGGGTGAAAAAGCACAGAGGGCCGGTTATGAACAAAGTCTCTGCCTGTGCAATACACAGCACAAAGGGCCATTGCATCATCATACTTACTTCAGCACAAGATCTTATATCAAATAGATGCAGATACATGGCCTGCAGTATTTGTTTCTCCACAGTCAACTGCAATGAGTTAATACAAAGAATGACATTATCAAATTGATCAGTGTTGCTGCTAACATTTTAATATAGTCCTGTGAATCTTTCTTTGTTGTGTATGCATACCTGATTTTCCATGTGTTGTACCTTGTCTCTCTGCATTTTCCATTGGTCAATCGTTTGGTCCCCAGGAGGATGCTCCGAATAAAGATGTCTATTAAGCATACATAGACAAAATAATGATGAATTACAACCCATACACAACATAAAAAAATAGTACATAGATTTATGTCATATTTCTGTGGGGTACAACAAGGGATACAAAATGATGTTAACGGAAATGAAAGGAAACATTTTTTTTCACCGGGTAGAACCTAAAAGTAAAGTTTAGTTTACTCACTTCAGAAAGTGTGTGTACTCTTTACACACTTCTTTGCAGTCTGGCCATCTGCACATTCCTTTGCCACTTAACAAGCCCTCTAGGGCTCCCTGCGAAGGTCTTAGGAGAGAAAGATAAAGAAACAGAAGAAGTGGGGAAAAGGAACACAATGAGAAGTGACGAAAATGTTAGGTTAAGATATAGAGGCCAAGACAGAGACAAACGGGAAAAGGTTATAAGAAATGTTGGTTATTTCCAGAGCTGGGAAATTACAGCTTAATAAGAGTGACAGTTTGATGTCAATGCACTTTGATCCTGCCCCAAACTGCAGACTTTCTAGAAGTCAGCATATCCTGCAGTGTGGTTTCTAACTAGGCTGGAGAATGAGGAACCCTTTTTATATGTCAGGGTTATCAAGGTAAATATAGCCTGTGTGTTTAGCATATTTATTATTTCTATTCATTATTGTTACGAGGGAACATCATTATTCCAAGCACAGAGTAACTGAATGAAATTGTAAATATAAAAGCATATGTTGTTTTGGACAGGCAAGTCTTCAGCAACATTGAAACAAGAATGAAAGCAAACTTCAAAACCCTCCCTTTTGTATGCAATCCAGCAGACACGTAGACTGGCTGGACTGGAGCAAAAAAGAAGCCTGGGATATAGTGAAGCCTAAATGTGTACATCTTTCAAAATCATTGTCTGGACTTTTTAGTTGATTTTTTAAAACTCACTCAGTATGACACTGTGTGTTGTGCTTAACACTTGGACCAGAAACTTCATCTGTGCTTCCAGGATGGCTTGTGCTGTAAGACGGCGAGTTATCTGGTAGGCTATCTTCAAACTCAGCCTTGCATACAATCTCCTTCGAGCGGTCGCCCAGAACAGATTGGTTGGACAAAACTGTAAAATACAGGGATGGGGGGAGCTTAATTTTAGATGTTCCATTTTATTAAAGTGACAGTGAACTGATATGTAGCAGTCTGATTTTTGTTTCACTGAGGTGTAAATAAAGGAGAAAGATCTGTGTTTTAGAAAACATTACATGTACTTTGTGGCAGAGCCTGGGTTCCTTTGCGTAGAACTGATGGCCTCTGCAGTTTGAACTGCAGACTTTGCTTGCTGGACTTATCACTGGAACTCTGGTCACAAAAATTGTTTTGGTTATTAGATTATTATATTTATATTTTTGAAATTATTATAAAGTTCCTTATGCATAATATATCTGCTTTTGTTAATGTTGGCTTATCACCATGGTAATGAGACAACATTGCAGATGAATCACCTCATGTTCGCAGCTTTAGTCTCATTACCTTAGCAATAATGCACCGAGCAGAGGTCAAAGGTGAACTGCTTGCTCTGGACTTCAGGTGTGATCTGGAGAGCACGTGAGACTCTTCCTCCTCATGCTGAAGATGTTGCTCTGATTGGGCCCTGCTGCTGCCACTTCGACCTCTGCTTGTTTCAGCACCATTATGAAGCATAGCTGGAGTTCATGGATACCACATACACCAATTATTAATGATAGAGCAGTGGTTTTCATCCATATATATATATATATTTTAGATATATATTTATCCTTAACCAAAGACACTTCACGAGCTTTCAGTAGTGCTGCTATAGTTCCCTCAGTTGGAACTGTCTCCAGACAGAACTAAGAACACATGAGCATGTCTGTGTGTTCTGTGCTTTTGTGGTATTGCACAGGTGTGCACTGAACCGATGATGAGGGAAGCAACCTGTGGACCACAGGAAACCTTGCAAATGGAAGCCACACACACACATATCCGCCTGCACAGGGCCCCGCGGTCGAGGAAAGTTGTTCCTTACAACAACAGTCTCTTTCATTGTACAACCCTTAAGCATTTATGTTCATATTTTGACAACACAAATACTTTTCTGATCCAGTAGATAAAAAAAAAACAACAACAAACGCTCCATCTTTGTCATTCAGAACATCAGTTTGCATATATTAAATAACAGTTGTTTTACATTATGAAATAACAGCAAGTATCATGACATCAACATGAAAAACATGCCACATTGCTAATGATACCTATTAATATCCTTCAACTAACAAAGTAGAGAAGAAGATGAAGAAGAAGAAAAACAAGAATGTGAAAACACTTCGGATTGAAGAGCTGCGGTTTATTGTACACGTTTAGGCATGTAAATCATGTGCAAAGTTTTTCTCTTCTCTCTGACAGGTGACAGGTGACATTTAGAAACATTTAACCACATCTACAGTGATAAATGTCAGTATTTTTTTACTTTTGGTTTTTTTTTAAAAGTCAAAACTTCGTTTCAGGTCTTTGTTTTGTGGGTGTCTAAGAGGTGAATGAGTGCATTAAAGATTTTTTTTTTTTAACATGTTGTAAGATCTGTTTTAGAAAAGCGCTTGTAGCTTGTAAGGTTGAAATAAATGTGTTTTTGCTTTCTTCTTTACTTGAGGCACTTCAAGTACATGGTTGTAACGATATTGTATCATTATTGCATTGATAAGTCATTTATCAGTATTGTGCTATATGGTATAAATGGCATTTTAGAACAAAGTAAATGTGTATTATCCATTTGTATAATTGAAAATCATCGAGAAAAGTACAAATGCTCTGCAAAAGATAGTTGTGCAAAAAAAAACTTTTTGCAAATATGTGTAGTTTATTTTAAGTAAATGGAGGTGAAAACATTTACTGCCCATTATTTATTTATTTATTTATTTATTTATTGTGTAATGTAGTTTGTGTGCCTTCTAGTGAATTCAATCCAGTAAGAGAGATAGGAAGAGCCAGCTTTTGGGCTGTCCTGACAGATCCTAAGGCTTAGTCAATTTTCATAGGGCACTGAAAAAAAAAAGAAATTCCTAACTGAGCATCTGTTTCCTAAAAGCAACATGAAAATCCATCTCATGTTTGCCACACAGCACCTGTGAAATCTTCATGCCAACTTTTTAAAATGTTCCACAGATTATTACACAGACAGATGGTACTTTATGGGTAATGTAGCACAAGGCTTACGTGAACAGTAAGAGAATGGTGGTCTAAGCTGAAGTATGGCCAGGCCTTTCAGAAGACAATGATTAAAAAACACAGACAAGACTGCACCTCACTCACAACAGCAGGATGCAAGTTTTGAAAGAAGCTTCTCATCCTATATAGTTATAGTTATATAACTAAAATTAAAAATATTTTTACAATCATACACTATGGAGAAGAGTCAATTTGCTACTTTTCTATATCAGAGTTTGTATTTTGTGGCCTGTCCTTCACTTAAGTGAAATGTGTCCTGGGTTTCTCTAGAACTCTTTCTCTGTCTGGTATTAATTAATTACATTTATTGAAAATACATTGAATATTTATGTGAGTGATATAAAAATTAAAATATTTTTAAAGCACTTGCTTTGATTAATGCATCCTATCAGCATTTCCTGTGAACACCCACTACTCGTGTTATGATACTGAGTCTACAAAGCAGGGAAAATAGGAAAAAGCTCATTAATATTAGTGTGTTGTTTCATTATTACCCTGAATAGACCTTTCAGTAGTAATATTTCTGATATGAGACAGAAAATGTCAGCTGATGACCTTATCTCCCACGTTTGACAGTAGCTTTTTATATCATTCTGGAGATTCTGTCTGACTCAGGGCTTCCACTCAACTCTCCTCTCACCAACTCTGTCTTTCCAGACCCCTGACTATTTCCTCTTCTCTTCTAGAGCAGACATAGCTTGCCGATTCAGTTTCAGTCATTCAGTTATATGGAATATACCTCTGCATTGTGTTTCACGTCATTGCCTACATGTGCTCCTGTCTGACGAATATTTGCATTTTAAAATTAGAATCTCAGTTTTTCTGGCTAATACAGCTCTGCATTTGAACTGTTGTAACTCTGGTAATCTATACTTTCTATGATTTATTTTATTTTAATCTTAGGTTCCACGTTGCATTAGCTAACACTCTTCTGTACATTTTATAAACATACATGTAAGTGACCAAATTACATTTAATGTCAGTCTGCGATGTTCATCTAGGCTGTGTCTTTAAATGTGCTTGCTGAGTACAGTATGTTGGCTGGGGTTTTAGAGCATTTGGGTTTCTCTTTCACACCGAAGTTCAACAGCTGCTTATTTTCCATTTCCAATATACTTAAATGTTAAAAATATACTCAAATATATAAAAATATACTCAAATATACATAAATGTATATTGGCTGGGGTTTTAGAGCATTTGGGTTTCTCTTTCACAGACCGAAGTTCAACGGCTGCTTATTTTCCATTTCAAATATACTTAAATCTAAGATTTAATAAAGATTTCAAGGATTTTGAAATGTACATTTCTATGAAAAATAAAAACCGATCATTGAATGTGATTCTCTGTAATATAAAAATAACAACTGTACTTGAGCTCCCTAGTGCTTTTAAATTTTAGAACAAGTTTTAGTGATAAACTTACACAAATTTATATTATGCAATACTAGATTTTAAAAGGGTTACATGCAGTGTAAGTTCAAACTACAGAATTAGACTATTCATCAGTCTTGCTTCATTAAAAGTAGTGATACTACATCAAAAGTAGTGATACTAAATTACCAGTCCTTAAATGCTCATGTTACTTAGTATATTCTTTGCTAAAAATACAAGAAGCAAAAACCATGTTATTATAATTTAACCTAATTATTTATTAAAATATTTTCACTATCGCTGAACAGAAAAAACGCTTTTTGTGAAAAGCAGTATCGGGTGACCTTACATACATTTTCAGAATATGTAACTTACCTTTTACCTTTGTCACAGACATGATCTGCCAGTGCTAAGGAAAATAAATGGTGTAACCCATAGTTTAAGTTTCCCAGACATGGTGATGAAAATACTGACTGAAATGGCTTGTTAACTCTCACTTTATGTGTCTTTCTGTATCCCACTCTCTCTATCCCACTCAGTTTCTCAGTCTCATTGTGGTTTTAATGTCTCTGCAACGAAGGAAAATAGACTGGTTTCTTTCAACAGGAAGGAAAACCATATAGTGTGTTCTCCAGCATTAAAAAGTGCTAAAAAGTATAGAAACAAAACTCTCCACTGTGAGCTGGTTTATGACTGCTATTGAGAAAACTACACATTCAATCAAACTGAAGCTATCATTTGCTGTATCTAAGTAATGATATTTATTAATTTAAGATACAACGATAATCAAGACTGGAATCATATGGTTACATATGGTTAATTACAAATGGTCTAAATAGTCAAAAGCATAACCTTAATTTAAAAAGCTTTTTTTTTCATTGTTCTTTGATTTAAAACTGTATATTATTTGAAATCATCCATGTAGAAATAGCAAATTATGATAATTAAAATCATAATTGCAAATTTCAAACTCTTTCCATCTCTGATTTTAATTAATGTATTTGGGGTGATCTTTTTTCATGAGCAGCAGCACTTCTGCCGCAACATATTCTTGAAGGAAACTAACTCTTGCCCTTTTTCCCTCTGTGTTGGGTTTGAAGCATCTCCTGCAGCACATATACTTTGCATCCTCTTTGCATTTACCATTAACCTCCAGGTTTTGATCCAAGGCTTCTCACAGACAAATTTAGAAAAAAATGTGTTTTCTAGCTGTTTTTGTAATGACAGTACTAATGTGTCTTTTAGTATTAGCCAAACATTACCTGCAAACCAGGTTCAAATAATCTCAAAGTAATATATCTTGAAAGGCAAAAGAAAACATATTTAAAGCTGTGAATAAATTGTATACACAAACACCTTAAAGAAGAGAGCAACTGACTGAGGACTTACCTTGTTCTGCACATAAACGTGGTGAAATAAGTACTGGACAAAGATTTGTTTGATACTGATGTTTCGGTCATCTCCAGCCCCTTTATTAGTTTCTCATTGACATTTACAAGAAAATTAGAGTTTCCCCTTTACATATCCGTGTGTGTGTGCGTGGGTGTGTATTGCTTTAATATTTTGTATAGGCAAGTGCAGAATGTAAGTCAGTACTTTAAAGAATTCTAAAGAACTCACAGGAAGTCATCCATTTAGACATGAAATTTTAAGAACAGTAAAACATCCCACATCCTCAAAATGTTTTGTCACGCCAGAAAAGTACATAATTAACTGCTAATTAACATGAAAACTGCAGATATGGGTTCTGATGGTTTCTGGAAGGTTAAGGAGTTGAGGCAGCTGAATTTCACAAAACTATAATTGAAAGAATGTTCTTTCTCTTCTTAAACTGTGGTAACTGCTAGAAAGCTCAAGACTCTATGAAGTGCATATTAATACCTAATTTGTTGATTTGTGTAGTTGTTTTTGTGTAACTAATAAAATGATACTCTGTAATGCCCCTTTCATGGCATAATGTTCCTTTCAAGGCAGATGTATGGGGAAGGCCATTCCGGAACATTCCAGAAAACAAAAATACATCGAAAATCACTTACGTGTTTGGAAAATCCATTTACAGCATATATGACGTAAGACAATAGGCAGATAAATGGTAGTGGGGGGAGTGGACCTATTGAACTTCTGTTCCTTAGAACATAATGTTCTATTAAGCTAGAATGTACAAAAAACAGCTTCGTCCTGTTGTTGGTTTAAGTGCTAATTAAATAATTGTTCTCAAGGTTCATCTCTACTACTGATGTTTTCAAACTCATGCATCTGGTAATGATCTTGAAATTAAAATTTGTTATCTGCAATAATCTGTATTAAGTCATTGTCGTTATCACGAAATAACTAATGGCTTTGAAATGTTTCCACTTAAAAATATACAAGTAAACCATCACATACCAGCACTTCTATATTCAAATACGCTATTTAAATCTGCCACATCACACCTAAAATAAACTACTATAAAATACATACTTTTTATGTATATCAGCAAAAGAAACACATAATATCTTGCACAATACTCACACTTAGTAAGATTCTTGCAGAACTTCAGAAACATCAGTTTGTTGTGAAGAACCTAGGAATGAAAATTAATAAATGCATGATCAGTAAAGTGAAACAGACTCTGCTCTTATTCTTTTATTTTTATATATTGTCTTTTGTTGTAAAATCTTATGTTGAATATATACTAATAATTTAATTATGTAGTTAATAATAGTTTCAGTACTGCTGTCCACAAGAAGTTAAAGGCATTTTTTGTTTGTTCTGATTCAGTTTACTGTTTGACCACAAAGCATCATACCTTTACTGTTAGAGGTATCTTTTGCAAGAGGGTCAGTCTGAAAAATGTGTCCTGAAGCAAGGGGTTTCCATTATTCCAAATATTGATTAAAAATAACAGAAGAGAAAAAGGACTGTGTGTAAAAACATTTTTGCCCCATATGGAGGAAAGCAATTGATTCCTTGCAGGCACGTATGGATTTCCCCTTTAGGATTATTCTAATGTTAAATGTCTTTTAGCATTTCTTTAGTCCTTTCATTTAGCTATAGTAAACCATAATTTTTATTCCACCACCTTTCTATGAACTAGCTAAGAGTTTATTGCATTTATTTCTCATCGGTTGTTGCAATGTGCAGATTATTTCTTAGAATCGAGGATGTATGTGCTGACTGAAAGTTACCGGTCAGAAAATTACGTAACCACAATATCACTGTTCAGCAAAAATGCAACATAAAGGTATTTATTTAATAATCTCTTTATTTCTTGACTCACGTAGTTTCTGTACTGAAATAAATCTATTTGGACAAAGCTGTTCAGACTCATTTTCCCAACATGGAACATGCTATATATAGTCTTTATATAACAGGATTCGAAAGTATTGTTTACCTAATTCAGTTTTTCTCCATTCAGATTAAGATAACATATATCCTGCTCCAGGTCAAGTTGTGTAAAATCTGGCATAAAATCTCAAATCTGTTTTTCTTATACATTCTAGAATTATTTACTAATGTTTTTTTTTCACTTTACTGTAACTTTAGCTGTAACCAGAGAGGAACATAAAGATTTAATAATTAATTAGTCAGTTAATTAAAACTTAGACCTTGCTAACAGTAATATAATAGCAGTAATGTGATCCATGCATATCCATAAAAGGACATAACTGATTAATAAGATACATCTGTTTGCAAATTAATTAGATTCACCTAATCTATAGTTGTACCTCCAGGCTGCCAATCTTTTTTCAGTCAGTAGTCTGTACTCTGTCATTTCTTGACTGATGGTTGCTTATCTGGTTCTCTGCACAAAACTAGGCCTCTCATGAAAGAGACCAGTAATAGGTAACAGAATGTACACAGGGTACCAAGAGCCTGGTACAGTCAGTCAGCTGACGTCAGGAGTGGTGGATTACAATTTGTGACTGACTGGAATATGCCTGACAACTATTAGATATAGATATATCTATAGCTATAGATATAGAACTAATGTGTTACAGTATTTAAGCATCTTTATTGTAGTATTTTAATTTTTTTTACTTTTTGCATTAATTCCACTACATTTCTAAATAATACTGAATTTCACTGCAGGTTGTACCGTGTAAAACTATGCATGTGACAAATAAAACTTTGAACTTTGAAATTTGAATATATCCTATTTTTTCAGTACCTTCTGGATTGTGTTGATACTCATTTCTATGAAATTGGAGGAAGTGCAACAGTTTACAATTTCTAAAAGAACATTATGCATATTCAAATTGAGGTTAACTAATTATAATCAACCACCACTTTTAATTGGCTGACTTGTTTCACCTTTTGCATCTATGAAGCTGCCTATAGGCATACATCTATAGTTTAAGGAATAGAAACATGTAAGACAGGCTATGCTGCCTGTGAAGGTGCCTATACCTGTTAAATGAAAGAGGCAAAAAGTAATTATTTCTGATTTTTTTTAAAAAATAAAAGGTACTTTTATCCACTTAACCTCTAGTTGTCATTTTTAAGACACAAATGTGTCCTAAACAAAACCCACCCATCAAAATAATATAACAATTATAATAATTCACAGTATCTAAGTATATTTAAAAGCATGTTTTTACTTTAAGTATAAAATATGGAGTTCTACATTTACTCATTTACTTTCACTCAAGCACTTGATTTATGTGCCTTGTCCACCACAGATGTGCTTTCTCCACCACTGATGGTAAATGGTAATTGCCTGGGAGTCCAGTGCTAAATTGTTGACTGATCTCTAATCTAACTAATAACTCCTGTCATTTAATGTGCACCACACCCCTAGAAACCCATTACTCTACTATGGACAGGACCTTTTTCTGTTTGTTATCTGATGCAATTCCAGTATCTAGAACGCTTGGACTTAATGGTTTTACCGTCATGGAACTCTGTTATGTTAAAATAGTGTTGTAACAGCTTGAGAGATACAGAAAGTTATCTCTCTGTCCAAAGTTTTTTTTCGGGAACAAGTAGGTTCCATGTCCTCCTCCTCCATCAAAAAGAAGAATTAGAAGAAGAAGAAGAAGAAGAAGAAGAAGAAGAAGAAGAAGAAGAAGAAGAAGAAGAAGAAGAAGAAGAAGAAGAAGTAAACACTACTTTAAAATATTGGCAAATGTAGTTAGCTTTTATTCTCAGCGGAACATTCAGCCACCACGCGTGTACGGCTTTAATATGGATGAGGGGGCGTGTACAGTGTGGAACAACCAACACTGGAGCTAGAGGGAAGGCTGCAAGCAGAACTGATTTCTGTTTTGACCCCTAGAAGACGATGGACATGTAACTTCCGTCTAAATTTAGATGCATTCGCATCGGTATTGAACTCTGTTCATATGTAGGCTTATGTCGTCAGAAAAACCTCGAAACGGAGTAAGACCTTCGCTGAAGCTTCGCGCGTGTCCATTTGTGATATGCAGGGTAGCACGTTCTAAGTGGACTGTGGCTGGTACACTGAGTCACATAAACACTCGCTGAGCAGTTGCAGAACGGGAATAACAATGGCGCAAGGGAATAATTTCTTAACCATCCCAGAACAGAAGGGTCTTTTTACAACGACAAAGAGTGTGCGATCTGGAGAGGATCGTAGCAATTGTCCCGAAGAAGATGAGGACGACGAAGAAACTGAGGACGACGTCCGGATCATACCGAGGTCTTCTCCTATACCCAGAAAGCGCGGACACTCGATTAATGACGAGACGGCGGAGTATATGCGAATTCGTCTTGTATTGCCTCCGAGGAGAGTATCCTTTGCCGACACAACAGGAGCTGATCTTGTTGATGTACGAGAGTTTGTTCCGTTTGATTCGGATGACGAAGATGATGCAAGATGGGAGGAAGAGGAAACAAAGTACCGTGAAGCTTACCGCAAGCCGACTTATCGCTTGTGGCCCGAGTTCCAGCCACTTACTGGAAACGACCTTGTGCTTGCGGTTCGCACGAATAAAGTGGAAGTAGAAAGCGTGATGCCCTTGTCAGAGGAGCCTCTTTCATTCGAGGGGCTGATCCGTGTGCTAAATATTTCTTTTCAGAAATCCGTTTACGTCCGCTCAACAATGGACGGTTGGATCACTTACTTCGATTATCCCGCTGAGTATGTCCAAGGTTCCAACGACGGTGAGACTGACAAGTTTACCGTTAGACTCTCGTTTGCAGAACCTTATCTGTTCAATGGAGCGCGTATCGATTTTGTCGTGCGATATGAGACACCCGCTGGCGAATTTTGGGCGAACAATTCCGGCAGGAATTATTCAGTAACCCTTCTGCAGTTATATGAAGAAACAGCACAAGTTAGAAAGGTGGAAAATATAGACATTAAAGGTATATTAAAACCTTCTACGTACAGGTAAGTTCGATGTATGTCTCCCCACCTGATGTATTTCCCTACCTGAGCAATTAACGAACAGCAGAATGAGGGTTTCAAACCTAGAAGCTCAGGTATCATAAGGCTGATATTGTAGTAGGCCGTCATGTTACCAATGTCTGTAGAAGACATTCCTAGATTAAGTACTTGCCATTTCACCTTTACTGCTTGCCTTACACACACTGTAGTACAAGGTCATTTTTTGAATTATGATATTGACAGTACAGCACTGGAGCCCTTTTAGACAACAGCACACACCAACCACTGAGAATGGCAGCTATCCTAGGGGACATGAGGGGTTTGAAAATAGGACAAGGAAGGTGTCACTTTCAGTCATGGTGATTGCAGACCTTCCATTAGACTCTGCAGTGGTTGCTGGGTAGAAATACAGGAGACAAGAGACACAGTGCCTGACCTAGCCAGCCTTTGATTTCCTTAGTGAAAAATACATTTCTGATAGATTTCAAAGTGTAGCAGAGCAAACCTAAAGTTAAAACACAACCAAGAAGTGTGCTCCACTATGAAGCAAACTCATGATCTTTCAGCTGTTTCTCAAATGTCAAATCACATTGCTCCCCAAAGGCAGCCTAATGAATAAAACAGAATAATAAACAGACTATCTACGTGTTCACACAAACATATTCCTCAGAGAAAGTCTACAGACATTTCCTGTTGTGGTTCTGCTGAAGAGACACTTCTTGGGCATCCATTTACTTAGATCACACTTCCCAGTCTACACTCAACCCATGTGAATGACTGGGTACTGGGCTCCACCACTTTCTGAGTGACGTTCCAGTACTGTTTTTATATGGAGCAAATGAGGTGGATGAGGTAGGCATTTCTCATCCAGAAATTCCACATGCTTCAGCACATCTTGTGTAATGTTTTAGTATAGATCTGGGTAACAGATTTATCACAGGTATACTCAGGTCAGTTGCCTCATTAAAACATAGGTTTTATTCACTGTAAAGAAATGTAAATGTAAACAAAGAAACTCTCTTATTTATCTTCTAGTATGCAGGATGACAGTGACTTCTCTCAGGACAAAAATGGAGGTATGAAATTACCAAAATGTTCAGCCAAATAATGACCAGCACTGATTTACCTTCAGCATAACTTTTATTCACCACAGAAAGCACATATTTTTTGTAAAGTGAGGCAGGATTAAGTAATAAGAAAATGACAAAAAAAAATGTAAAGGGACTGGTTTTGCAGAAATGCAGAATTTATTTTCTGTCCTTATTAATGTGTCAAGTTTCAGTGTAGCTTTTCACCGCTCGTAGTTTCTGTTCCATGATTCTGTATCAGATCACATATCATATTATTGTAGGGGATGTGGCCGGTACAGAGAGAGACGCGGTGATTGATGTTTCTTACCCTGTGTGTCCACCCATTGTTGAACCTGAGATCGACATAGAGGTTAGTGGGGTCTGCTTTCTAACAGTATAAACAGCGAGCAGTTTAAAGTCAGTTATTTTTGACCCTAGACAGGACAGGTTCAAGTAAACTGCTTAGCAGAAATATAGTTTACTGCACTGTGGTTAAATACAAATTTCCGCAACTTACCTCAGATTTTGGAGACAGGGGCACATATGAAAAATAATAACTATGACTTGCAAAAAACAGACACTAGAAGCCAATTTTGAATAAACATTAACTGATAAATTGATAAAATATGGTCTCTATAGGCGTGCTATATATAGTCAGTATGTCTGGGCAGCCCATGAAAGATAAATTTACAGTTTGATTTAGTAAGGTTTCATTGCACGCAACTTTTATATCTTGGAATTCCATATCTCTGTGATCATTTGATTCACTTGAGGAAAGTGAGTCATAGCTGAAGTATCTTAATATTCTACCTTCCCGCTCTAAACTGGAAGTGTCACTGTGTACATGGAATAGAAGTGAAGGCCTGCGTAAACATCAGTACTGTACAAAAAAGTTACAGACATGTGAAATGGTTTCACCTTGTTCACCATTTGGTCAGCTTTAGTTTTAAATAACAATCAGTCAAAGAGGTTTACTTGAACAACTTCCATTTGTTTGCACATAGACAACCTTCTCATTCATCTTGTCCCGGATTAAGGTATTTAGATGCCAACATCCCTTTATTTGACAGCTAAAGTGGAATAATAATTGTAGGTAAATGATTCCTTAACCTCTTGACCTGATAAAGTAAATAACTTGTTTCAAGCTAGAAGATTTTCCTGTTATCCTTTTATACTTGAATGAAATAATACATCGTTAACTTCTTCTTGTAAAGCACATTTATAGGTGGTGCTACCTAGGTTTAAGGCAACAGTTGATCCCACAAAGTACTGCTTCTTCTGGTCTCTAGTTTTAATAAACATATTTGCTCTTTTTTTATTTTATTTTGTTATTATGCTATGCACTCAGATAGTTAATTATTCATATACTACACCTATACAACACCTGTCATGTTCTTTGTCATGCACAGTGGAGGTTATGATTCCACTGGGTTTATGTGATGTTCGTTGCCAGTTCAGAGGTAGCATTAAGCATGAAGAAAATTTTCACATACAAGTTTAACATATTAATTGCGCATGCACTAACAACAAACACAGTCAGAATCACCGTCACTGATGTTTGACTGGAGCTATGGAAAATTAACTGTTTACACTGTATATACCAACTACTGATTTCATTTACTGAATCTAGAATTCTGATGTTTTTTCATGACAGTCATGTTTATTATACCGTTTGGAAGGTGTGGATAGGAACACCAATGCTGTAGTTTTCATCTGCTTGATCTTTTTTTGGTTCTCTGGGTTTATTGCACCTGGCCAGACTTTACATCATGTTTTTATTGATCTAGTAACGAATTAATAGTCGTTTTGTTTTGCTCTTCCATCTGGACAG
Organism: Tenebrosternarchus preto; assembly: GCA_025802075.1. Taxonomy (NCBI): domain Eukaryota; kingdom Metazoa; phylum Chordata; class Actinopteri; order Gymnotiformes; family Apteronotidae; genus Tenebrosternarchus; species Tenebrosternarchus preto. Next base: position 4,127,419 of record JAOYMR010000021.1, read on the forward strand.
CTCATTGAAGCTTCAGCAAGAACTTAGGTAATGTGAAAGCTGCCCATTAACCCTTCAGCCTGCTACCAGCTTTTTTCATCATATTTTATGTAACATGCATCTTGTCTTTCTAAGCATAATGTAGAGTATAATATAAAGCAAGTAGTCTTTTTCACATTTTTGAAATATGAATTTGAATTATTTGCAAAACAGGTGTATTTATATAATTTATGTAAGTTATAGCTCAACAAACATTAGCATGCTAAAAGATTCTATTTATAAGTAATTATTTATATTATTATTATTATTATTATTATTATTTGAGGAATACATTTAGTAAGGAAGCTATGGTGGCTTACTGAATATGAACAATGCATGGGACATATATTAAGACTGAAAAGAACAGTTTGTATTGAAAGTGAGGAATCTATTAGCAGTTTGTTTGAACACGGCTTAAACTTGTCATTGGTGGAGAATGTTATACTCTTCAATTAGCTTGAATTTTATAATTGTCTTTCATGTTCATTTTACGTATTGTTATGTCGCTTCACTAAATCTCAGCCAGATGTTCTGCATGTTTCACGATCCTGTACATCAAATGAAACATTTTTACATCACATGATTCACCTGTCTTAGTGCCATGGGGATTAGGACAGCACTTCAGAGGAAAAAAAAGTAACCACCAGTTCAATTCAGGTCCAATGAAATAGTCTCTCCTTCTCTTCTAAAAATCACCTGCACTGGCTTTCAACCTCATTTTGTTGTTTAAGTTTATAGAATAACATTATTATTTCATTTATGTTATTTCATTTATAAAATAACATGTTGGTAGTCTTTATGAGGAATTTGAAGAGCTTATACTTTACAAATTATTAATATGCTTCACTGAATAAATGTAAATATAGTACAGTATTAAATATGTTTTGTAGAAATCGGGTTAATGTCTTAGACCCAGGGTTCTGGATTTGTCACTAATACTTCTAACTAAGTTAGCTTCACATTGTTAGTGTCTTGTTTGTGCTACTTGTACTTGTGACACAAGTATTATTACTGTTACTGTAATAATACTATTATTGGTGTATTGTTACTGGCACACAATATGTGTTGCTTTATCCAAAACGAGAACATTAAAATACCAGCATGGAAAATAAAGAGTATTGATAGTCTACTAATGTACCTGGGTTACTGGTGCTGGTGAATGATTGAAGATTTTACAGGTATGTTTTGTATGTCTCATAGTCTTATCATGCCATTACCATACCTACATAATGTATATTTTACCTACACACTGTGTCACCCACAGTAGACCGAGTGCTCAGCTAGTTTGATACAAGCTGAAGGTTAGAGTACTGAAGGTCAGCGCCTTTTACCACTTGTGTTCTTGGTTGCAGATTACTGAGGCTCTGTCCAGTTCTCCCCCTAAAACCAGTGGAGACTCTGGTCCAGCAGCATATACACTGCCAAGTGTGGATGCTCCCAATGAACAATGTCTACAGGATTCATCTGAAATTTCACCACAACCAGACCCCCCAGAAATCACAGACCAAGTCACCCAATCACTATTACTCACTGAAAACCTGACACCATCCATTCAAGAAGTTATAGAGACAAAGCACGAAGTCCCCAGTAGTGAACCATCATCTCACTCCAACACATCATTTTCTCCAAATATAGATGGCTCCCAATCAGCCAACGTGCCTTTGAACTTTTACATCACCTTACCAGCAGTGTTTCCAGGCATCGAAAAGAAAACTGAAGAAGTGGAGGGAAATGAGTTGAGATTTTCCTCCACTGAAGAAGTGGAGGAGATGAAAGAGGTGAGAGGTAATGCAGAAAAACAGACAGAAATAAAAGGGAGAGAGGCTCAAAAGCAAGAAGAGACACTTAATAAAATGGAAGTAGATACGCCAGAAACCTCAACACAACAATGTTCTTTGAATGAGGGAAGTCCTGACAGTGCAAGTAAAGATCAAGATTTCAGTTGTCCCACATATCATGACACATTGTTTGGAAATGCACTGTATCCCCATATGGAGGAATGTGAAATAGAGACTGTTAAAAATGATGCTACAGGGAGATTCAAGGCTAGCCAGAAGGAGAAGACAAGACTAAAGGTAAAGAATGTGCAGACGGGTGGGGAGGAAGTAGCAGAGCTGGTGGCTGCTTGTACTGGTCGTGGATTTGGAGTCGCCGACCTGGAGCTGACAGGAGGGGACATAGTAATCCACCATCTTTCCAACCATCCAACTATGCCTGACCCTGAGGTATATCTGCCAAGAAGACAGGGATCAGGGTCCGAAACGAAGGAGCTGGCTGCTGTTCCACCTGTGGATGTTCAGGCATCATTTGTTTCTGAGAGCAGAGCTGACAAAGAGGAGATTCCTACACCAACACCTCAAGGCAAGGGTAAAGAAGAAAAATTATTCCATGATGATCCTGTGTCATCTGAGACACAAGAAAGCCAAGAAAGCCAGTGTGTATTGTCCACCAAGACTCCAGAGGTTTCTTCTGCCCAGCCTGACATGTTGCTCAGACAGATTCTAATCCCACCTCTTGCCTTCTTTAGTGCTGTTGTCTGTCTTGTAGTCGGCTTCCAGGAACTCAGTGCTTTCCTCGTCATGGGACTGCTACTAGTTTCTCTCTGCCTCTGACAGGATATGGCTTAACATTTATTAAGTCATTTACTTCTCTCTCTCTCTCTCAAGAGTGCCTTTTTCAGTTTAGAAAAATGCAAGTATATCTGGTTTCAGATTAGTGTTTGGTGTATATAAAGGATACCCGTGTACTAGGAAATAATTATTTATGTAGAAAGTTATTTTTGTATGCAGTGCCTATAATCTTTCATTTAGTGTGAAGTCAGAATAGCTAGCAAATCATAAACGTAAGGAATTAACATTACCTCGTGTGCTGCACAATCCTGAAATCCTGAGTAATCCTGAAAATCATCACTGTATATTTAAAATAAAATAAATTAATTGATATAGGCTTTTATTTAAACATTTTAAATTTGCTACCATATAACAACATAACAATATAACAATATCGTTACATGGTCTTCAGGCAGCACAACACATCAACAGTTGCTTAAAGCCAACTGGTACAAATATTTAGGCTTGTATTTAAAAATGATCGCGAACAACCATTTTCTAATATCTCCTGGTAGATTATTCCAGGCTTGTGGCTGCAGCAGGAAAAGCGTTGATCCCCCTTTATCTTAAACTGAGACCATGGAACAATCAGATGTGATTTGGACCCAGTCCAAAGCAAATCCACAATATGTTAACAAAATAATAATCAGGCTGCATCAGCTTGTATTAGTTGTAAATGAACAAAATACATCTTTACGATCTCAAGATTCAGCAAGCATAAATAATACATTAGAGTATGTAACAAATCAGGATGAACCATTTTTGGTTTAAGGAATTATTTAAATCTGGAAATAGCTCTAATCTGGAAGATGCTCTCAACCACCACAATTTTGCTTGTTAAATTTTAATTTCACTGATATTTTTAAAATGGGTGTTCCAAGGCCCAGATTTTAGTGAAACCTCCTGGAGTACATGGAAGGACCAAAACTATAACCTCTTCTCTTTAGTTGCAAAAACTGTTGGTGATCCAACACCCATGATGCACTGATGCCTTTTTTCAGATTGCCAAAGCTGTGAAGATACAAATACACATTATGAACATAACAATGAAACAAACAGTTTTGCTTTCATGTATATGCATGGATGTAGAAAACAAAAACCTCAATTGGTACCTTGTAGAGCCCCATGTCCTGAAGAGAAGCTTTTTCCAGTGTCAGCTGAAAAATATCCTAGATTTGATATGGGAAATGAACCCGTTCGCTGCAGTACCCCTAACTCCCAACTCCAAGGGCTCAATGAAAATGTCGATCAGCTGTGTTAAATGCAGAACTTAAACCCAGGAGAACAGGCATAACATTGTAGCATTAAGATGTCATCAGTCACCTTCAAAAGAGCAGATAAGTACTGTGGAAAGCCCTGACTGAAAAATCATAAAGGGGTTATGTAGTTTTAAAGCCCTGGTCAGGAATTAAATGCAACTGCTCAGTAATTTGTACTACTATGACAATGGCTTCCGAACACCAGTGGTAAGCAGGCTATGAGTAACTTCATTAGGTAGCCTGTATGCTTACTTAGTGATCAGGCTCTTATGTTACGTATCTAACTGTGATCTTTCTCTTTCAGACATAGGAAAAAAAAAAGTTTACACTCTTTTCAATGACAGATTTATCACTACGTCTTAAACGGTGTCCTTCCTCGTGTCTTGACCACTGGTATCTTACAATTACAAAGTAAAAGTGCAGCAGTTGTTGACAGATCCACTATTATTTTCAGCTACTTTCTTGCAGGGCGTATGAATAGCAATTCACTCAAGATATATTTGGAAGATACCATATTGCCAAAAGTATTCGCTCAATAGGCTGTCCACAAGGTTTAGGAGTGTGTTTATGGGGAATTTTGACCATTCTTCCAGAAGCGCATTTGTGAGGTCACATACTGATGTTGGACGAGAAGGCCTGGCTCTCAGTCTCCACTCTAATTCATCCCAAAGGTGTTCTATTGGGTTGAGGGCAGGAGTTCCTGGAAGTGACCCATTCTTTCACAAATGTTTGTATAAACAGTCTGCATGCCTAGGTGCTTAATTTTATACACCTGTGGCCATGGAAGTGATTGAACACCTGATTCCAATAATTTGGATGGGTGAGCGAATACTTTTGGCAATATAGTGTATATAGATCTCCTTGGTGTTCTCTCTCTCTCTCACACACACACAAACACACTGCACTCTCTAATTCCTATGCTTCCAAAGCTTGATCTCAGTTCTTTGGCATTTCTACTATTCCTGATTTGGGCTTTAATAATTATTTAATTTACAATGCATACATTGGTGGTGTTTTTCAGACTGTAGGGGCATATATAGACTAACAGTATTATCTTTGGGACATGCCTTTTGCTTTTAAGTTATAATCGTGTTGAAGTGTTTGTATGCAATGTGTAATGTGCACATGCACACAATTGTGCAACACGTGAATGCCACACTGTCAACCTGAATTGCAATGCATTTGCAGTGTTTTGTGACAAAAATATGCACTGTATCTCTCTTCAATGCCATCCATAGAATGTATAATGCAAAACATAAATGAAATTGTAAATGTACCTTGTTTCACTGCGTATACTTACTCACAGGGCTGAGGCAACGCACGGCTTCCTGCAAGTTAGTAAGATAACGAAATGGCTTCTTGTAGAGCGTCTTTCAAGCACAACCCAAGCCTCTGATATCAGCGCAAAAGGTCACACATTGCTCTGAAGTCAAAGGTTCGGGTTACAGAACAACTAGATGCCTTTATAAACCAGGATGAGAGTTTGAGGGACTGCAAGCAAACTCTGACCACAGGCTAACTACAGTGCTTCACCCAAATTCATTTCTTGTTAGCCGTGACTGAAAGAATACGTCAATCATACTTTATCATGAAAATCAGGTGTTACCCTGGAGGAAGGAAGAAAAATATCTAATGACCTAACACACTTTGAAATATTTTCGATCTTAAACTTTGAAAACAAATTAAGTGTTGGTCTTTATTTCACAGTATTATTCTATTTTACAAGCTTTCAAACAACAAAAGACATTAATATTTTTGCTAATACATAACAACGAAAGAAATCTACATGAATGTACAGTTAAAAAGCCTAACCAGGAATCTATGAAATCTGCAGGTTACCACTACAAATCTGTCCCAATTAAAATCAAAAGAAACTTGTACATTTACAATGCTCTCTTGGTGATCTCAGTCATCTTGGGCCATCATTTCAGCAATTCCTGAAGCCTTAACAGTTACATTCAGAAGACATACAAATAACAGCGTTGACCATGGATGAATTTGATAAAAGGAGCATCTTTCAAAATGTTTACAAATACACAATATAAAATCCCTTTTCCCTGCCCAGCATATAAAAACAGGATTTTGTGACAGACAAAAACAGGCAGTTTCTCCTATACAGGAGGTAAACATGAACAAAAAACACTTCACCAACTTTGGTGGGTTGCTTTTTGCTTCTACAGCACTGACAATATGCAGAAGCTACAACCTGAAAGACATATAGATTTCTGCTACACTTCAGAAGAGGAAAAATGCAAAGAAAAAGCAAATCAAGAGGAGAATAGATAACACCAATTATTCCTTTAAATAGAAGAACCAGGATGACTGTCAAAACACTACTAAGGACCACAGTATACAAATCACCTATAATATTCAAGAGAATAGGTGTGAGTACGGAATTCAATGTGTACAGTTGTTTCTGTTATTCAGACATGATGGTACAATTATCAACGTTATGGAATAAGCAGTACAGTTTGGCCCCCTATTGGGGGGTTTAGGGAAACCAAAGCTGCACATTAGGCTTAGCTTCCACACTTACACCCAGACTAAAATGAATAACAGAAAATCGGTAACGGCAGGGTAATTTATTCAAGGACTAGGTTTGATCAGAACCCAAAAAATGTGATATGGTATTTATAGTTTATATATATTTCAAAATATGGTACTGCATTTTGCTTATGTTGCTACATACTGTGAATGTGATATACCTTGCAATAATATAAACTTACACTGGTACACCTTAATGTTAGCTTGATTTAAAAAAAAAACAAAAAAAACAAAAAAAAAAAACATTATTTTAACCATTTTTATTGGATAATGTAAATGTCAATTCACCCGAACACCATGTGAAATGTCTGAGCAGGATGCGCGCACACACACACTATGATTTGTTGGAGAGCTTATGTTAGAGCCTTCTGTACTATCAGTATTGTAAAGGCCAGTACTGTGATTACCATACAACACAAGACCTACATTTCAAAAAGGTCATGCTATTTGTTTAATTCTGGCCTGTCCTGGCATTTAAAAGAATAAAAAAAACATTATGAGCCCTCTCAAAAAATAATACCCAAGCTATAAAACTGTCTTAAAAAGTATAAACATAATCCCTTCCCAGACTGACAATCATATCCGTCTAACTTTTTTCATGAAAAAGGAAAGGGGAAACAGAGGAAAAAAAAAAAAAACATTTACAAATAACTGGACATTTCCAAAGTTCAGATAATGTGAACTATGGCTACACAGCATCATGTCATATGATGAAAGAAACCTGTTGAATATCAAAACTTCATTATTGTGAATGGTAAAATTATTAAAGTCTGAACAACTTTTACTCTTCATTAAATAAATTTACTACACATGGAACACATTTGCGAGTAGCGGTAGATAGTCATTTCAGTTATGCTGTTGAAAATGAGATCTGTTCTTGCACTAATAAACTCACACATTCATTCCATCTTAACAAGTGAACACTTTTCAGCGTCTTTTTGGCAGACTCACACCTTCTAGGTGATCTAAAAAAGGTATTTTCGACATGTCGGTACACCACATTTGCACTCCATGCGCACACGTTTTTTAGGAGAACCTGGGAGTCCCATCAAACTAAAATTAGAGTCCATCTTTGTGCTTTCTGCATCTACAGGATCAACTGAGGAGGAAAAGAAAAAAAGTAAAGCTTATTCTCCAAGTCAGATGTTGTTCCAGATAAAAAAAAATTCCCTCATACTCTACTGAACGTAAATACATTTCACAAATAAATAAAAAATGACTAGAAAAGAATATGGAAAAATATATATTAAAGACTGAGACCATCACTGCAGGTGGTAACAGGACTTTTCATTGAAGCCTACCTGCACCTCATTATAGACTGGTTACAAATCTGAGCGAAGCTCATGAACAGATCTTGCTATGCTAGTGCTAGTCTCAGCATTGAACAGAAAGTAGGTTCTGGCACACGGAAAATATAAGTTAGTGCAGAACTCATACAGATTTAGGATTCCCAAGAATGAGCACAAAATTTTCTAAACCACAAACAGCTTACCTTCCCAGTCCAAGCGACAGAGCCAAAATGAAGTGGAGCTAACACATACCTTGCATTTTGTAGTCAAAGGTGAGCTCTTCCCCTGACTTGATTGAGCGTGTGGCAAAGAAAGCTATCCGTGGTAACCTCTCGTCCAGGTTATCAATGAACACGTTATACACCTGGAGGTTCGGATCACACTGCAGAAAAAGAAGCAGAGAAGTGCATAAAGTATCAAACCAAGATTCATTGGCTTGTGAAAAAAATCATATTAAAGACAGACCCCTAAAAGAGAAACCGTCTTGCTCCTTTAATAGAAGTAAGGTTATTCATTATTCCATAACTCAGTTGAACTTAATTTTCAATTTTTGGGGGGAAAAAAGAAGAAGAAGAAAAAAAAAAAACCCACAAAAAACTACTACACTACAGCAGTTCATGATTACTATAAAAGCAGTCATCATACCTAGATAACCATGGTTAGATAAAAACAAACAAAATTGCTGATTAAAATTACTGTGGATAAAATTGCCAAATTAGGTTACATTAAAAAAAAAAAAAAAAAAAAAAAAAACAGTGTACAGACTAAATCATCATGAAACACTGTAGATGTAAATGTAAACGTTACACATTATCAACCACCTGTTGTTGACCAAAAATCCAAAAATCGAACCTCACTGAGGCTTTAAACAACTTGTTCTAAAGCAGCTAAATTACAAGCACTAAGGAAATGCACAGAAACTAAAGAAACTAAAGGTTCGTTCTTCTTTTTTAAAAGGGGCCCAACATATCAGTAGTGCACTTACACTGTGATTGACAAAGTGGGAAATGTTGCCGTAGTGAGCTGCATCCACCGTATACTCATCATCGACATAATCGAGATCAAACAGGTAAGTTGCTCCTTCTTTGTCATAGATGTGACCTCGCCTCTCTGCTTCCTCTGTTGTGATGATCTGAACCACAGAATTAGACTGTCAAAGATCTTTGCTGAACATGCAAGCTCAATTTTCTTTGACCAGCTGCCCAAACTTACATCTTATGGTCAGGATTTTATTTATTTATACTCTGAAATGGTGACAAAGCCACAACAGAGGACACAGTTTGAAATGGCTTACAGGACAGAACATGCTTAAGAGGTGAAACATGAACTTCTTGACTGATGTTCAACAACTGAAATGAATAGGACATGCCACATAAGCGTTAGTATTATATTCAAGAAAAGCCTAAACACATTCATAAATAAATTTAAACACATACACATAAAATAACATAAGCCTAAACAATGTCCTAAAATAAGGGTTACATCCTATCACCCTTACCTCTCCTACATATTCCATAACGAAAGTGTTCTTGCGAATGCGCTCCATGGTCCGTACCCCCCAGCCTCTGTCGTTGTCTGTCCTAAAGATGCACAGTGAGTACTGGATACCCCTCTGCACCACTCTGTTGGGACAGTCCAGTCCGCAGCTGCACCGCTTGTTGCACTCGTATATGGGCAGCCCTGGCCGGATGCGCACCTGACCAGCACTGTTGTAGGCAAACTTGTGCTGCGAGGCACCGGCACAGCAGCCATCCACGGGGCTATTCAGACAGTCCATACACTCACAGCCGACTGCCACCTCGTTGAGGGAGATCCCCTCGCCCACCTTATAGTCATTAATGTACGTAAAGTTCCTGGGCGGGCCCTCCATATCTACCAGGTTTTCCACAAAGATGTGGCCCTTGTGGGAGCAAAGGCTGTTCAGGTAGATCTCCCATATTTTGAGGGTCTGTCTGAGCTTCGCACGCTGGACAAGGTGAGCGGCAATGGCGCTGTCTAGTTTCCTGGGGATGCTCCTTTTCTTTAGCCTCAACAGCTCTTGCATCATGTCCTCCCAGAACTGGGTGAGTAAATCTGTGCACTTCAGGTTTTTCCGTGGCTCCCATGTATTCAATTTCTCTGGGTAGCCCTTCCATTTTACCAAATAGAGCTCCTAGGTGTGAGACAGAGACTAGTGGATAACAATGTTTCATTTCTGAAGTGGCTTTCAGAACTTGGGCTCACTCGTTCTTTGAATTTATAAGACTTCAGTTTCAACTTGGGATAATATCTTGTAAATCAGTACGAAAAAGCTATGACATAAAAAACAACAAAAAGCAAAACAAATTATTACTCTTACCTGTTCTATTTGTTTTCGTCCAACTGTGATAATTTTTCTTTTGTAGTTGCAAAGATATTCCACTTCATAGTCGCACAAATTGGACTTGCTGATCCCCAGGTCTCTGCAGATGGCACCCTCTTCTCGGCAAAGAGTCTCCAGTTGGTTTAAAGTTGCAAGACATGCTACGTCGCACTCTTAACAGATAACAGACAGTTTGTTTAAACGTGTTTGTGGTACGTTAAACGATCCTTTAAAGCTGAACAGAAACTGCTAGCAAGTTTAAGTCTTGCTATTAGATGCAAAAATTATTCTGACAGCAATGCTAATTAGGTAGCTAGCTAACGTTAAGTAGGTATTAAGTAGCAGACAACTGACTACTAACCGTTAACGTATGTTAGCTAGCTATCTACGATAGATATATATGCTAGCTAAAGTTTTGGAGTCTTACGGGAACAGTATTTAAACATCTCGATAGCATTAGCTCTTAGCTAGGATATTTAACTTGTTTCATCATCGACGTAATGTAAAACTGAGCAAGTCAGCTAAACCTTTGCACAATGCGAATGTTAACTTTATTGTTAACTAACTAGTTAGCTTGCTAACAAAACCAGCTAGCTATGTTACAACCTGTTTGTTACAACCTGTACGTTAGGTGACTAGTAGCGTTAGCTAGTTTAAACACGGAAAGACAGACAAAGCAAGGATGTTAGCTAGAAGACTACCGATTTTTCTAACAACAACACAAGCTAGTTAACTCGCTAGCTAACCTACCTAATAAAACTGGTATGGGATTGTTATCTAGCTAGCAAAGTAGTGCAAGTTAGATGTGCTCACAAGCATACCACATTACTTTGCATAATAACGTGCAGCAAACCTGCGAGGATTACTATGATAAGCTATGGCCATTTGAAATCTATGACTGGGCCTGGAAGCTTAATACAATTCGTGTTAAGGCTGGGGCCCCACAAAACAACGTACTAACTAGAAATAAGTTACCAATGACGGCAACGTCAAAACAAAGGATAAGAAAACGTTTTTTGTTTGAGACGATCACTAGATTATGTTATATATTGGAGCACCGAGTCGTTGTCAAATATTCAAATTATTATAGGCAAAGCACTTTTTTAAAATGTTTAAAAAAACAATTTCTTACCTTTCAAATTTTCCGCCATCTTCTTAGTGCCGCCAAAATTGTGGTATTGAAAAATCAATTGGTGATTGGTTACAGCGACGTGTGATTGACAATGTAAAAAGCCAATAGAAACTCCTTATGTTTCCACATATATGACGTCAGATGTATTGGTTGCAAGTTTTGCTCAGGATTTATTTCGTTTAAAGCCGTATCTGTTCTTTCTGGTATCTAAGCTCTGCTAATGTAAACGTGGTTTTTGATTATTTGATGTGGGTTATTTACATCTGTTTTCACATCCACTCTTTATAAGACTTAAAACGTTTAATGTTAAATCTATTATTAATTATCTATTAATCATCTATTAATAATCATATAAAGGTGTTTTTTATTGTATTTTTGTTTGTTTTACAAAAATAGTGTAAACAAATCTTTGAAACATGTTTCTTCAGGTTGTTTTAGTCTTCTAGTCATGGTCATCTAAGTATATAAAGTAGACTTAATAATATACTCCATTATCGATATAGAAGTGGTGGAAGTAGAGCCACCACTTTGTTCTTTGAAAATGCACACTTATCATCATGTAGCCCAACGTACCCTTAGGCTGTATGATATAGTTTAGTCTCGTTTATTCATTGCTAGTTTCGTGAATAACTGGTGCGTTTATTAGGCCTGATTGTGGTAGTCTCAATACTACTGAAATAAATTCATAAGCAGCACTGTTAAGGATAAAATAAAGATATACAGATATAAAATAAGAAACATACGTGAAAGAAATATAATTCATATTGTTATGCATGTCAGATATGCTTGAATGGGTCCTTCTGCAGGCCACGGAAGAAAAAAAATTATGCAAGTCTTACTAAGCTTTTATTTTGAAAAATCGATCAAGTTCGTTACCTTTTATTTGTAATGCTAAGGTAACTTTGCTCCGCTACCTGGTTATTCACTGTTACGTGTTCAAAGTTACCTAAAAGCTAGCTGGTTGGGAAAGTTAAAAGGTCAGTGTCGTTTATGAATGTCTTGTTATGCATTAAATGCAATCCTGAAGGTAGCTAACTGAGCACTGACTGCATATCGTCTGCGTAGAGAATGGGAATGAACTAGCTAGCTAGCTCACTTTGCTTAAAGACCATTGATTTACTTTTAGTCTTGTCTCGTTTGTTAGCAAACTAATGTTATTTCTAACGTTATTTCTATCCTTTTTTATTCTTTTTCGCTACAGAACTGAGAGGGACCATAATGTTGTCCACTGTATGTGCGCTTCGGGCACAGACGCTAGTTTTTCTCGTTTTGATTTTGTATGAGGTGGTGTGTGCAAACGCAAATAAGGTAGGATAGCTAGCTAGCTAATGTTAAGCTAACTTGTAAGAACCTTTTAACTTGGGCAGCTATTTGTAATTGTTTATCTCCTATTTTGCCTTAACTGTTTATTCACACTTGTTCTCTGTATTACTGGGAGTTTAAAAACTGAAGTAGATTACAGTCGAGACATGATTATTTACTGCTGTTCACGAACTGTCACAGAGTTTTGAAGATGTGCGTTGCAAATGCATCTGTCCTCCATACCGAAATATTAGTGGGCATATCTACAACAAGAATGCATCTCAAAAGGACTGGTAAGTTTAATTGAATTCAAAGCCAAAATGTACACAATTCATACACAAAGGCAGTTCTCGGTTACGTTTTGTTCCAATCAATAACAGCGGCTCAAGTAGAAGACATGTAGCTAGCTACTGTCTGAAAGGTTAGTCACGCATGCCACACTTCAGTGAACAAAAAAACTGCACCCACACCTGTCCATTTAGGATGAGACTGGGAGTCGTTGGCTTAGGACGTTCTAATGAAAGGGCCTTGCTGATTTTGTGTTTGTAGCAACTGTCTTCATGTAGTGGAGCCCATGCCAGTGCCTGGCCATGATGTGGAGGCTTATTGTCTGCTCTGTGAGTGCAAGTATGAGGAACGTAGCAGCAATACCATCAAGGTATTTTGTTCCCCCCAAATCTCGTACTAAAATGTTGACTCAGGATGGTCTTGGTATACTTAATTCTAGTCCTGAGTTTGCTTTAGAACTCTTCTCATTTATTGTCCTGAGGTATATATCTACCCTTAATTCTTTGCTTATTTAATGGTTTTTACTTTTGATTGGGGGTTTTCAGGATTCTTTGCTGTTTTTCCAGGTGACCATAATCATCTACCTGTCTGTGGTCGGTTCTCTTCTGCTATACATGCTGTTCTTGCTTTTGGTGGACCCACTGATCCGAAGACAGGACCCCTACATGCAGCCACTGGAGAATGAAGATGACTCTGAGGTACCAGTCTTCCTAATTGGCATGGCAGCAGTTCACCACCAGCGTGTGACTTTGATTATATTGACAAAAAGGAACTGATCCTAGATCAGCATGTGTAAAGTGTGTGATAACGGACTTCTCCATCTAGCTTGCTAAACCATGATGACGGCTAACTCTGTATGTTATGTCTATGCCCAGAAGTTTCAGATAAGACTGAGGAAAGGTCAGTATGGTTACAGTGTCTAAGTCACTCAAGTTGTTTTTTTTTTTTTTATATCAGTGAATATGTATGTTAGATACAACATTGGACGTTGAATTTGAACGTTGATGCAAACAGTTTGATCCATGCAATTTGCTTGTATTGTTATGAATTATACCGGTAGAGGGACAGTGTTAAGTAGTCACATCCAACTGCCGCTTTTTCGTGTTGGTGGAGCAAAATAAGGCAATTATGGACGGTCTTGGCATTGTGTAATATGTGAGGGAGAGTAGTCATTCAACTAGCACAATCTGGCAATCAATTATAATCTGGTTTGTTGGTCTGTTTTTGCGACTTTGTTACGGAAGAGCAGTAAATGGCTGGTATGTAGCGAGCTATTTGCACAGCCCAGTCTTCCGGTTTTCCATTAGCACACGCTTTTCAATTTAAATCTACCCCAAACGGAATTATCCGTTGCTGGAAGTGTATTTTTTATTATTATTCTCGCGGCTTTTCCCATTTTTATTTTCGCCAGGCAGATTTTCCTCGTGATTGGTGTGACCGCTGGTTTAGAGACGTTTGAATCCTGACGAGTTCTGATTTGCTCTGTGTCTCCCTCTACAGGACGTGAGGCCTCATACAAGCGGCACTCCAGGAAGAGGGAATACAGTGCTAGAACGAGTGGAAGGGGCTCAGCAGCGCTGGAAGAAGCAGGTTCAGGAACAGCGCAAAACCGTGTTTGATCGCCACAAACTGCTTAGCTAAGCATTCACGTGGAGAGAGGCTGACGGGCAGAGGGTGCAAGACTTATGATTTTCTTTCTTTATCAAAGCAGCCATATCTTGCTGTTGTGAACTTATCGAGGATGTTTATATAGCATGTTGTTTGATGACGGACAAAATATAATCAATTTATTGTAGTGGCTGCTCAATTAAAGTGAACTTTTGTTTATTATGGTGCTGAAACCACAGGCTTAGTGAAAGGGCATGCAGGACATGCACTGTGAGTGCAGGAGGGTGGGTTGCTCAAGCAAAGGCCTGCCCTGAGAAAGAGATCGTCAATGTAAAAAGTAGAATAACATTTAAAACGCAGGGCCTCTGACTTGGAAATGTGTGCTATGGCACTGGCTGACGATTTAGGTTTGTTATATAACCCAAGGGTTTGCTTCTTATAGTTGCTGTGCTTTACCGTTTAGGCTGGTATTGCCATGAAAAGTTGAGTGTTGAACAAAATGATGGCATTTTAAGGAACACAACTTTCACCTTCTTAACTTTCGTTTTTTAAGAATGTAAACAACATTTGGATTCATTGCACAGAGGTCCAGTGAAATAGAGAATGTAGGATTTGTCATTTTTTACATTTTTTTTCTTCATGTCTTACTCACTGTTGTACATATGCTTTGTATGCATTGTTTGTTCCTAAAGTAAAAAATCCTCAGCTCTTTTTCATTCCTTGCTAAATAAGATAATATTTTACTACATTCAAGGCCTTTTTTTTTTTAGATATTAGAGACAGCATTGGCCAATGATTAAACACCAAAAATGATCAATGCATCATTAATTGTATTCTCTATAAAAACAAACAACCAACTGTTTCTTGGATAATAGATGATAGGTTAATAGATGATGGTAGGTACATTCCCTCTGCCTGATCTGTATTCTTCGTCACACGTTTAAGATTATTTGCACTTTTACTGTCCTGTGCTGTGCAGTAAAGATTTAATGTTTCTGTTGTACCTCAAGTACAGAACTGTACATTTTGTTTAATTTATTTAATGCATTTGTGTTTATCTTGTTCTTTTTTTTTTTTGCGAAACCCCCAAATTTTAGAGTGGGCTGTCCTTATATGTGTGGTATTTTACTTGCACTAATTAATCAAATAAATGCAATGTTATAAACCAATTGTGAAGATTTTATTATACACATAGGATTTCTGTTCTCTATGCAAGACTTCTTGGATTGGATGCACTGACCTACAAACAATCTAATGTGAAGACAACAAGAAGTCCTTTGGTGCTGACGACTTATCCTACAAATAAAAGAGTGGCTAATATTATTGTTGGGGAGACTTCTATTAAGGTTGAGGATGAGATGCTAGGTTGTATTTACAACCCAGGTGTGTTGGCCAGAACACCACTTAAGGCCAGGATGAGTTGGAGCATCAATGGGCAGCAACAAGATGGCAGCCAACAGACATTAAACTTTATTCCTTTGGCTGTGGTCTGAAACACAAATGCATACATACATGAACCATCAGTGTGCAGCAACCAAAGAAATCACCATAGACAGTATTTGGGCGACATCTACTGGCCAATCTCTAAATAAGCACAACGGCTGAGCTAATAAACAGGCGAATGGCACAGCCCCGAATACCTTCGCTTAAACTACCGGCCTAAGGTTTCAGCACGCACAATACAAGTATGTATAAACTCCAGTAGGAATACACGAATGAGTACATCCACCTAGTGTCTGGAATATGATATAACTAAGAAAGAAGACATGTCGAAAGCTAACATGGGCACTAACATAATTCGAATAAGCAAATACAATGTACGCTCGACACACACTGAGAACAGTGAGAATAATGTCTACACACATTCTTTAAGACTCAACCAAAATTTCGACGAAACACATTTACTTATCTTACCTAACGTTATCAACGCACAGCCCTGAAGCGACACAACACACCACATGGACTACCATACAGCACAAACTCAATCTCTTATCGTGAACGTTTCGTGCGTGACTACTCACTCGGCACTCTCACCTAATTAGATAACCGTGGAGTCGTAATAGCGGTAACAAGTGAACATAAACAACTCCCAAACAAACCCATACCCGTAGACCCAAATGTTACACTTCTATGGGCATTTTGTACAATTATACTAAACACTTCAGAATACTTCAGGATGATGCAGCGATATCTCTTTTTAAAGATGTTCCAATTACCTCCTACAGATGAGACAAAAACATCAAAGACATGCACACCAATAGTGAGATAAATGACCATTCAAATAATAGCTGTGGTACTGTAGCCTGCAACCACTCTAGACCGCAGGAGTTTCTACTGCATTATGTGCAAGACATTTAATCGGCTTTATATTGAAGAAACTAAGAGAAGATTTGCTGATCGGTTTGAGATTTATCTTTTCCAATGGCAAGGCATTTAATACAAATGGGCATTATATTAATGACATATCTTTTTGCATAGCAAGTTGTTGCTATGGCAGCAAAAGAAATTAGAACTTTATAACCCCATAGAATGAATGTTATGATTAAAAAATGTTTTCTAATATAAACTGGTTCCTCCAATTTTACATATATATCATTTATTTACATATATATCATCGATCTAGTAGATAGTAGACTAGGAGCCAAACTGAAATGTTTAATACTGGCAGAGATTCAGCTCCACTGTAATATTAATCTATCATTTTTTGACACATTTTCAACAACTGTCTGCTTTGTGTCACGACTAAAACAAGCTTTATTTGTGCACATGTGTGTGTCAGTCTCTCTTACTTCTCATTATCTTTTCTTTCATCTGTAAATCTGCTATGGCAGCTGAAGCTCTCTGGCTGCTGCTTGTCTCAGATGACCTGCCTCCTCCTGTGTGGTGTGATGACCCCACCCAAACCCTTAATTACATCCACCCTCTTCCCCAGCCCCAAGCATGGACACTCACTGCCTGTCTATATATAAACCTGGCATGGCCAACTGCAAGCGAATGCTCTCCACTCTAATTTTTACTTGCTTGGTGTAAGTTTCCAAGCAGGGGCCAGGGCCAAGAAGAATCTCTCCATCAGACGGAGGGAGAGCTGGAGGAAGACGGAGGACAGACGAGGAGGAGTGTAACTGAAGGTCTCACCCAGACTTCTGGGACACCAGTGGACCGTAAAGTTGGGATCTGCACTGCAAGCCACGGAACAACAGCGGACAACAATTAACTGCTCTGTGGACATTTCCTTGGGATTGAGACGTCTTGGGGCGAGGAGTATTCCAACATGGATTCAAGTGGAGGGCAAGCCCTGGCCTCGTTCATCATGAGCGAGGAGGAGCTGAAGAGGAAGCAGAGGGAGAAGCTGAAGAAACTGCAGGCCACTGGCGGGAACCCACGGCCTGCACGCACACTTTTCTTCTTCACGCTCAAAAACCGCTTTCGCAGGCACTGCACCAACTTTGTAGAATGGAAGTATCCTTTAAATAAGCCTACTCCCAACAACATCCTCCCTGTAGCTTTATTGTGATTAGTAGCTGAAACCATCACTTATGATGAAGAAGAAGAATTAATATCCAGAATGCTGGGAGTGAGAAATCGACAAGGTGCAGTTGTTCCATGTAGTTTCCTAATACAGTGATGGCGTAGGTGATGAAATGTCAGGCACTTGAATGAAGGTGTTAAGCTTTTGTTATCCATCAGATCCCTTCACTGTTGAATAGAGTGTTGATCTGAGAACTAATCCCACATTATTTAGAGCCTGGCAGTTCAAAACAATTGAGAAGGGCCATTAATGTTGTGCTAAGTGATCAGCTGTGTAGTGTGGTTTTGGGCATGAACATTAGATAAACTATTGTCTTGGTAATAATATGAAAACTTGATTGTTCGGCTTCAATGTCAGTTTTTGATCTTACTAATTTTTTGTTTCTGTTCAAATACAGTGAATGTGTAAATAATGCCAACAAAATTCCCTGTAGGGAATGGTTAGGACATTCAAAAACAAAGATTGTCAACATCTCAAGCGTTGTTTTCAGTGAAATTCCCCTACAAAATATACACCACCCCATGTGTAGAGATGTGACTCATGTTTGTTTTGATCTAATCTTTAGTTGGATTAAACGGGGCCATTTGTGATGTGTATTTAAATGGTTTGATAATATTCTTGGTGTACGCAGCTGTTGTGTGAGATCACTCGTGCTAGACATGATGCTGAGTGAGCAGGGAAATTCTGATGTAATGCCCCCTGATGGCAGATATGTGTACTCACATGCAACAGCAAACGTGGACTGGCTGCCCTAAGCGCTAAAACACACCACTGTATAGCACATTCATGAAGTGTTTCATGGATGTCGTTTCAAGGTCCCATTCAAGTGAATATAAGTGACTATAACACTTTTCTTAGAATGCAAGTCATGGGAAAATTTCCAGAACATTCTCATGCCAAATTACTACCCTGGGTTTTATGTATTGCACGCGGGTAGTGCATTTCTCAAGTGTTAACAAATGTGTTGGGTACATTATGTTGCTTGGATGATGTTTTCCTGAACAGCATCCACCAGGCCCTTTGAGATCATCATCCTGCTCACTATCTTCGCTAACTGTGTGGCTTTAGCTGTGTTTCTGCCAATGCCAGAGGATGACACCAACTCCACCAACTCCACCTTGGTGAGTCCTAACATCTAGCACTGGTTGAAAAGATGGAAACCTATAACCATTTTGTGTGTGTTTATGTGTTTGCTAGTCTCTTTTCTTGATGTACTGCTCATAATGTGCTCCCTGGTTTGAATGATTAACGAGTCTTTCATAATATATTGTCTTAAACAACATGATTAAAAAAACATCATGATAAACTTATTTCAGGTTTCAAATAGAATGTATTTGACTGGACAAAAAGATCTGATGCATTTTAAATATGCACATATCACTAACTGAAACTGCCCTTTAATATTCATAGCCAAAAGTCTCCACAAATCTTGATTGATATGTGAAAACCTTACAACTTTGATTTAGATTTTTTAAATTTTTCATACTGTCAATAACAGGAACTGCTGTCAAACTTGAGTTATACCTCTGCTGTCTTTGTTTCCATCATTGGTACAATCAGTGAGAATTAGGTAGATGGCAGTTAAAGTCAACCAACATCCAAAAGAGAATTGTGACTTAATATCATTGAAAATTGCAGGAAGTCATAATAATTTTCGACTTGTTTGTAGAAGGAGGCTTAGGTAAAAATGTATGTGCAAGTGAAGCACCGTGAAACACAGGCAAGGAAAAAGGTCAGCAGGGATTTAATGAAATCACACAAGAAACACCACCAAATCTAAGAAAGGGATAAAACATATAACACTAACCAAACAAGGATTACTTGATAACTAGGTGAACATCTGGAGGCATGGACTAAACAAACAGATGAATAGATATACCAACATAACTACCAAACTAGAGTGAAGGCTAAGAAATTACAAAAGAGCATACAAAGTACTAATTAAACAAAATGACAATAGGTGAAACGAAAGGTGATGAAATCCATGACAAAAGAATAACAAGAACTTCACACAAACCTGAACTTGAAACCAACTATGAAAACTATAACAAGAAAGGGAAGAAGGGAAAACTAACAAACTGAGGAGAAGCAGACTAACCAGGAGAAAGGATATCAGGAAGAGACAAAGAACAACATTAAGAGACCTAAAACAATAAACCAGAAAACACAAAGAATACGATTAGGAAACCAGGAATTATCAAACAGAAAACCAGGAGGACCAAAGATACAAACCACAAGCCAGTGAAACCAAGAATATGAGACCTACAGCCAACTCAAATGGGGAACTAACAGCAATACAAGAGGGCCTGAGTAACAAAACAAAGCACAGCACAGCAATAACAGTACACAATGTAGAAGCAATAGCTAAACATAGTAAAGGCAAACCAAGGAACCTTAAGTAAGGGAGAATATGAAGGGGGAAACAGGGAACAGGTAGAAGAAGAAGGGATAAAGAGGGGGGAAAAATCTAAACCCGGAATGAAGTGGGAACAGGTAGGAAAACCAGGAATGGACTATGGACTCCTGACAGTGCGAGTCACACCACTCACATCTCACCTTCTAAATGCTGCTGACTTGATGACCAGCAGAGTTAGCCACTGTTAATCTTATTCAACAACTAATTGTGACTCACATGTTTATTTCATGTTGGTTTTGGTGGGATTGTTCTGGAAATCATCATATACCAAAGCAGTTATGATGAGACTAAAATTATTTTAATTTGCTAATCTGCTAATTTTGCAGATTGGTTAGCTGGACTTGGTGAGAGCAGTGCTGTTTGATGCACAAGTCTCTTATATTTAGAATCTGTGTAAGAAGTCTAACATGTACGGAAGCTGTGGGGTTACAGTCTTTAGGAATTGAGTAAGGGTTCAACGATACGTGCGAACCTCACGGTTCGTCTTTTACACGATGTGCCAACCTGGTGTGGAGGGGATAGTTTATGCTGTGGTTCTAACTGACTGGCTTCTGCTGTGTACTGAATTGTTATCTGAATACTATTCAGATAACACAGCCTGGACATTACAAACTCTAGTAATGTCATTAACTTTACAGGAGCCATTATGTGCACCAAAATTCTGTAAATTCTTTAGAAACCAAGATAGCAGAAAGTTGGATTTTATTGTTCTTTGATGTAGCTTACAGTGTTATTACTTTTTCCTAATAAGAATGTGCTTATGCAGAATTGTAAATAAAATGTAAACTCCAACATTAGTCATAAATGTGAATTTTGTATACATGTAAACAACACAAATTTCATACATGATTTTAATGATGAAGAGTATCCATCTACCTTTTCCCTTAAAACTTACAAATATAATACAACAGTCAACCTAATCAGCATTTGAAACATGTGGGCAGGATCCACTGCCTAGCTGCATGCTGAGTCAAATCTCTAGTAGTGAGTTTTCCAGAGTGTGATTGGATTTCAGATTGACCTCTGAGTTGTGATTTCTGTCGTTACTCCACACTCCCTCTCAGCTGTGGCTGCTGCCTGTGCTATGAACCTGTCCATTCCTCAGCTATAAGTCATGAAACACAAGCTGAGAGATGGGTCCACGAGCCCCCACCCGGAGACTCTGCTCACGTTTGCTCAGGGGTGTCAAACTCCAATACCAGACAGACATAGACCAGCACAGTTTTATGATTTTCTTGCTTTCTAACACCTGATTCAGTTCCGCATTTAATAACCCTGTTTTCTGGGTTATTGGGCATTGAAATCACCTGGCCAGCTCTCCAGGTCTGCAAGTGTACAGTCTTTCACTGAATTTTTTACTGAAGAATGAATAGCTATCACTCATCAGTCAGTATGAGTATGATATCTGTTGCTTAGGAAAATATATACATAGATGAGTAACTGCAGTGTACTGTAGTAGGACAGTAGAGATATTTAAAAATGTACTGAAATAAACTGAAAAAATTTACTGAATGTACTGAAATTCCAAATGTTTCGGACAGAGGTACTTTATCAGCTGTGCAAGTAAAGTGCATATA
>JAOYMR010000021.1:4150455-4161981 GCA_025802075.1 Tenebrosternarchus preto
AATCCTAACCCTAACCCTAGTCTTCCTCTGCTAGGGTCAACCCTAACCCGAACCCTAACCCTAGCCTTCCTCTGTTAGGGTCAATCCTAACCCTAACCCTAGTCTTCCTCTGCTAGGGTCAACCCTAACCCGAACCCTAACCCTAGCCTTCCTCTGTTATGGTAAACCTAACCCTAACCCTAGCCTTCCTCTGTTAGGGTAAACCTAACCCTAACCCTAGGCCTGACACAGCACAGTTTCGAACTGTTCATTAATTGGACCAAAGTATGTTAGTCTGCATGTTCTAGTTAGTTATAATGGGGTGTTTTTTTTGTTCCCTTTGTTGCAGGAGAGCTTGGAGTATGTTTTTCTGGTCATTTTCACTGTGGAGTGTTTCTTGAAGATAATTGCGTATGGGCTCTTGTTCCACGAAGGTGCCTACTTACGTAACTGTTGGAACATACTGGACTTTGTCATCGTATTTATGGGGTGAGATGACTCTGAGCACCAGTATCAGTGAGCACCAGTATTCAATAACAAAATTTTTATAACTAAGAAAAGTACTTAGGCATTTTTGGCATTAGATTACATGCACAAAGAGGTGAAATATTCCAATACTCCTTACTCATATTCTAGAAAGTAATAATTTTATAGTGTGTTAAAATTATTTTGATTACAGTATTAATCACTTGGCAATCACTTCTTTACTGTTTTATATATACCGTATAATAAATGTAGCAGCCAAGATTTCTTATTAAATTGATTTGATTACAAAATGCCCCCCCCCCCCCCAGACTCTTCACCTTTGTAGTGGACATAATCAACACAATAGCAGGAATCCCCACTGAGAAAAAAGGAGGGTTCGACATGAAAGCTCTCCGAGCATTTCGAGTTCTCCGGCCACTTCGTCTCGTCTCTGGAGTTCCCAGTATGAGCCTCCTTCAACCTTTCTGCTATCTTTTACACCCAGTGGGCTCAAGCTGGAGAAAGATTTGAGAGCCATTTACCTCTACTTGCTCTTCCCTTTCAGGTTTACAGGTGGTGATGAGCTCCATTCTGAAAGCCATGCTACCCATGTTTCACATTGCTCTGCTGGTCTTCTTCCTGGTCACCCTTTATGCCATCATGGGTTTGGAACTGTTCAAATGCAAAATGCACAAGACATGCTATTACCAAGGCACAGGTTAGGGAGACCATTTTGTGCATGGGATGCTGTCTCCCTTTGGTAATCCATATTAATAATCCAGAATAACCATTTTCCTATGTTGTAGATATCATTGCCTTAAAGGACAATGAAGTGCCGTCCCCCTGTGCCCAGGCTGGAAATGGTCGCCGTTGCATTATCAACGGGACAGAGTGCAGGACGGGCTGGTCAGGCCCTAATTTTGGCATTACCCACTTTGACAACATTGGCTTTGCCATGCTCACAGTATTTCAGTGTATCACAATGGAAAGCTGGACTCATGTGCTCTATTGGGTAATTGTGACATTGTGGCAATTTCACATTGTTTCTTGTAAATAAAAAATTGAGACATTGTGTTATAATGTGGCTTGTCAAAAACAGTGTCTGTTGTTTTTTCAGGTAAATGATGCCATTGGAAATGACTGGCCATGGTTGTACTTTGTTTCTCTGATTATTCTGGGCTCTTTCTTTGTGCTCAATCTGGTTCTTGGAGTACTCAGCGGGTAAATGGTCATCCGCCATGTTTTAATATGCACTGAATTTGCATTGTTAGTTGACCATCTCCATTTACCCTCTACATTTACCCACTCCATTTACACCACCATCTCCACTCTGCCCCACACAGTGTGCCATCACTCAATGTCCTCAAACTCAATCATAATCTCAACCTCTTTTTAGAGAATTTACCAAGGAGAGGGAGAAATGTAGGTCCAGAGGAGAGTACCAGAAGTTGCGAGAGCAGCAGCAGATGGATGAAGATCTTGAAGGTTACATGGAGTGGATCAGACTTGCTGAAGTTCTGGATGCTGATCATGAAGGTCTGGGTGCTATGTATTGCAATGGGATGTATATTCTGTCTGTGCCCCCCAAACTACTAGTGAGAATTAATGTTCTCCAGATATGGGTTTCCACATAAAGGCTACAGGTTTTACATATGTAAGCACACATGCTAAATTTTGTCATCTGACTTAATCTAAAGCTTGTAGTAAATAAAGATCAAAAAGGCAGTTTGTTATTGTGTTGACAGCTGGTAGGTCTTTTCTCTCACAACAGGTCTTCTTCCTCTGAAAGACGGTGGTTCAGAGACAGACAGCTTTTATGAAATGGAAGGTTTAAACCGTATAGTGTATTACTTGTGAGTATGCTAAAAGTTTTATTATATCAAAACTAGCCTTTGTCTCAGCAGACTCAAGTGTTGCCCTCTGACCCCTAGTCGCCTTGCACGTCGCTGGAACCGGGTCTTTCGGAGGAAGTGTAATATTTGGGTTAAATCCAAAATGTTCAACTGGCTGGTCATCCTGGTTGTGCTCCTCAACACCCTGGCCATTGCCTCTGAGCATCACCCCCAATCTGAATGGACGACTCAGTTTCAAGGTCTGCTCCATAAACCAGCAAACTAATAAATGTATTGGTAATAAATGTAATGGTTTCTAATGGAGGCATTATAAGAATTTTTTAATGTCTTGACTGAAGCTCAAATGGCAGACGAAATCCAGGGTTTCTGAAACTCTAACTGTCTCTAATGTCTTCCTGATTGCAGATACAGTTAATAAAATCCTCCTTACCTGTTTCGCAATTGAGATGTTTGCGAAGATGTATGCTTTTGGTTTTCGAGTCTACTTCATGTCCATTTTCAATCGATTTGACTGTTTCATCGTCACTGTGGGATTACTGGAGATCATCTTGGTTTCAGCAAATGTCATGACAACACTGGGCATTTCTGTGATGAGATGCATTCGACTCTTACGTCTGGTGAAGATCACAAAGTAAGTTCTGCCCAGTACAGCAGTAGATTTAAGCCAAAAATATTGGCATAATTGCTACCGTTTCTACAAAATAGTAATTTAAGCTTTCAGAGAGTTTGCACAAAGCAGAATATTTAATATATTCATCATTTTCTGAGATGGTAAGTGTTTCATTATTACTGTTTATGTTTGTTTATTTATATGTTTGTTTTGGGGGGGGTTATTAGGTACTGGAAATCTCTTAGTAACCTTGTGGCCTCCCTGGTAAATTCAGTGCGCTCCATTGCTTCCCTCCTTCTCCTGCTCTTCCTCTTTATCGTCATCTTCGCTCTGCTGGGCATGCAAGTCTTTGGAGGCAAATTCAACTTCCCAGACAGAGATTTGCAGCGCAGCAATTTTGACAACTTTCCACAGGCTCTCATCAGCGTGTTCCAGGTGCTTACATCACTACCAGTGAAACACTCCTTAGGGAAGATTCTCCTGCCACAAGATTACATTTATATACATGCTGAACATAAAGCTGATTTTATGTCATTTTTAGGTCCTAACCGGAGAGGAGTGGGATACCATCATGTATAATGGAATAATGGCTCATGGTGGACCAAGTCTTCCAGGAATTCTTGTCAGCATATACTTTATCATCCTATACATCTGTGGAAATTGTATCCTTCTGAAGCTTGTATAAGAATATGAAATGTATGGTATTCAGGTTTGGTTCACTTTGGTTTAGTTTAGTCCAGGAATAATGTAATGTAAAGATACAAGGCTTATCTTTCTAAATGGGTGATGATCAGTCATCCTCTTGAATGTGTTCCTGGCCATTGCTGTGGATAGCCTAACTGAAGCTGAGAGCCTTTCCTCAGCACAGAAGGAAAAAGAGGAGGAGAAAGCAAGGAAGAAACTCATGAGGTACACGTTCTCATTTTACCTCTAATTCTGTTGGAACTGATTTCTCAAGTGCTTTCATGTTGAAGGACCAATATTTCATATAATAATATCAGAATGTTTTAATTTCTCCTAATAGAACAGCCCCACCACAAAAGACTGAGGAGGAGAAAGCTATGGTGATCAAGAAACATAAAACTGAAGGAATGCCTACAACGGCAAAGGTACAACACACATCTCAAGATTCATGGATCCATTGTAAAAGTTTTAAACCTATAATGATGATCTCCGCTGGACAGAATCTTACATTACCTATTAAACATTTTAATTGTTTATGACTAGGGCAAAAAAATCCCTTGTGTTATAAAGTTGCGATTAAAAATAGTCTCAGACCTAGCCCATTGTATATGGTCTTTTCTGCATGTGACCAGATGTGTGACCAGAAATGACTTGCAACTTTCTCACCATCCTGCCACCTACCTTGTATGTTTTATGCAGCTTAAAATTGATGAGTTTGAATCAAATGTAAAAGAAGTGAAGGACCCCTTTCCTCCTGCTGACTTCCCAGGTAAAGCAGCATATACATTTGTGTCTCAATATGTGAGGCAGTACAGCTCTAAATTTGGCAATGGTAAAGGGCAATGATAGCTGCACTATTATAAGTAAAGCTAAATATTACCCATAGAATCTTATGGTCAATTATGGGGACGGTTTTAAAATCACTGTGTTAGCAGTTTTCACATAGGATTAGCTATGAGAAGTAGAATTAATGACAGAATAAATAGGTTTTGCATTGCAGAACATTTGCCATATTTATAAATCACAGCATTAAAAAATAATTGAGATAAAATGAGATAAAGAACAAAAACACTGTAGTGCGTGTTAATTGTAGAATAAATTCTAGAACAGTTAGCTAATCTCTGGTAATGAATAGGACAGTGATTTTGCATGAACCATCTACATTGTTCAGGTGACGATGAGGAGGAAGAACCAGAGATCCCTATCAGTCCGAGGCCCCGGCCCATGGCTGATCTCCAGCTAAAGGAGACAGTGGTGCCCATGCCCAATGCCAGCTCCTTTTTCATCTTTGGCCCAGAGAACAAGTGAGCCACCCACATCAGGGACATTGAAGAAACTTAGCAGGACTAAACCCTTAACATCACACCACAGATTCTTTTCAGATACTATTAAATGTTTCACTATGCATGTGTGTGTATGTGTTTTAGTGTCTGTCTGTCTTTCTTAAGTCTGCCGTGATTTCCATTGACAGGTTCCGCAAACTGTGCCACAGGGTTATCAATGCTACCCCTTTTACCAACTTCATCCTCCTCCTCATCCTCCTCAGCAGTATCTCTCTGGCCGCTGAGGATCCAATTGACCCCAACTCATTCAGGAATAAGGTGCCAACAATAAAATTGCCACTTTATTAGTAAAACCTGTGCATTCAACTGGCATATTAGTTGAAATCTGTTAATACTGAATGCATCTGTACCATTTTATATCATTTTGTAGATCTTGGCTTATGCTGATATTGTCTTCACCTCAGTCTTCACCATTGAGATTGTGCTCAAAGTAAGATGTTTCATTTAAGAAATTATTCAAATTGATTTGAGAAGTTACTCTGTAACTTAGGTAAACTGTTGACCTATCATGCAGCAATGACTAGGGTACTTGTCTTGTGCCTCTTGAATGACACAATTTAGATGACGGTGTATGGTGCATTTCTGCACAAAGGCTCCTTCTGCCGCAATGCCTTCAACATCCTCGATCTCGTCGTTGTTTGTGTATCCCTCCTCTCCATGGGACTGGAGTAAGTGCAGTTATACTGAATGATGTCTGACCATGTAACAACACGCTGTCTCTGTTGTTTTCAGGAGTTCAGTAATGATGTCTACATCTAGTGCAGTTGCACTGCAGTTGTGTGCCATAAATATGGCAAGCTCCTTCTGACTTGCCAAGAAATTGAGAGTAACTTGACTCCGGCTGAGGAGGACTAAGAGTAACTACTACAAACCAAACAACAAAATTGTTTTAAAGATTATACGTTGAATATTTTCAAGTACATTTAATTTACATGACTAGTCTGTGTCCATTTTCATGGGTGTTTAATATCTGTACATCTTCCTTGCTTTGGTGCATAATGTGCTTTGTTGATCAAGCTTCTGAGAGAAAGGTGACAGATTCCCTCTTTGCAGGTCCAGTGCCATCTCTGTGATTAAGATTCTCAGGGTTCTGAGAGTTCTGAGGCCACTTAGAGCCATTAACAGAGCCAAAGGACTAAAGGCATGTAGAACCATTCTAAAACACATACTGAAACAAAAACAATCTTTTATGCTTCGGTTAATGGGTCCTGACTCATTTTAATCTCCGTTTTGCAGCATGTGGTCCAATGTGTGTTTGTAGCCATCCAAACTATTGGCAATATTATTCTGGTCACCATTCTCTTGAACTTCATGTTTGCCTGCATTGGAGTCCAACTCTTCAGGGTGAGAGATAAATATAACTTGTTCGATCAGATTTATGACTAACCTTGCGTACAACTTGCATAGTTGTTAGCAACCTTATTTTATTTTATTTTTTTAGGGGAAATTCTACTCTTGTACGGATCCTTTGAAAATGACTGAGGTAGAATGTCAGTGAGTATATTAGCCTTATCTGTCTTCTGAACATTTCACTGCAGATGATTCATTTCTAGCATGTAATGTGTGACTTCTTGCAATAGTCTTCAATGTACATAATGAAAGCAAAGCTTGTGATGTTGTCTGTGTTTCCGATACACCCTCTTGTTTCTCAGGGGAACATTTGTGAAGCACGTGCAGAATACTTTGCATGAAACAGAGGTTCGCCAGCGACAGTGGGTCAACGGCGACTTCAACTTCGACAATGTGCTGAACGCCATGCTCTCGCTCTTCACTGTGTCCACGCTCGAGGGCTGGCCAGAGTGCGTATGCAAGAGGGGACCAGCTTTCTTTCTCTTGTTTGGAAATATAGCCATTCTCAACCCTCTTACATGCTGTTTGTAGGCCTCTTTGTTGAGACCCCAAAAAAGTTTCTTGGATGTTCCAAGGGCCATTTGAAAGACTTCTTCTCTGTGCTCCTTGTCCACAGGTTGCTTTATAAAGCGGTAGATGCTGATGCAGAAAACAGAGGCCCCGTCTATAACAGTCGCGTGGACATCTCCGTGTTCTTCATTATTTACATAATCACCATCGCCTTCTTTATGATGAACATCTTTGTGGGCTTCATCATTGTCACTTTCCGAGAGCAAGGAGAGCAAGAGTTCAAAGATTGTGAACTGGACAAGAATCAGGTGTCTAGTTTATGTTATGTTCCTTGGAAGACTTGGAATTAATTAAATGCTTCAAGTCCCCTTTGCAAAAAAAAACTTTGTTTAGTTGATGAACATGAATTCATGTCAGGTCATTAGTCCATGACAGTATTCATTGCAGTAGACCTACTGGGCAATGTTTTGCATATAATAGAATATAGATCATGATAGAGTTATTTTGATCACCCTTAGTCATTCTGGGCAATTTAGGTAGTGGCATGATGGCATTTTTAAGCCTGTACCATGTAATCTAGAAGATTCTCTGTGTGATTTTCTCGTTCCAGCGCCAGTGTGTGCAGTATGCTCTGAAGGCACGCCCCCTGCGCTGTTATATCCCTAAGAACCCTCACCAGTATCGGTTCTGGTACCTGGTCACCTCCAGCTACTTTGAGTACCTCATGTTCTTTCTCATCATTCTCAACACTCTGTGTCTAGGAATGCAGGTGTGTATAGTTTTCTATATGTCTTTCACGTATGAGCAGTGACAATGTTTGGTCAATGGCATGTTGTAATATTATTAAACATGAAAACATGAGTTTATTTATCTGTTTG
The DNA here is from genome assembly GCA_025802075.1 of Tenebrosternarchus preto. Classification (NCBI taxonomy): domain Eukaryota; kingdom Metazoa; phylum Chordata; class Actinopteri; order Gymnotiformes; family Apteronotidae; genus Tenebrosternarchus; species Tenebrosternarchus preto. The sequence goes on from JAOYMR010000021.1 coordinate 4,158,128, forward strand.
CTTTCTTTGTTTTTTATTAATGTAGCACTGCAACCAGTCAGACCACATAACCAAATTGTCAGACACTCTGAATGTAATCTTTACGGTCCTGTTCACAATTGAGATGATAGTCAAGCTTATCGCTTTCAAAGCAAAGGTAAGGACAGGAAGATAAGCTGTCTGATTTAGCATGTGCAAGAACTAGAATATTTCTGCCCAAATCCTCAATATGGCTTTAAATAAAGACTTTTTCTTGTTTCCTTGCCATTGTATGCAGGGTTATTTTGGAGACCCTTGGAACGTGTTTGACTTCCTCATCGTTGTCGGGAGCATTGTGGATGTCGTCCTCAGTCAGGTTGATGTAAGTAAAAAGCATCTCCAAAATTATGGATGTTAATCATGAGTCATGAATCATGTCAGGTCCAAAATGGCTGCATAATATACAGGCCATATCCTAAAATCACCAGTGTTTGCATCTTGAAGGTAAATCCAGAGACACATTATCCAGAAATAAGTGGTCAGTTTCAACACTAGCTGACAGGGCAGAGTTGTTAAACACGTGATCATCACCTCCATCAAGATCAGACTCGTCTCATCTCTTTGACCACTCAAGTGATTTAATCAGTACAAGTGATCATTTTGTCTTGCTACCTTTATTCATGAAGTATGTCAAAGCACCAGGGGATCGGTTTTATTCAGCCCTTTTCACTAGTTGTGGTTATTTGTTAACATCACCACACGTTACAGAAGAGTACTTTAGAAATGGTCTGTGCTTTCGGGTTTTCTTTTTTGCCATCACACCTACCCCTTGTTTGTTTTTCTTGTCTAACTGTGTCTGTGTTTTTGCATCTTTCCTCAATTTCCCTTGGGATCAATTAAGTTCTATCTATCTATGTATCTGTTGGTCTGTCTGTCTGTCAGTCAGTCTGTATCTAGCTATCTTTAAATATTGCTTCTATACCTCACTCCCACTTTTCTCATCCCTCCTTCCACATTATCACGTGACTGTGCTGGGTGTCCTCTAGGCTGCTCTGGAGTCCAGTGGTGGATTGTACTGCCTCCACGGCTGTGCTGTAAATATCAGTCTCCTCTCCGTGGGTCTTACTGCATGACCAGCTTTACTGACAATGTGACACTGACCAGCCTAACATCAAACAGCACAACAGAAAGAAAACTGTGCTTAAATTAACTTGCTTTGTTTTAGAAATTATTTTAGAAATAATTCTGAATGCCTTGTTTTTAGACTACAGCATTTAGGAATTGTTAATCTAATCCTTAAAATGAAGTAAATTTGGGAAAAATTGGTGATTGTGGGATTATTTACTGTGTGTCTGGTTGGTTGGTAATTCCATTTAAAACTTTGTGCAAATTATGGAATGGCTAACTTTTTGTCTTTTTAGTAAGGCTAGTGACTGCCACATGCAAATATTAAATTAAATATGTGTGTTGAAATTTCACCAACTGCCAACATGAATAATAAATATATTCATTTTTTGGGTTCACTTTGCAGGAAACAAATCCAATGCAGGCCATTGCTGTGAGTCTCATGTAGACATTCACATGCATGTTTGTTCTTATTTTATTCTTATTTTGTTCTTATTTTTCACTTTGTTCTTATTGTAATGCAGTTATTTCAGTTGTTAACAATGTTACTAAGTTCAAATTTGGTCATTAAATGAACCATGCATATCTTCATTTATTAAGTTCTGAATTTCTGTCACACCATAGTATGAAGAAAACGCTCGAGTATCAATCACTTTCTTCCGGCTCTTCCGTGTCCTGCGTCTGATAAAGCTGCTGAACCGCTCTGAGGGCATTCGCAACCTGCTTTGGACCTTCATTAAGTCCTTCCAGGTCAGACAAGGATGCTGGTTTGGCACCTGATTCTCAGAGAGCTGCTAGAACTGCTGATGCCAGATGAAAGTCTGAGTCATGCTGATGGCCATCAAATTATGTCTGTTGTCCTCACTAATATGATTTTGGCCAAATAATAAAGTTAATTTGAGTATGATTTTGTAGTGTGCAACCTTTGATAGTCACTCTCTGTTTCCACCTCTCTTTTTGTCTTTCCCTCTCCCTCTCTCTCCCTCTCTCTCCCTCTCTCTCCCTCTCTCTTCCCTCTCTCTTCCCACCTCTCCAGGCTTTCCCTCATGTGGCCCTCCTCATAGTAATGCTTTTCTTTATCTATTCTGTCATAGGGATGCAGGTAAGGTTTTCCTTAACTTATCATGCTGTCTTCAAGCACGATGTTCTGCATACATCTCATCCTTTCGATCACTCGCTCCCTACTTCTCCCCAGGTGTTTGGTAAGATAGCTCTAGTGGACGGCACGGAGATCAACCGCAACAGCAATTTCCAGACATTCCCCCAAGCCATTCTGCTGCTGTTCCGGTGTGTTAGACATTTGCTTGGTAGCACCATAGTCCAGATGTGATGGAACACAATGCGAAAGGGTGAAACTGAGCTCTGCTTCTGTCTTTCCAGATGTTCCACAGGAGAGGCATGGCAGAAACTCATGCTGGCCTGTATGTCTGGAAAGCTCTGTGATCCGAAATCAGACTATGGTCCAGGAGAGGAGTCCAGCTGTGGCACTAACTTCGCTGTCTTCTACTTCCTGAGTTTCAACATGATATGTTCCTTTTTGGTGAGCACGCGCAGGGTTTTAATTGTTCAAATAATTTTGTATTTTATTTAAAGCTTTTAACATTATTAACTCAGGGAGAAAATTAGTTTAAGGTGTTTGGAGGTTTTTGTTTTTCAGTTGAATAAGAGATTTCACAATAGGTTTTCCATTGATCATGTACAGTAAGTAAGGAACTCCATATCCACTTTGTTAAATGCCTAACGCTAAAATGGTTTCCTCTCCTACAGATTATCAATTTGTTTGCGGCTATTATTATGGACAATTTTGACTACCTCACCCATGATTGGTCCATCCTTGGTCCACACCATCTGGATGAGTTCAAGAAGATCTGGGCTGAGTATGATCCTGAGGCAACGTGAGTCAAACAGAAATGAAAAAGAAACTTGTATTTACTTGTTTTATATTTCTTTGATATTTCTTGCCTTATGAATTACAAACACCCACTGTTCTCTGTCTAAAGGGGGCGAATTAAACATCTGGATGTGGTGACTCTTCTGCGAAGGATCCCACCACCACTGGGTTTTGGGAAATTCTGCCCTCACCTTTCAGCATGCAAGGTTAGCCAACTATAGTCATAATTTTAAAAGTTGGTAATAAACATCAGATTTTATTTTTTCATAACATATTCCATAAGGATATACCAGACTAGCTTGCCAAGACATTGATGTCGTGATCCTTTTGACACCAGCGGCTGATTTCCATGAACATGCCTCTGAACAGCGATGGAACAGTTACCTTCAATGCCACATTGTTTTCTTTAGTCAGAACAGATTTGAAGATTAAAACTGAAGGTATGAAATTCTCAAAAATATATATAATACTATAAATGTTGACTAGGATTATTTTACAGAATATTTTGTGTATTGTATGTGTATGTTTGTTCATAATTGTCAGGCAATTTTGAAAAGGCCAATGAAGAGTTGAGAATCATTATTAAGAATATCTGGAAACGGACCAGCATGAAACTGCTGGACCAAGTAATTCCCCCTATTGGCGGTAAGCAACCCCAGTATGGAGTACATACTGAATTCATTTGGCAATGGACTTAATGATGTACAAAATACCAGCGGTGGACATTCCAGGTTCAGAAAGTAAAAGTCCTCGCCAGGATTTTGCTCAAGCTTCCTTGATTTTCTAATTAGCGCAAGCCTGCCGGTAAAATTAGTTTGTGGAATCAACGTAATCTAGGATGCTTGAGCAAAATCCTGGTGAGGACTTTTACTTTCTGAAC
>JAOYMR010000021.1:4167331-4179831 GCA_025802075.1 Tenebrosternarchus preto
GAGAGAGAGAGAGAGAGAGAGAGAGAGAGAGAGAGAGAGAGAGAGAGATTTATATATAGAGGTCCAGAGTTTAATATCCATAACACATTTCCTTGTGTCTATTATTAAAAATAAGCAACATAGAAAACTTCAGTGGGTAAGACTTTCATAAGACTTTCATAAGACTTTCATTGAATATTAGCCAAGCCTTAAGACTTCATGGTCCTGCCATTCAACCTGCCTGACTGTTTGTTTCTCCAATCATACAGATTCAACCCAAACCATATGGACATCCAGCTTGAAAAAGAATAAAAATAATTACAAGAAAAAATGTTAATACTTGTATTCAGTACCAACTTGCTTCAGTAATACATTCACTCTAGTAACTGTGGGGAAGTGTGGTGTATATCAGAACTGACCCAGTCTTACCTTCAGTTGCATGGTTTTCTGTGTGTGTTGAAGTGTGTGTGTCCAGGGCTGGTGCGCTGTATACCAGTGGCTAGTTAGTAATGACTTGTTGCTCTCTATATGTTCTGCACAGAGTGGGAGGGTCACTGTTCTCAATTTGAAAGTCCTTATAGAGACAATCACACACACACACACACACGCACACACAGTCAGAGGGAGAGTAATTGTCAGTGTCTGCTGGTCTTTATTGGTTAGGTGAATGGCCTGAGGGGTGTTCTGCTGGTCCTAGTTTATCTCTGATATCACATCCACACAATCGACAGCTGCTCTTCCAGTTTCTATGTACTTTGCGAATGACCATGTGTTTCATATTCACATGTTGACCTGTGATGTATTAATATAGACAATAATTAAATATTTTTTCTAAGAATAAGTTAAATCACATAGCGTGTAATATAGAGATATTCAAAATTATAGTGACAGTGAAGTACACAAGGTTTCCAGAAGAACAGGATTTTTCGGACAGAGGTCCTTCAACAGCTGCGTTTGAGAGCACTCCTGTAGTCTGCGCCAGGTTAAGTTCCTATTTGCCCTTGTTTCATCCATTCAGCCAATGTTAGAGCAACAAAGCTCACCTTTGCCCTCCTCCATTTCAGCTAATTCAACACACACACACACACACACACACACACACATTAACGCTACAAAAACATTCATACTAAAAACGCACACACACGTACGTTCTCTCTAATGTTGGCTTCATCGTGCTATCTGATGGCGATTGGCTTTTTACGCAACACCCCGAGGGTTTGGATATCCTTTCCTCATCCATCACCTGCTCTGTGTTTAATTTCCACTTTCTCTCACGTGCGCGTGCGTTTGCTCACGGACAATCGCGTCTAGAAGACTTGAAACAAACGCTGCGTATGAACACCAATAGCCCTCATTACAGAGATGACAGTTCTGTCAGGTTAACGAAAGCTAAATCAAGAACCGATTTTATCAAAGTCGTTTCTTCTCTCAGTGAATAGAAGGTCGTGTACTGTTATTGCTACAGGTAGAACCCCGGTAAACCTCCTCTCTTTGAAAACGCCACGAGCTGTCTTGTTTGAACAAGCGCAGCGAGAATTGGGGCGCAGATAATTACAGGTAACCCTAGCTGTTGCTGCCGGAAATCCCATATTAAAGCATGTTTGATTATGAAACTTGGTCTTGAACGGAAATCTTATTTGCTCAACAATTACCCTTTTCATCTTAACGTGAAATATCGTGCCAAAAAGAGGTAGGCATACTTTTTTTATTTTACGCTGTTTCGTTTTTGCTTGGGCAATATGAAAATAACATTGCTAACTGTTTTGATCAGTTGTACGTTTCGGAAAGCATGGGCTTATGGTAACAGGATATTTCAGTTAGCCTAAATAAGTCCAAAAGACGATACCGGCTCGGACGTCTTTTTTTTCCCCTCAATCCAGCATGCAGTGCAGATAATCGCCTTTTCCGGCTCAGGAAGCATCTTACATCCGAGTCTATAGATGCGGTTAACTAATGGGTGTCGTTCAAAGGACTTCATATTTTTGATCATAGCACGTTTCAAAAGTCTAACAGGTGTACAAGGTCGACGTGGATTCGCGCGCAATGAAAGACGACGGGAGCTTTCATCTTTCCCGCCGCCCGTGGGCCCCTAATGCGTAATTACCACTTTAATGCGTGATCTCCTGTATAAATGGTCCAGATTTATTGGGAGTGTTCACAGGTAGGCATTGATGAAAGGACTTTAGTCTTTGCCTGTAGTTTAATACTGCAAAGTAAAGCGTTTGCGTTTCTGTCGTTCCGGACCTTATACAGCTGTGGGTTTAGATTCAACAATGTGGACCCTGGTCGTTACTTTGCTGCTTTCGGTGACCTCGGCAGGTAGCGGCTTAGAATCAAATATTATTCGCTCATCGAAAGAGATGATTGACTCTCAAGAGGTAAGACCTTGACTGATTCTCACCTGTCGTATTCGCTCTTTCAGCGCAACTGGGTAAAAAAAAATACAGCCTACAGATTGTTCGCGCACGAAGTTCCTGTCAGTTTAAAATTCGTGCGTGTATAGGAAAGCCAACAGTTTTGTGCGTTCTTGACAAAAACAGTGTAATTTCAAAATAATGAACTGTGAGCTAAAGGATGGGGTCAAAAAAAGGTGTCAAGAAGCCTGTTTAAAAATTAATTGTAAGTAACATTATGGAGACCCACTTAGTGAGTCATTAGTAAAGCTGTTCTGATGACTGTTTCACAAAGTAAATGTGTTTGTTTGATTTTATAGAAATGTACTATCAACTACAACTTGAATACAGGGAGCAGTGCTAGAGGATTGAACATATATTTTACTCTTTGCTACATGTATTGATGCCAGTGAGACCTGACACATCACCCAGAGTAGTACATCACACCCCAGTATGTGAGACATTAAAGACTAATGTGTGTCTACCTCCCTTGGTTCTACATAAATGGCAGTGCAGCTGTCTGTGTCCTGTTTTAGGGACTCCAGCGATCTTCAGATGAGAGAAACTGCACCTAAGAGCTAATGTGTGGGAAGAAAAGAACAAATTAGATAAAGCTATAGCGTACTTGAACATTTATTTACTGGTAAAGATGAGGAAATGTCTGTGTAAATAGTAACAATACTGTGTATGTATTTATTGTGGATTATGTATAGATAACTGAATGGGGTGGTTACATGGAAGTTCAGTTTTTGTTGTCTCTTCTGAATGGGTGAGTGAAACAGACTGAGCTGTGAACGTCGGCTGCTGGAGAGAATAGAGTGACTCTTAAGAATGTAAACACACTTTCTTTATTTTGGATGTGTGAACACTTTAAAAGAAGAGCACTTGAACTTGTCTGGATGTGTGTGCACAGTTCCCATTTCACGCTCACTGTTTCACATAAACCCATAACACTGTATTCACTTTAGGTGAATAAATGCATAAATAATTATCGAATAAATAAACATCGAAATAGAGACCACTATCTTTTCCTTATGTCAAGTATTTTATTTTTATTTAACCTTTTACAGGCAAGGCTGCCCACAGTAGACGTGAGTGTCCTTAACACTATGAAACGCCGGCAGTACAGACGTGATGGACCAGAGTGTACTCTTGAACAGGTACAGTGGACAGGAAATGGCTGGCATGATTTCAGTCACAGTCTGCTAGAGACAGAAGATACCTGGAGGGGTCAATGCTGGTTGGACACCGACTCCCCTCCTCCCCTCAGATATATAACATTTACACACAGCTCAAGTCCTATCAGTATCTGCAGCTCTCTCTCTCTCTCTCTCTCTCTCTCTCTCTCTCTCTCAGGTAAACAAGTGCAAGGGTTCAAAGAAGAAGCAGCGTCATGGTAGTAAGATCGGTCTGTCACCAGAAGACACGACCAAAGAAAAAGGTAAAGGCTAAGACCTACTTCAGAGATCTTTCACACATTGCCACCATCATAAAAATATGCCCAGACTTCCATGTTTGTCGGTTTGTTTAAAAACCATGTGGAACATCACGATGATGGAAAATGTTCAGAATGACTTCAAATAATATATAGTAGGTGCATAGAGCTTTTGTCTTATTCTGTAAAATAACACTGTTTAAACAAATTATTAGATGAGACACAGAGACATTATTTGTACATAACACACTCAATTAAATATAATGTGACTGTATGACAGTCATATTTAAACCCCCCTCCCCCCTTCACACACAAATGACTGCATCCGGCATGATGATGTCTGATAGTCCAGCAGCAACTATGATTTTAAGCCTCACAGCCGCTATACAAGTATATGTGAGGGTTTTTTATGTGACTTTTGTTTAAACAGTAACGTGAGGCCTGGGATGGCAGTGCTACTGTTTCCACAGATGTTCCCTATCAGTTTCATAAAGTTTAGAGCACACCAGTTAGGACAAGGACCTCAGTCACCTATAATTTTATCTTTTTGGAATAATTTGATTTGACCACTTGCTTTGAGATTTTAACCCGAATATCGACTTTTATGGTTTGAATTATGGACTGGTAGCATTCCTGTAGCTGTTATGCTGAAGTTACCAGTTCCAGCTACACACATGCATGGCAAAGTGTTAAGAAATTGTAGATTGCAGATGTAAATGTTCTGCAGACAGCACTAGAGAATGTATAGCCTATTAGCAAGGTAAATTCAGTCGAGGATGATACCTCGTGCTTTTGTTCTCTCCCACAGTGCAGGAGAGGGGCGAGTGCCTGCGATCCCGTGACTGTGCAGAGGGACTATGCTGTGTGTTGTATCAAAGGAGTAGAAGATGTCAGCGGATTCCACAGGAAGACCAGTTCTGCCTCTTACCCGGCCGAAATAAGTCCCGCCGCGAGCTGGGCCGCTGTGACTGCAGGGCGGGGCTGCACTGCCGGCCGCACGGCAACAGCTCTGCCGTTTATGGAGTATGCCAGGTTTAGTCTGCTTGGAGGAAAACCGTTGCCCAGCTTTGACTCCTGGGGTGTTCCAGAAGAGCATTCAGTAACATCAACAGAACCATCCGAGTGTAAATAAAAAAAGATTTTATATTCTTGCGCTACAGTAAGATCAGGCGTAGGGCTGGATATTTCCAGTTTATGTAGGGTGACCATATTTTCATTTGGGAAAACCAGGACACCTTGGAGACGGGGGGGGGGCGGGGTGCAGTACTGTAAATCTTTAGTAAATCGTCGGTAAACAAACACTTGCTCTGTCTACATTCTGATTAAGAACTGGGCTGCCCTCACTGACGCAGCGCCGTGCGCAGTGCCCTAGTGCCTGTAAATGTAATTTTTAATTGTCCAATGAAGGTAATTTAAAAACCAGGACATTTCCTCACTTTAAAAAAAAAACCCGGGACGCTTAATACGGACGATTGGTCACCCTAGTTTATGCTACCTATAAAGCAGTCGTAGACTACTGAGAGTACTGAAAGAATGTATAGTAAAAGCATAATGTGTTGAGAGGAATTTTACCGGTTACAAAATTATTCAATATTTAAATTTTGCAGTGCTATTTTTGATATATTAGGAACATACCTGTGAAAACGGACGTATGACGCAATGTTTTATTTTTTAATAGGTTCTGTGATTTGGCGCCATCTAGTGGTTATTTATAGCAGATACTGTCCATGACCTAAATAAATTAAATAAAATACAATGGTATTTTAGGGAACTGTGGTCCTGAAACGCAGAAACGCTCTTACAGGCTTTCATCTGTTCGTCCTCCTACGATACTCTTAACAGTGCTGCGTGTTACTGGTACTGAATGTAAAATTCCCCGTTTACTTTGACCACTTTTAAAATCTCTCGCTTTATTAGTGATGTATCGTCAGTTATTTTTGTAATGTTTACTTTTTTTTTCCAGTAAGTGCCTATGCAATATAAACTTGAGTGAATAAGGGATATTGGAGGGCTTCATCTCAGGTTTTTCCAGAGTTAACTAAGCAACCAGTATTCATTACTCATTCAAATCTAGAAATGTGTGCAACCGAGTAATTTATTAAGCATGGAAATGACAAACTGCCCTTTCAGCAATAAAAAGCCAAGCCAAATGAAGAGATTCTAGAGTGAATCTAGAAGGCTTTCAATTATCCTTAAATAAAACCAAAAACTACAGAATATATTGTGTACATTTTATAGTTGGGCATCAAATTGTCAGTAGCCAGTCTAGATTCTCCAACAATAATGTTGTCCTAAGATGGCTTGGTGTTTAAGAGAACAGACAAGTTTTGTATTATCTTAATGTTAAAGGTCATTCAGTGACCACTTCTGCTCTCTGGATGAGGAACTATCGTCATTAACAAAGAAACTAATTAGAACTGAACTTCTACAGTAAATGGCTTTAATATGAGGCTGCCGAACAGTAAATAACTGCATTGCTTCAAGTAGGAAATGTGTCCTATTGTGAAGCAAATGTTTTCATCCAATTGTCATTTACTCTGTTATTTTAGCAATTGAAACTTACATACTTTACAAATATTTCATCCCTCAATATCCATGGAATCTTTAATCTGCAGGATATCTGGTTACATTAAAATGGAAAAAACATGACATGGAAATAAACAACGTGAAAGACCATAAATGTGAAACATTCATGCATCTATTGTTTGCATTTGTTCAATACAAATAATTAGACAAGTTGCCACCGACTCTGATCATTACTGTGCTTAAATGTACAAAGTGATGCATAGCAACAGTCCACAGCATTGTCCCCAAAATAAAACACACAAAAACACTGGAATCACCGAATACCACATCAAATGTGAAGAACAGCTGATATCTCCAGACAGAAGGGAGACAAGTTGTGGACAACGATGCCCATTTCAAGAAAATAATAAGCACGTTTTCTTTTCACAAGACCCCCATCACCATACAAAACTAAAAGCATCTTAAATTTATTTCATGAAAAAATATTTTATTCTTTAAACATCTTAGTTACCTGTGCTGCCACAGCTTAGAAACGATTCTGTTATGAACAGCGTCTGCAGCGTTGCCCAGGGTTTCCCATATTAAACCAAACTTTATTTGTAGAATTTAATTCAAGGTCATCTGACAGTCTACAGTTTTACCTTATGCACAGTCTCCTTGCTCATGCAACTGTCTTGCTAATATTGTGTGTAAGGCAATACAACTTAAAAAATAATAAAAATAAAAAAAAGGATTTAAGCTCACCTTTCCAGAGTACTACAGTGTGCAACTGATGTTTCAAGCATACTTCTAAAGAGCTGTGCTGAGAGGCAAGCTGATCTATATTTTCATGTCAGCACCTGAGCTTGTTTAGCTATGACGTCACAAGAAAAGCATCAGCAAGCAGTTCCAAATACTTACAGCTAGGGGGGGACAGTGTGCACGACACTGGGGCCTAAAGCAACCCTGTAGCTAAACTGAGCAGGTGAGTTTTTAACCCATTTTTCTTATATCCCCTCATACTCCATCAACATCTCACAGTTCCTGGTTTGGCACATGCTCGTACGCAAACGCGCACGCACACGACCAGCATAGTAGAAAAGACTTCTAGACTTATGGCCTGAGTGTGCAGCCCCAGTGGAACAGAGCTGGACTTGAACACGGGTGGAAATTCGGTGCCTCTACACAGCTGCATCGGTTAAAGGCAGCTAAGCAAAGGAATGCCAATGCGGCAGGATATGTAGGAACGAATGTTTTTGGTCTCTGCGAATCAAACAAAGCTGCAGGAGCACAGAACTATTTTCTTATTAACAATAAACGCAGTGCTGTAGCAGCAGCTTGGTGAGACGCTCTTGAATATTCAGAGGTGTTTGTCGTCTCACAAGCCGAAAGCTCCCCGAACCGCAAGTCAGGTATTTTGTTTCTGCATGCATGTGCGCGTATGAATACGAGCGAGTGTGTGCATGCGAGCAACAGTCGGAGAGACTCGTCACACACAGCAGCACGAACGGGGAGCGACAAAAACCCGATGTTAAGAGAGATCCAGAAACTCAGGGGGAAGATTGTCAACACACATCACAGTGGGCATGCGAAAACAAAACGGGTATCACAACCAGCAGAATCACCATAATCACACATGCGCACTCACTACCACCCACAGTGAAATAAAAGATGGATTTTTAGACTTTTAAATAAGGTTTCAGCACTTACCGTTTGCTGTTCCAAAAGCTTTGTGCTAACCTAGTCAGCAAGGATACCGTGAAACATAGTCTTTACAATGTATGACTAGATACAGTGCATAATTACCACCAACAGGAATACAAAGGACTGGATGTGCAAATATGTTTAAAATAAACAAAACAAATCTAATCAAACTCTAATTGACTTTAAAAACAATGAATATACCCCTGTGTACTGTCATTATTTGACCATTTTAGGAATAAAATCCAGACGAAGTGACACTGAGAATGTGATCAGATCAGTGTACATGTACACACGATTGTGCACGCACACACACACACACTGCATCATCTGAATGGAGTACAAATGAGCTGAATTACACATCCAGTCCTTTGCAAGCAGTTAAGTGCTTCAGATCTATTCAAAACCCACGATCAGTGGGTCAGAGGATCAGTGAGGATGAATGTAAAGCCATTTCAGCAACACGTGCTTACAGCCATTACCGAGTCGACCCTATGGTGAACTCCTCTTTCAGAAAGTGAACTTTGAACAGACATCTCTTAAAGCATTGCATAGTGTCTCTGGTGAGGGCGCTCCGTTTGGGGGGAAACTGGACAGACGAAAGATGAGAGAAGGTGGGTGGTTGGAGCAGGGCTCGGCCGCGCGGGTGGAGGTCATTTGAAGGTGGACTGCAGCTCCTTGAACGCCGCTTTCCTCTGCTTCTTTTCCTCCGCCTGACGCTTCTTCTCCTCCTGCTCGTGTCGGATCTCTGCCTCAAAGCGGTTCGATTCGTTAATGGCCTGAACCTGATGCAAAAAAAAAAAAAAAAAAAAAATTATTTAAATATATTAATATTAAACAAAATGATATTTTTGTTATTTCCAAATACATTTAAAAAAAAAAAAAAAAAAAAAAAAAAAGAATAAATAAACTTATTTTGCAATGTTGTTGAAACTAACGAGACCTATTGTGTGAACGAGTGTGAAGCTTTATAGAGCAGAAATCAAATCATCTCAAGATGCTAATAAACTTAGAAGATAAAATAATGCCTGACCTTGGCTTCGAAAAAGGTCTTTGCCCCCTTGACCCCCTCGGTGGACACATCGATTTCCGAGAGCCGTGCCAAGGCGCATAGTCCACTGTCCTCATCCAGCTCCCCTGCTGCTGCCTTCCTGAAGATCAGGAGGAACTGGAGAATGAAGGAGGGGGAGTTTCCTTCAGTGATTACGTAGGTCAAGGATGCATCAGTGTCATTAATGCCCCAATCACTTCAAACGATTGGAGTATTTAGTCCGGTGTGCATGCCTGAATTACTGTTTTACGCGCGATCTTACCTCTCTAAAGCTGAGTTTACCATCCAAGTCCTCGTCTACTTCTTTGATCATGTTCTTCAGGCCTAGGTGAGTCTGCGGAGCCCCGAGCTTCTCCATCATCAGCTTCAGCTCCATCAGGTCAATGTAGTTATCCTTCTCCGAGTCATACCTGCACACAGGTGGACAGCAAAGTAAAATCAGCTTCAGCTCTCAATGTAGCATCAAATGGCAAATCCTAGTTCAGGACCTTTAATATGGAAAATGATAGACATACAATCTGTGACCTACAGGGGGCAGTAAAAGACAAAATAGAAATACAAATAAATAAAGCATTTTTAAAAGAACAGGGAGCTTGATTATATTGTATTTTTTCCAGAAAGCAGGGCTGACTAATCACACAATCTGCTGGTGTCCACTTCACAGAAACCTGATGTTACTGCAAAAATCAGGAGGACTGAACTCACTCCTGATTAGTGAGTATAGTGAGTATTTCTTCACTATTATGTGAGAAATCTGGGCCACAGAAGCAAGCTGAAAAGTGTGTGTGTGTGTGTGTGTGTGTGTGTAAAAAAGTGGGCCATTTTTTCAATCATGCTTCTTAGCCACAGTGAGTTTAGAGAACACATCAGGATGTTAGAAGTTAGAGCAGCGGTACACTAATACCCTCACGTCTCATTTTAGATGTTAAAAACCAAGATGTGCGATACTCTCCCTTTATAGTTAGCTTAAGCTCTCTTGTACAGAAGAATATGAACCACACACATCTTGATGCTTAAGGCATTAGCCTTTTTGCTTTTTAACCAAGGCATTTCAACTGGATTTACAATTCCCAGACCATTGGTCGGTCATTTTTTTAAAATTAAAAAAAAAAAATTACAGCCTCCACTGCATGTAAACGAATACCACAAGTCACGAGTATTTGCATAGTTTTTATCTCATCCAGAAAAGTATGAATGTAGATGGGAAGTAAGAACTGTGGTTATGTAGCATGTTGTCCATGTGCGGCCCACACAGCACAGTTTGTAGCAGTGACACACTCTGCTAAACAGGTTTCCAAGGCCAAGTGGAGGAGGTTGGTGGTGCGTGATCTTCAGCAGAAACGGCAGGTCTACAAATGCAGAAGGTGTGTGAATGTGAATCAGGAAACGAGCTGAACAGGTCACTTCCCCTTGCTATCAGTTATTATATTGTGTCTATACCATTTTGTCACGCACAGACACTTCCTGAAGCACAGAAAACCGCATTGAGAATCCCTAGCAAGCAGACCTTTTTTTTGCCCTGTTCCCACAACTCTCTCACTCTCTCAGCTTGTACAAATGCTGTATGCTACACACATGAAAGTCTTCTGGCCTCCCGAATATTGTTTGAGAGAGGACCCAGATCTGCAGCGCAGGATTACAGATCCACAGCTACACTCAACTAAATGGTCCTGTAATGATTTATGGCATGTGAAGCTATGAAATGTGTCACTACTGTCAGATAAACAGGCATATGGCAGTCAAGCAGATGAATTTAAGCTCCCATGAAAGCTTCTACTGTTCTCCTCATCTCCACACTGTAACTAAAAGGCTTTGTTGAAGAGCCACGGTCCGTTTTCTCCCAGCTCACACTCCAGCCAGATAAACGTGCTTTTTTGTTACAGCAACCATTCTACAACGCAATGGCTGTATCCATTAGGGCCCTTCCATCAACACGGAGTGAAAAGAGTGAAATAGGGGAGGAAAGTTGGGACAAAAAAAGAGGAATAAATTAGGAGGAGGAGGAGGAGGGGAATTAGGAGAGAAAGAAAAAAAAATACATACAAATAGAGTGAGAAAAGGAGCTCTGAGTTCACATTTTCAGTGGAGAAAATCTTTTAATCTCATGCCAGCAAATCTTGAGCTGTTTATCGGAGCTGCCTCAATTGTACCAACACGTACAGCACTGTCTTACTGTAGTGGGGATACACCAGTATGCACTCAGTAATGGGGGCTGCCTGTTCTCCAACCAGCTTTCTGTGCCCTGTCCCAGTACACACACTCTTGATGAATATGGAGTCTGGGAGTCCATCTGCTCTCACAGCTGGCAGTAGCACGACTGCCATCAGACACAGGACCCCTGCAGCTGTCTCTCACACCCACACCTTTGACTCTCCGTATTAACTGTGTATAAAACGGGCGCGGGGGGTTGGCGTTGTCACGTCTGGTACCAATTAACCTCTACATTTATCTAGTCTGGCATGAGACGTCAAATCACACCAGACCTAGAGAGTCCTATAGACTAACTCTAAGAGGTGTAGAACATCACACCAGACCTATAGAGTCCTATAGACTCCAAGAGGTTTAGAAGCAGCAGTGAACAGCACGGTCACAGTTCACAATTACTATATGTTACATCTTAAAGTGTAGCACTTAAATAAGAAACAAAACCTCATCACTTCCCTCTGTTGAGAATGTACTGTCTGCCTGAGAACCTCTCTCACACCACACCACACCCTTAGCTATACTGGTCATGTAAGCCATATTTTCCATTGCAGTTTGAATAACAGTACTTGTTTGCAAGGTCCAGCCCCAACATCACATAAAGCAGTCCTTCTAAAGACCTTTTATATATATATATAAAAAGAGTGTAGTAAGACGACAAAACTGCATAATTTAGAGTTTGTGTTCACCAACACTAACTCACAGTTCACTCAGTGAGTTAGCACATACAAGGAAAGGTTTCTTTTCTCCTTGAGAAACCAGCAGGCCTGCTCTCCTGCACGCTCACAGTCAAGTGGCCCTCCAAAGGCTCTCTGATTCTAGGTCAGGTTCTGAGAGCCGTCTTAGAACTTCAGCCCTCCTTAGTTCCTTACCGAGCTGTCTGAGTCATGTTTCCGTTCTGGTGTGTAGACCTTTCAGAAGGTCAAGTTCCCTTTATTGTCTCTTCCGTTCTCCATATTCAGAATAATACCATGCTGATGTTATCATTTATTGCACAACACTGTCAATAACCTTGGCAGTGAAGATCCAGGGAAGGTAGAGAGGTCAGCAGAACGTTCAATCACACAGAGTTTAAATTTGAGGAACAAGGAAGCAGAGGAATGCATTTTGTCCAAATAAGTCCAACTGCAACCATGAAAGCAAACTGTGACAACGGAAGCTGAAGCAATCAGAGCTTCCTTTTGCAGAGCATTAGGGAGAAGTACACTCAACACAGCCCTGGACTTTCCTGTAG
>JAOYMR010000021.1:4187068-4201545 GCA_025802075.1 Tenebrosternarchus preto
GCCCCCCCCGCCCCGGGCCCTCACCCCCCCCCCCCCACCCCCGCCCGGGGCCCGCCCGGCCCCCCCCCCCCAGCACAGAGAGAGAGAGAGATAAGTCTAGGTGCATGAGTGCACCTAAACTGCAACTCCCCAGTTGCTAAAGGCAGGCTTGTGCAACGCTGGCATTATGTAGAGAAAATGGCCTACGGTCTGAGCATATCAGCACCGCCTTTGATTTGGCAGTTTATGTATAAGACAATATGAAGAAAAGACGTTTGGGTGTGGCTGTATTATGACCCTGTATTGGACTTGTGAGACATTTGGCGGCTGCATTCATAAAGTACACCGTGTGCAGACCAACACAGAGCAAACATCAGAACAGCTACATTCTCCTGTCTATAGTATCACCACTCGGACACCCGGCCAGACATAGCTCCGCATTTAAGATTTCCGTAGAATTGTAGTTGTGAAGTTGCTAAAGAGAAATTTAATATTAACACAGAAATGCTTAATTGGTTGCAAGGTCATGAAATGTTGAATGCATATAAAGAGAACATCCATTGTTACAAAGCAGGGACTAACGAACGGAGCAGAATACAGCATATAATATTGTAATTTATAGCTTGTCAAAAAGATAGCTAGCTAGCTATATATGTACGTTTACGATGCAATTAAGATCACTGTAACAGGACAGAGAGGACCTTTGACTTTACCGCCTCTGATATTTGGGACGATAAGTCCATTGGCGACGAACTCAGTACTTACTGTTTGAACATTTTCTCCATGTCTTTAATTTGCTTCCTGGAGAATTCCTTGAATTCGGTGTAAGGGTTGAACACCTTCATACTGGGCTGGTGATGCTCGCCTACGCCTTCGTTCAGTTCGCCTCGCCGCATCAGCTTGGCTCCCAGCTCCGAGTCGGCGTTCGCCGTTGTTGGTTTCTCGTCAGCTCCGTTTTCGTGCTGCCCGCCTACGGCCACGGGTTCCTCGCCACCCTCCTCTATCTGCAGCCGTCGGTTAAGCTTCATTGACAGCTCGTTTGTTGCCATTTTTTCTCTTTATTTCAAACTCTCTATCTACTAGGCAAATAGCATGAGTTAAAACACAGAGGTCTGGAATACCGGCAGTCCAGGAAAATCGATGCTTTTAATTGCGTAAAATACCAGTTCAAATAAGCATGAGGTTTAAGTATTTTAAAAAGGGAAGCACAGACTTAAACAGATCTCTAGCATACTCCGACACGAGTCAAATGGACAGCGCGCTGTGCGGAGTTCATGTAAATAGCAGCGCTTAAAAAAATACGCCGTTCGCAATGACGTTGCCCCACGCCTCTTAAAGGGAAGCGCGTTAAAACAGCGTATAGATTAAAGGCTGTGCTTAAGAATCTGTATCAAATGCAGTGAGAAACCAACAGTCCAGCGAAAGCTGGCCGTTTCAATTTTCTACATGGAAAATGTCCCAATGCTTTACTTTTTTAAGTACACTAACTGTTGGTATGCAAAGACTAGTGCTGTGTGATTTGCATTTGACCACAGAATAAACTGTAGTAAGTGCAAATCAGTATAAGAAGTGCAACACATTCACACACACAATGACCCCACCCCCCTTCACACACACAATCATACATACACAAAATGGACTTTGGATATTCTGAAAATCAGGTCTTTAAACTGTTCATGCAAGCGAGTGAATACAATATGTGTGTGTGTGTGTGTGTGTGTGTGTGTGTGTGTGTGTGTGTGTGTGTGTGAGAGAGAGAGAGAGAGAGAGAGAGAGCGAGCAGCATACGGTTGGAGGATAAAAAGAACTGAATGAGTAATCTGAGCAGCTGAAGCTGATTCGTGACTCACAGGATCCTGGGTGCACCACTACTCTCTCCGTCTTACACACACACACACACACACACTCACTCCCTGAGAGAGGAGGGGCAGTGTAGATACTGAACTACCTGTGTTCTATCCATATTAGGAAAAAGACAGAATGAAACGTGATTCCTCCACACTGAGGCCAGTTGTACACCCACCATCATCTTTACACCTTCCAATCAGGAGAACATGGTTTGACTGAAAATAAGGAAACCCACTAAAGATCAAATATCTTCTTTATTGTGTTTAGCTACATCTCAGTACGTTTTATACTGGAAAACTCTGTCGTGACACACCGACTGGGCCATAGACTTGGGGCAGATAGAAAAACCTGAAACCACCATCTGCTTCTCTTCTCCTACTGAGCAAATGTGGGTCACTGGTCATAGACACTGATCATAACAAGCACAAACATTATGTCACAGCAAAGAGACATCGGAAGAGAGCAAAAGACTAAACACATTTGCTTCGCAGCTCTGCATATACACAATGATTTATGTTCAAGGTATATAACCAACATCTCACAAACCATCAGCCTTACACACACACAAACACACAAACACGTAACAGTCCACATATCTGTTTTTGATTTACACTATTCTGTTGTGGTCCCGTCCCTGGTCGTTCTGTTTTTCTTTATGCTATGGTGTGGCAGGCCATTCTGTAGGCTTTGTAACGTGTAATCACAGAGAACAAAAATGATGATTCACTCATCATGACCAACACCTCCCTCCTTTCTGGACTGAGAGAGAGAATGGGTGGTAGAGAGAGAGAGAGAGGGAAAGTAAAAGAGAGAGAGATGTAGAAACAGCAAAATAAATATGCATGCTGTTCACACCATACAGTTTTAAGGACAAAAGGAATATTGCATAGATAAGACATAACGAAAAGGGGTTTAAAATAGAGACATCATTTATTTTTTAATCTGATTTGACTGAATTGTATATTTCTTCTTGGAGATAAACACAGACCTTAAAGTCAGAACTGTATCTTATGTAAGGACTGCTCAAATGACAATAGAGTGACACACAGTGATATATAATTGAACAGCAGCAAACAGTAGTCTGCATATATAAAATAGAAGGGGACGTACCAGAAAGGTTTTTTTTACCACAGTATTCAGCCATAAAAACTCTAAAGACACTGCTAGTGAAAATACCGATCTGTGAGGAGTATAGAATGGCTGCTGTGATGCTGGGCAAGGCCACACTGAAATTCCAGAGCAGTGAGTCATTGTGATAGTGCACCAAAAATACAAGATACCCAGCCACAGTTAGCACCCAAGCCTGATAGGGTTTGTGTGTGTGGGGTGGGTGGGTGTGAATGTGTGGGTGGGTGTGGGTGGATGGTAATGTGTGTATGAGGCATCTCTTACAGAACTAACACATCATTAGCCTTAAGACAGCTGGTGCAGGGTGGTTTTGATTCTTTGGATCTGACTGCAAGGCACAAATTTCTAATTAACACATTTTTCCCTGCAGTCTAAGTGAAAGAGTGCAGCTATATTTAAAATAAACCTAGTTGTAAACCCACAACTCTTACAAGTGCTGAGACAAGTATAGCAACACATCACTACCATCGTTATCATCTCAGAATAAAGTCTCAGAAAAGCATGATGTATAATTACTGCAGTACAGCCAGGTCTTTTTGCAGCTCAGAGATGGTCAAGAGATACAGACCATTCTGTCGGCCGAGGCTGAACCTGAGTTTCTCAGTCAGTGGACCTCTGTGAGCTCAGGGCTCTTCTGCTGCAGGCTGGTATGAGGAGAGGTCACCTGCTGCCTCCTCAGAATGTCTGCCAGTTCCTCTCTTTTCCTTCTCCTCTCTTGCTGCTTCGGTCGTTTCAGCATGGCGGCCTGTGGACAAAGACGTGCATGACATGCATATAGTGCACACCCACCCAACAGATACACACAAACACACACACACAGCAAACACACAAAAGCACATGAACACGCACAGAAACACACACACACAAATATACAGATACACAAAAAAGAATTTTAATATCAGACTACAGCTCCAGGCACAAAATTAGCGAAATATAAAGAAAAAAACCTAAAGGAAGAGAAAATAAGCAGTGAGATGACGGGCTTGAGAAAATGGAGCCATAAAAAAACCACATTAAGGGAAAATAAATTGAGGGGTACAGTGTTGTAAAATCTATTAATTAAATAGCAGGAGGTGGTACACAATAACAACTACAGTTGGCCCAGCCTGAGGGAGGCTGTACCGAAGCAGACTGAGTGTCTCTACGTTATATTAAAACACACACACACAACACAAATACACAAACACAGACACGCAAACAGTTTGTTTACACTGAGCACAGCTCAATTTTCCAACAGCATGTTTTTGAGTGTGTTCAGTTTCATACTCGCTCTAGCATTTAACATTAATCTTTGTGTTACGATGCTTTTGGGAAACCTGCCCCAAGACACTTACGGCGAGGCTGTGAAATACTGTATATGAATTATTAATTAAGGTAGGGAGATTATTTATCTTGGCTTTTGTTTGTCCGATGAGAACGTGGTTATTTTATAATAGGTAAATTAGGCCAGATGCAGTTCAGAGATGTATCGTGAGCTGTAGTCATAGACTGTTTGGACCATTAGGTGTTGGTGTGCAGTGTATGAGGGGAAAAAAGCAAAATAATGTGTTACAGAAGAAACACCACCAGTCCTTTACTAAAATGTGTTTACAATATAGTGCAAAAATGATATAACCAACAAATAATGATCTAAAACGTTTTGGGTTTGAATCAACTAAATCTGGAACTAATAGCTGAATGACATGGTCAAAGACAGATGTTGGGTGGACCACGATATTGTGGGATATAGGGAGTGAAAAAGAGAGAAGAAAGAGAGAGAGAAGAAAGAGAGAGAGAGAGAGAGAGAGAGAGAGAGAGAGGGAGAGAGAGAGAGGCTGCAGCTGCAAAAAAGATGCACCTTGGCAAAGGTCATATCCAAGTCACATTGCCACATCTGAACTGAAGTCAGCTTTGTATTGTCCTTCTCGTGGTTAAGGGAATGACCTAGTGTCCAAGGAGCTGGCAGAGGATCAGTCTCACTGTCCCAATAAACTCACCTTGTAATTGCTCTCATATGGCACACAGTTGTGATGTCCCACTCTTTTACTCTTCCCTTCTGTTCTCTCCATATTCAAAGCCTGTAAGAGAACCTTGATTACTCAGTGCAGTAAAAAAGAGAGAGTGAGACACACATATATAAATGATTATGATTGGCCATTTTGGACATGACAATGCTTTAACTAACTTTAGCACAGTTACCATAGTATTAATCACTAGCTGTTGCTGTGAAAGAAAATTGAGTTGTGTCAGTAATAATATTCAAATGAAAACAATTAAAACAATCGTCGAAATAAAACAAAGTTTTTTCCTGCTTGTTTTTTTTTTTTTAGCCGTGGTGACCTTCAACTCTCAAGCCTGCAGGTAGTGCAGTTCCCATATGGGTTACACCATTTCCTGCATGTTAAATGAGGTCAGCTTTTCTCTCATTTTACTGTACAGGCACTGTGCACTGAACCAAAAAGGAACTAGATGGAAATCATCCATAATAAACCCTCATCTTTCTCCTTCAATAACCTTCCCCCTCCCTCCCTGTCTCTTTAGTAGCCAGTGGAGAAATCTAATCAGACACTGACACTGACTTCCTCTCACTGAGACAGTAGTATTCAGACGTGACCTGCTGACCAGCTGAACACATTCATAAAGTGGTGTTTACAGTCCCAAGGGTGTACTAGCATCATAACAATGATAAAGGCCATTCACACCAAAATTCTTAAGAATTTTAAGATCTCAATTTTTATACTCCTGATGCTTACATTGTGAGTGTTCAAACAGCCTCAGTCCAAAGTAACTGGGCTTTGCAGAGACCCTTCAGGTAGAGCCAGAGCACACTTCCTGTTCTTCAAGGCTTTGTTATTCTCAGCTGGGGCACCTGCGATAGAGATCTCACAGTTCCTCAGCGGAGCACGAGTGTTTTTGATCTAGATGTCTGAATAATGCAGTAGAGCTCTGGGGAGCAGGCCGGGAGCTGTCCGAGCGCAGCCAGACCGCCCTGTACCACAGATGGTTCTTTATTCCAGTCTGACCTGGCAGAGACACCGTCTTTAGCGTCTCTATCTGAACGTCTGTGTGCTTCCTTTTCTCTGTCTGTCTGTTTTTCTGTCTGTCTGTTTCTCTGTCTGTCTGAGACCTGGGAATTATTTTAAGCTCTTTTTTTAAGCTCTTTCCACTCCGTGAATGTGAAGTGATCCCTGCGTTTCGGTGTGCAGTCCGTTACCTTGCGGCCAGCGACGGGACGTTCCCGCTCCTGCTGCAGCTCAGTGCGCGCATCCTGCACGGCCTGCTGGAGCGTATCGCTCTCTTGCTTCAGAGTGTCCAGCTCAGTCTGCAGCTCAACCTGCAGCCGCTGACCCTCAGCAAGGCTCTGCCTGGGGCAGCGAGAGAGAGAGAGTGAGAGAGGGGGAGGGAGAGAGAGACAGAAAGAGATAGAGAGAGAAAGAGAGATGGGGTGAGGGAGAGAGAAAGAGAGAGACAGAGAGGGAGAGAGAAAGAGAAAGAGAAATAGAGAGAGAGAGGGAGAGAGGGAGACAGAGAGATAGAGAGAAAGAGATGGGGCAGGGGAGAGAGAGAGGGAGAGAGAGAGAGAGAGAGAGAGAGAGAGAGAGAGAGATAGGGCGGGCAGAGGAGAGAGAAAGAGAGGTTGAATAAGCTTGTGTTGTTTGTATTATTTGAGAGTACATGTACCTCTGCTGTTTGTGTGTGTGTTTGCAGTTTTGTATAAATCCATCTACTCCATTTGGGCACCTGAGTGTTTCTATCTCCCTCTGGCTCTCCTGCAGAAGCAGCTCATTGTCCCTGCTCTGGCTGTTCTGCAGAGCCAGCCGACACCGGAACATCTCCAGGTCCTCCTGCCTGAGGGAGCCCAGCCGCGCTCTCTCCCCAGGCGGGAGGTGCTTCAGTGGGACACATCCTGAAAGCTGCCCCTCACTCAGCTCCAGCGCTTCGCTCAGTGCCCGTGCCAGATCCATGTACTAAGAGAAATAATCCCAAGTTGCTTCAAAATGAGGTTACAGAGCTAGAAGAAAAAGTGAGTGATTTTGGACAGCAGCTATATGAATGTCACTTTTGGCTCAAACATTGGCTTGGATGATTGAGTCTCCTCCCAAGTCCACAATGCAAGCAAAATATCCAGCTGCTTTTCAGATCCATCCTTATTTGAGTATCTGCAGTGAGTAATTTACCCTCCCATAGTCTCCCCAGTAGGTTACAGTAGAAGTCTATAGAACAAAAAGGATTTAGATGCCTACATCTGTTCAAAGTAGTAAAGTGGCCAGTTTATTAATGCATGATTCTGAATTATAGTCATTTTATCAAAGGAAAAAGTGACAAATCGTATATTTTGGTTGGAACTACTGTGCATTTTGCAAAGACATCCTGGTTATGAATACAGAACACTTTGCAGCAATGCACCTTGAAGTGTTACATAATGATGAGGTTAGAAGGCATCCCAGTGGACACTTCACCTTACACTGAGCTGCTGAGGTATTCAAAGTTTAAATAGGAACTCAGAATTCCTTAAACTGGGAAATTACACCATACTTGTGCTTTGCAGTTTGTGAAGTGAGCAGCAAAACACCCCACCCCGCTCCACCACCACTGCAACCAGGAAGGAGAGGGGGAGGTGGAGGGTCGTGGAGGATGGGAGGACTAAGTAACTTAGCTTGGGGAATTAAGTTAATAAAGCTCGGATTCAAAAATAGCACACAATTTCCTGTAGCACAGATAAGAAAGTTGTTTCAGTCCAACACATTGAGACCTGTGGAATTGCTTTTAACACATCACAAAGATGGCGGACATTCTAGAACATACAAAACACAGGCCACTGAGTGGTATGTTTGAACTTTTTGATGAGATACAGGATGACAAACAGATACACACACACACACACACACACATACACACACACACACACGTACACACCGTACTCTCGCTGAGTTCCAGAGCGTCAGACATGTCCAGCCTTGCCATGCGCTCCACTGCAGTCTCTCGCAGGGCCTCAGGGAAGGCAAAGCTGTCCTGCAAGAACCGATCCCAAAGTCTTTACAAACCCAGCACAGCCAGCAGCACTTGGTAGAGGGCACATACACTGGTCCACAGGAAAGGTCATTTTTATGTTAGTATCAAGGTCAAGCTCAGTCATACTCGCACCATGGAGCAGAGGGGGGTTGTTTGCACTATAGGGTTCTGAGGTCTTTGGGTCTTCATTTGAGTCTGTCTCACTGGCTCCCTCTGCTGGGCTAACAGTTCTGTACAGATAAAAAAAAACACAAAAATTGGGTGCCCTGTATTTTATTTTTCTTAATTTCTATTTCTTTTATTCACATTTGACCTCTGTGCAGTTAGACTGATGTGAGAATCTAGTGGCTTAATTCAAGACTTCTGCTGAAAATGTCAACCTGAAAGATCAAGGCTCCTGGCTCATCTCTTACAAATATCTAACATTGCACTATAACATAGTCATGACATCAATGCTGACCTCAGGTCAGTGTGTCCTAGGACTCATCTTCTTTGTCATAAAAGCATTACTGCAACAGAAACTTACTGCTGGGCCACTTCTGTTCAACAGCTCTGATCCGCTGTTTCATTTCACTGAGGGTTTCCTTCTGCTGACGGATCATTTCTTCACGCCGATGACCCTTGCATTTTGACCCATGGGGAGTTAGATCGCAGGGATTCACCATGACAGCCACATCCTGAAAAAAAAAACAGGAAAAAATTAATTATTCAGCCAGAACATCTGCAGAAGCTTCTGTGCACATGTACGCATGGGTGTGGGCGTTGTGTGGGAGTGTTCAAATTAAGTGCTGCAGTCAGAGACAGAGGCTGATCATTTCCATTAAAGATCAGTTCTTACCTTACTGTCTGGCACAGAAAGAGAGCCAAGCTTTGTGTAGCCCTGGGCTCGGCTGTGCAGTAACAGAAATAGCTTGTTATGAACAGATTCACTTTATTGATTGTTTATTAAAACATCATTAGGCTGGCTAAGTGTGTGTTTTTTGTGTGCGACTGTTGCTGTGTATATCTTACACCAGCTTCTCGTTCAGATTCTTCAGTTCCTCGTCTTTCTGTTCTACCAGTTGCGTGGCCATGGTTAGCTTTTGTGTGAGCATGCTCAGTTGCATCTTCTGGTCCACCACCAAAGCTCTGTGCATCTCCAGCTCGACCTTCTGCTGCTCACTCAGTTCTCCTATACACACCAACTAACTCTTACTTCCTTACAGTATCTTTCATTAGGGAAAGAATATTTTTAACCCTTTTCATTTTCAAATTAAATTACATGTTTTACTCAGGAAAACATATGTCATCATGGTAAAGCAAAATATTATATAGCTTTGATTTGAGCTTCTTTGGATCTGTTTAAACCTAATACAGTTAAGAAGTGAGGCCTGAGGGCAGTGCACCTGTAAGGTCAGAGAGTCGCGCATGGGCCTGGGCCAGATCATGACTCAGAGAAGTGATGACCTCGCCCTGCCTGGCCACTTCCTGCTGGGAAACTCCCAGTGATGCCCTGAAAGTGAGAGAGAGAGAGAGAGAGAGAGAGAGAGAGAGAGAGAGAGATTTTTACTGATCTCAGGGAGATTCAAGATTTGGTGTTCACAGTAATTTCAAAGATATAGTCTGTGATTATTTCAAAGATATAAGAACTGTGTCCTTTGTTAGATAAGAAAATGGAAATGTAACTTTCACTACACATAAGAATTTCAACACTGCTCATGCTAAAACTGGTCATTTGACTGCTACAGTTCATACTTCACTGTTGTTTTTTTATCTCTTCTTAAATCCTCAGACAACCACTGTCACCAGGCCTTACATAAGCCTTTAATAACTGATGCAGAGCTCAAGCTTGTCACTGCTTCCCCACGCAGATCTCTTGCGCAGACAGTCCTCCTCCTCAAAGTGATCTCCAGCAAATCCCCACAGCTGTGTGTGATTATTCTGCTACATGGAATTATGAAATCCTGACAAATAATGCAGGTTCTCATTTTATCCTTAGAAATTGCAATTCCCTAGAATGCTCAGTGTGTCGGCTTAGAGATACAACAGACATATTAATAATATAACAATACAGTGTGAAGGGCAGGAGAATGTGATGATAACCTGTGAAAAAGCATTTTAAATCTGAATTTAATTATACTTCAAGTAATTTTACAATATGGTCATAAATAATTTGAGTAATTTGAGATGTGTTAATCTATTCAATTTGAAGAGGCTCATGTACTGTGATGTATTTATTTCATGCTTTGAGGGAGGAGGACGACTGTCGCGAGTGAAGAACGTGCAAAAAAGGAGGCGTTCGCAAACTGAACCGTTTAAGCTTTGAAACGAATAAAAAAAGAATATGAAAATGCACTAACTACCAATGTAAGAAAACAGACATTAGACAATGTAACATTAATGGCCATCATGGTCCTGAAAACAGAGCAGGCTTAAATAAAGGGACAGATAATAGCATAATAACCAGGTGGTGAGACTACTGAACTTCAAGAGGGAGGCGTGGACTAACATGAAACAGGAACGAGTGGGAATACAAGAGTAAACAAATCCACATTCTCAGCCTCTGCCACATTCTGATAGCAACTGACAGGGGGCCAGTGTCACGATGACATTCTATTTCAGGCACAATTTTAACTACTTCTTAAAAAAATCGCCACTTGCTCACTCACATGGAGGTCTGGGAGTCTGAGGTTCCTGCACAATATCTTAGCTGTTCCCAGGTCGGCACAACTGGACAGTAATCTTGGATGTTGTCCCTTGAATCTGCTGGAGCCATTCTCCCAGCTTGGGCAACACACTCCTTAGTGCTCCGATTACCAGAGGAACTACAGTCACCTTCCACTTCCAACTTTTCCAGATCTTCTTTCAGCTCTTGGTGTTTATAATTCATGGCATTTAGCTGACACTTTCATCCAAAGTGATTTGCAATTATGACTGAATACATTATGAGCAATTGAAGGTTAAGGGCCTTGCTCAGGGGTGTGACAGAGGCAATTTAGCATTGGGAGGGATTGAACTGGCAACCGTACCTAAAAAACAGAGCTACCATTGGGAGGGATTGAACTGGCAACCGTACCCAAAAAACAGAGCTACCATTGGGAGGGATTGAACTGGCAACCGTACCTAAACAACAAGACCCGTACCTAAAAAACAGAACTACCATTTGGAGGGATTGAACTGGCAACCGTACCTAAAAAACAGATCTACCATTGGGAGGGATTGAACTGGCAACCGTACCTAAACAACAAGACCCGTACCTAAAAAACAGAGCTACCATTTGGAGGGATTGAACTGGCAACCATACCTAAACAACAGAGCTACCATTGGGAGGGATTGAACTGGCAACCGTACCTAAACAAAAGAGCTACCACTGGCTTTCAGCCCTTGGTATTTTTCGAGCTACTCCTGTTCCTTGTTAATGATCTTGCTATTACTTGAGATTGCTACATCCATCACTACTGCCCTCTTCTGCTGTTTGCCCATCACTGCTATTGAAGAAATAAGTAAAATTGTGTCTGATGCAGAAGGTGGACGGTGTTGGTACCTGAGAGATTCTACCGTCTGTTCCATTTGCTGTAACTCTTTTGATTTCTCTGGTAAAGCGGGAGGTTGGCCATCCTCCAGCCTACTGAGTGCCTCTATAGGACATTTATCAAAAGCACATCTTTTATAATACACATAAGGATGACATTGGAAGAGTCCCATTGCGCTTGAGTTTGACAGGACAACTATTGGTCCTATTAAACCACAATATGACCATTGTCTTAAACATGATTTGTTGATTTTGTTATGACTTGATTATCACGATGTCATAAACATGATTGTAAAAATACAAACTCTAAAATGAGTTGTACATCGTACATTACTATTCAGTAATTGTCACATGTACTGCAGTTGTCCAATGGAAAAGTTCAACATCATAAAAAAATAGTTATATGTAAGATCACTCAGCCAGTGTTTACCTGAGCACCTGTATGAGGTAAACCTCTCACCTGTGAGGCGCTCTGTTAGTGTGTCTCTCTCCTCCTGCATTGCTCTCGCTATCTGCTCGGCCGTGTTCAGCCGCTTTTCCATGGCAACAATGGTGTGAGCATGCTGCCGAACCTTTGGTCGAATTTAATTTCTACTGAGTCTCCTCACTTCAATTCAGACCGTTACACACAAGTGTATTGTACACTGAAAAAAAGCTTTTGTCTCTAGCCCTGCTGTGTAACATATAGGAAACACAGTACAATGAAGAGGAAGAACTGTGAACATTGTATGAGCAGCAAAAATCTCCCAGTACCTGCTCCCGGAACTCTTCAATCTCCACTCTAGACCTCTCTCTCTCTTCATCTGTTCCTCTCCGCAGGGCCTCCTCCACTCTCGTCAACCACTCTCCCTCTCTGACCTTCTCCTCCTTCATTCTCACCCTCCACTGTTCCTCACGGCACTCTCCTTCTCTGACCTTCTCCCTCAGGTCTCTTTCCCTCTTCTCTGCCTCTTGCAGTTGTGCATGCCACTCTCCCTCCTGCCTTTCCATATCCAAACGCAAAGCCACCTGGGAAGATAGAAAAAGGACATGGCTGGATCCACACTGGATCTCACATGGAGACATTCATACCCATAGTGAAGTTTTCATACTTTAACTGGTCAAGAAAATTAAGCGTTGACTCACTTCAGCTTTTCTGGCTGACTCCAGATCTGCCTTCGTTTTCTCTAGTTGCAGCGTCACCGTGTTCTCCACCTCAGCCTGTCTCTTTGCAACCTGAACCATTGATCATACCAGAGGAAGTGGTAATTAACTGAACTGAATATGGTATCATATAGTGTGACTGTCTGAATCGGTTTAACTGGAATAGACTGAAATGTGTTTCACTGTGGTGATCTGCATCCCAAACCACTTACACAAAACTTGTTAAATAACAGCAGACCAGTAGTGCTCACTTTCATATGTACGAAATGTTTTGACTGTCTGATTAAAGGCTGTATACAGACACTGATTACAAGGATTAGTAAACCCCTAGCTCTTCACTGGGTCTACACACATTTAATAAACAGGCACGCTTATTTCCAACAGCAAAGGACAACTTTACACTCCTATGTTATATGCTCTGAGATGACTAGTGGACTGGTGTGTGTTAGTGGGTGGGTGGATGGATGGATGGGGGGGGGGGTAAACTCAAGCATATGTTTGTATCTTAATGTTTTACATGCTTCTGAGTGAGCTCCATACTTGAATTGCAGTGTGTGTATTTTTTATAAAAATGTATGTATTTAACCTTTATGGGTCTGATAGCATCACCTGTAGTTTCTGCTGCTCCATTTCCTGTCTCATGGCCTCCAGTCTGCTCTGCAGTTCATTTGCCTGGGTTTCCTTTTCTTCAAGATATTCCATGTCTGCCTACAGTAATGAATGTTACAGCAATAAAACTCTGAATGCTCATATGACCATTCAAAATTGTCATATATATATAAGAACCTCTCCAGACCTTCAGACTCCTGAGCTCGGACTGGATCTCTGTGTGCTGCAGGCACAGAGTCTTTATGGCTCCTGAGACTCCTACAACAGCATCTCAACAGTTAGAACATTCAGTGCCGTTGCTCTGCTACAACACTTGGATTTCTGTCTGAGTTCTTGTGCTCTTTTACCTCCAGTCTTCTCTGACACGGCGACCCCTGCAGCCTGCAAGCTGTCTGCAGTGTCCTGTAGAACTGTGTGTAGACTTATCAGGATCGACAGGGTCAGAGTCTGAACCCAGCTGATAGCAGGACTCACACTCTCATCCCGGAGAGCAGATATTTGGCTCTTTATGGAGTCCACCATGAATACATTATTCTGTGGATAGTGTCAAACATATAATATATTAAAATAAATACATAAATAACCTCTATTACCGTTTCATGGCATTGCAGTAGTTCAGTTGTGCTATTATAGTACCAAAAAAATGAAACTATAAAACCTGCTATGATAAAAAACATCAGTGAAACTGAATGATACCTGACACTCAACCAATCTGGCTTTGAGTTTTTCAGTATCTTCTTCCACCATCCTCTGATTGTTATTGTGTTCCTGCAGCTTTTGTTCCATTTCCTGCATTCTGGATCTGAACATTTCTTTCTGTTCTGCGACCTCTGACAAACATTCTAACAGCTACACACAGAACAGTAGAAGCAATCTGAAGTACATGATTAGGATGAAAAAGGGCCCGACTGGATGTTTGAGCAGAATAATGGATGGATGGATGGATGGATGGATGGATTCAGCAATAAATGGATCTGTGATTGTTTTTTTTCACTTACCTCTTGCTCTGATACTGTTTGAGATGTTAAGAGCATGCGTTTTATGATCTGGCTGCGAAGGTTCTCAAGCTGAAAAGAAAGTTTGAGATTTTTATTTACTACTAACATATCAACATCAGTGAATGAACGCACCTTAAAGGTACACAATATTGCCAAAAGTATTCGCTCACCTTCCTTGATTCACATATGAGCTTAAGTGACATCCCATTCCTAATCCATAGAGTTCAATATGACGTTGGTCCACCCTTTGCAGCTAGAACAGCTTCAAC
>JAOYMR010000021.1:4201645-4218708 GCA_025802075.1 Tenebrosternarchus preto
ATGGACCTTGCTTTGTGCACTGGTGCACAGTCATTTGGATGGGTGAGCGAATACTTTTGGCAATATAGTGTATTTACTACAGAGCAAATCACCCACCTTTGTCTGCATTTTTCTCTGTTCTATCTGGGCACTCTGTTCTTTCTGAAACGTCTGCTTCTGCAGTAGCTCCAGCTTGTTCACCTCAGTCTGCAGAGAGGCTTTCTCCTACACCATGGCACATCAACACATGCAAGAGTCCACCAAGAGAAATCACCATGGAAGCACAGCAAATGTATCCTTTTTGCTGCATGAAAATACATCAGATCATCTCTGTCTAACACAGGGCAAGTATACCACGTGAGACTCAAGTATACCACGTGATACTCAAGTATACCACGTGAGACTGAACACAGATTGGATGGAGCCGTGTTCCTGCTCGTATGTGAGCACAGACATTACAGTGACAGCCTACTGTTACTGTGAAGAACTGAATGAAAGTTCATGGGTTTGGTGTGACCTGTCCCATCTGCTCCACTCTGTGTTGTAGTGAGTCCCTCTCTGAATTTCGCTTCTTCAGCTCTTTCTCATTGTTGCACAGGGTCATCTCCAACTGCTGCACAGCCTGCAGAACAACCACTTAGTGAGCAAAACAACAAAAAATCAGTAAGACTAATGCAGTAAGATTGGTTTTTGTACAAAAGAGCATTAATGTCAACCTTCTTGAGGGATTCCACTTCCTTTTCCCTGGCTAGAAACTCCTCCTGACGTTTCTCAGTCTCTTTTATCTTTGACAACTGTGAGGAATCACATTTAGAAACAGTGAGGGTGGTTTTGCTTTCTGTCAAGTGGAGAGAAATGCCAGTAGCCAGAAGAGAGAAGAAGGAAAACCTTGGAAGACATGTTGCTAAGCTGAGCATCTTTGTGCCTCGTTTCTTGTCGGAGCTTGTCCACTTCAGCAGCCAGCTTCACTGCCTGCTTCTCCCGAGCCAACAGGTCCTTTTGTAGGCTGTTCACCAGTGCTGGGACATAAACAGCAAAACCACATGATCAAGGAGTTCCTCCTCAAAAAAAGAACAGCGGCATAACAACTACAATGGAGAATATAACACTCTAAAAGGGCCTCATACTGCATATTACAATGGTCTCTGCCTTATGTGAAAAAGTGGGGGGGGAAATCAAATGAAAAGTCATAGATAAGATAATAATATGCAAGGATAAGGTTGGGTAAGAAGATGGGAAGATGTTTATGGGAAGAAGCTTCTGGTTTATTTACCTGTAGACTTGCTGCTTTCACTCTTCAGGTTACTGAGCGTTGCTCGGAGCCTGCTGATGCTCTGATCTCTGTCTGCTATAGCCTGCAGAACAAGCTCACCTGAACTTCTCTGCATCTCCAGCATCTGCAGACATTACAAATAGTTACACATAGAAATGATAACAGTAGACATTACTAGACTTCATCATTAGTTTTGGTTAATTGTGTGTGGAGGCAACACACACACACACACACACACACACACACACACACACACAGTCAAATAACAATAATCAGAAAGAAGCACATTAAAACTGCACCTGCTCCTTCAGCTGTTGTATCTCTTCTTTCTTCTCCTGGATGTCTTTGGCCAGGCTGTGGAGTTTGTGTCTGATGTCTGCGTCACTCTGGCCTCTTTGAGAGAGCTGCTGCCGGAGAGCAGACACCTCTTCTCTTAGAGCTGCAATCACACACTCATTCCTCTGAGCTTCAAGTGCACTGTTTGGGTCCTCCCCACACTTCAACCAGCCCTCCTCCTGGAAAAGAATTGCACGAGACCGACAAAGCACACATGAGGCCAAACTTCTTTTTTTATACACAAATACTATAATTACATTTTTAATGATACCTACAGTACGTAATGTGTGCAGTAACATTGTGTGTAGTGTCTGGTGTTTAACTCTTTGACCCACTTTGTTCTGGAATAGTTCCTGCATGCTGTGAGAAGTGCGATGCGATGCTGAAAGAGCTCGAAGAGAGAGTTCTCCTCCTGAGCCAATGGTCCATCGTCCTACAGCAATCGGAAACAGCCATTTGTCATTTCTTACAGTCGCAATTTACTCCCTCCGTCTTCCCAAGTACATCACATTTTTTGTTGTTCTTCTTCCACATTGTACCAGACGGTGCCGGCAGACTCACAACAATGGACACCAGGGCTTTGATGAGGTGGAGGAGAAGTCGCTACCTGGTCTATGAAAGTTGCCCCTGAGTTCGGCCGCCTTTGGGCCCACACTAGTCCGCTTCGCTCCTGCACTTGCTGGTCGGGGCCTACAGGGGGGGTGAGGGGTTACAGGAGGGGAGCGTGTGTGACTCCTTACCCGGGCTGGGGGCACAGCAGTGTGGGCAGGTAGAACAGGGAGCTGAGTGGACACATAACAGAGGAATAAGACATGTGGAGAGATAGGTTAAAAAAGTATTGACCAACATTTAGCAAAGCAACACTGCAACAACAAAATAAGGTTCGATAAATCATTCAGAACATTTTACCGGCTCTGGGCCATCACAACATGACTTGTAAACACCTACAAGGGTGGTGCACTGCATCACATCCCATACACTTACAAAGAATCAACATGATTGAACCATACAACTGAAAAACAAAAATCAATGTGGTGGCAAAGAGGAAATCCATAACAGACTCTCTGAGCCAAAGAACGAATTGATACAAAACTATTTTTTCTTCTGCATTCAGATAGGCTGTAGATCTTACTTGGTCTGAAGTGTTCATTAAGAGCTGAAAGGCTGAGCCTCCGTAGCCGAAGTGAAGCTCATCTCCTGGAGTAAGGCGCACAGCGGCGTTGTGTATGCGACAGTCATTGACGTACGTGCCGTGGACAGAGTTCAGGTCGCTCAGAACATAACAGTCCTCAGCCTCATTCCACTCTACAGTAGCGTGGTGCTCATCCACGCCACTATTCTATTGAGAAAAATGCCACCACCAGCAGCAAGATGGATTAGGATTTTGGTATCTCTTGGACAAATGACAATGGAGTTAATTCGCAAAAGGCTGTGGTTAAAACTTTATTAATACAGCAAAGACTTTAGGTTACCAACAGACAGAGATGAGAATCCTTGTGTCGTCCTACTGTAGTGAGTTTGGGTTGAAGCTTAACTATCCAGTTTGAGGTTCTAAGATAACCCCTCATTTCAACCTAGCAAAAAAAAGTTCAAATGGTTTTAAAACGCACAGCACGTTAGCAAACTGTTCTACTAGCCAAATAAGCTACCGGAAGAAAGCTGCTGCGACTTTAAATGGGCGTCAGTTAAAGTGTATTATATGCTCTGTACCGCGAACTACTCTTATATATATTATATCTTTGATTTTTGTGAAGTTACTTTGCTTACCATGCAGATAGCAGGAAACAAGAGTTGTACACAAGAGCCTTGGACGTAGGTAATAACAGCCTAATATTACATAGATCCTATTTATTTCAATACATTAGCGTCTACTCGACAAAAAAAGTAGAATGTAAACTACGTTCCCTAACATAAAATAAATAAAAGATCAAATCAGTAGCAGATATGCACAGTAGCCGTTTTCAAGTCTTGAGAATCTCAGGGGTATTTTGCTGTCACGAGAGGGATTGTATACGAGCGTCATGGTAACGCGGTTTAGAAACCCCGCCTTCACTGCCTTGTTGCCATTGCCTGGGATATTTTTGGTGATGCGACGTTACTTGTGTCTATTTGTCCAATGACTTGATGTTTGTTTGGGTTACATTAATCTGCCAATCCACGACAGTCTGTAGGCCTGTACTGTAGACCTATACGTACACTATTAAAGCTGCATGATGGGCAGTAATTTGGGACATTTCTGCTTAAGCATGTGTGATAAAAACACTACGCCATGGACTTACAATCATGAGTTGTAAGATATTGGGCTAATAACGGAAGCAAAAGGTGATGATGTGATAAAACATATATAGTCAATATATAGTCAGTCAATTTGCAGGGCTTCACACCAAATGTCATGTTTATGAGTAACTAGTGGGTCCATTCAGAGTCAGGCCTTGCAAAAGTCATGAAAAAGTACATTCAGAGTGATCCATGTGTCGTCATCTAGTGAGTATTCGAGTAAATGCAGTCCTTTAGCTCCTATGTAGCTGCTGAGTGGAGAGGCAACTTAGGGACGCTTGATAAGAAGACTTGTGTCATCTGTGCTGATATGCTCAGTCTCCACCTACTCCCACACACCGTGCACCTTACGTCCAACCACAAACCGGAGCTCCTTACTGGCTCTCTTCACTGTGTATTTGCATATTTGTGGTTGTCTCTTAGTCTGTCCTTTGCGTGTGTCTGTCCCTGTCTGTCCCTTTCTCTGTCCCTGTATGTTCATTTCCCTGTCCCTGCATGTCCCTCCTCAGTGTTGGAGGAAATCACCATCATTAAAAAAAGAATAAAAACCTCAAGGATTGTTCTTAAACTCTTTTATTAATTTGACATTTTCTTTTGTTTATGCCTTAGATTAGATTTGCCCTCAATTGCCCCCCCGGGGATGAATAAAGTTTTCTGAATCTGAATTAATTTGTAGTCATCACCTGGAAAAGAAGTTTAAAAAAAAAACAGTTACTATTGGACTTTTAGCACTTTAGTTACAGTACACAGTAGTGTATATTTAAAAATGATATGGTATTAAAATGACTGGTAGATTGTGGTTGCACCACCCACATCGTTGATCCAGGAGATATAGGAAGCAACGCGGGTGAAAACGGAGGGTTTCTTGGGGTAGTTACAGCCCAGACTGGAACCAAAGCTCACCACACCCTGAACATCCCAGGAGCCATCAGCATTCTGGCAGTTCAGCGGGCCACCAGAGTCCCCCTGTGGAAGACAGCATGCTAGTAGAGAAGATGGTATGTACAACATTTGGCCTGCAAATAACCCATAGAATGATTCCACTTAAACTTGTGCAAAGATCAATGTAAAAATAATGATTCAAATTATGTCATTCAATGTAATTGTCAGATTTAATGCAATTATTGAATCAAATTAAATTAAGAGACAGGAGTCAGTCATGTTAATATGAAGAATGCAGAAAGGAATATCAAGATCATGCACTTACATTGCAGCTGGACACCTGGCCATCTCCTCCAGCACACACCATTTTGTCAGTGACCAAAGTTCCCCACCAATCAGGCTGGGAGCAGATCTTGTAGTCCACCACGGGGAGAAGGGCCTGCTGTAGGATATCAGCAGCAGGGCCTCCGGCTGGACAGATATGTGTGAAAATCAATTTTTCCAAAGCAGTATGAACATGATTACCAGCTATAAAGAGTAGGCAGTTTTAAAAAGCAGCAAAAAAACAAGAGCATTTGAATTCATAGATAAGTCAGACTGGTTATAAACTACTGTGATTTCAACTTAGGGAATAATATAATACATGATGCACAACAGCTGCTCTTATGCACCTTTTCTAATTAAATTGGTGTCCAACTGTGTGCCTTGGGACAGAAGGCTGACACCTAGAGAGCAGGCCATTCTGCTCTATCCTTAACGCTATGTGGCTACTCACTCCACAGACGGCCCCAGCCGGTGACGTAGCAGGGATAATCGTTAGGCAGGACCTGCTCCGCCCTGGGCAGGCAGGCCGGCTTGATGGTGTCTGAAATCTCCACTGGGGTTTGCAGCTTGATCAAGGCGATGTCATTGCTGAAATATGCAGAATAAACCACACACAGAAAGAGCCATGAACAAAAGTGGAAGATGATGTTTTGGTACAATATATTCAAAAGTTAAATAAAAAATAAACATGTTTGAATACTAATTTTTTTTTTATTCCATAACATGTTTGGGATTTACTGAAGCTAACAAGTTATGTGATTAAACCTAAATGAATAATTTTAGATAAGAATTTATGTTATTTTTGTAGTGATAATATTACATTACACGTTAGCTTTATTAGCCTCACTTCTCCAATGCTAAACTTAGAAAAACAAACTTTGGACACAGAACATGTCTTGGCTGCTTGGCTGGAATATTTTTGGCAAGTGGAAAATGACATTTTCAACTGAAAATGTGATTTTCCCCCTGAACCTTTCCTCCATAAGCACAGACACCGACCGGATATTAGCAGGGTCCCACTGCGCATTCACGATGATCTTAGCAGGCTCAATGGCGATGGAGCCCTTCTCGTTAGCATTGTCCAAGCTCTGCTTTCCTAGGTACACCCTGTAGGTACGACTGCTGCTGCAAGAAATACATCATATAAGGTGAAGTAGCTCTGTTTTTGTGCTCTGCATTAAACATTTAACAAATTTTTATGGTGTTGTTTCAAGCAAATTAAAATATATTGAACCATACAAAACATATGACAGAACTATGTTTTACATCTAAAATATATGGTTGAAAACACATCTTACCTGATGCAGTGAGCGGCAGTAAGAACCCACTGTTTGTCGATCAGAGTACCTCCACAGGTGTGGTAGTAGGTGCTGCCGCTAAGGTACTGCAGAGAGGCCTGCAGTGTGGAGGGGGAGGAGTCGTCTGAGCAACAGCTAATGATACAGTGAGGAAAGTCTCACAATACCGTATATCTTACTGAGTTATGAGTGTATTACTCATATGCCACTTCATTACTAACATTTATTACAAATATCTTCTCTCTGTCCATTTAGAGTCTACAACCCTTTTTTGTATTTCCCACCCAATAGCTCTTAATTAATGGTCAGTTCCCATGTTATTGCTGTGCTTTGAGAAATTGTCATCACCCACAATCATACAACTACCATGTCAGTGCTAATGCTGTATTAAGAACTGCCTGCCAAGTCAACAGTGAGGATCACAAACTGATTAACAAACGATAGAACATGGATGAGTTGTGCATAGATGGTCTACAGCTCGTCATTTTACACTTATCAACTGTAGGCGTATGGTGGCTGTACCTAACATGGCCCGTGGGTCCTGCTACAGTAGGCAGTAGAGGTCGGTAAGGCTGGTGTTGCTAGTGAATGTATATGTGCATGCAGTGAAATATATACACTCTAAGAAACACTTTTTGGAAATACGCCTGTTGATTTCTGCATAAGAGATCGGCAACAGGACTAAGTTTCTCCAAGGAGCCAAGGAACATGGTCATGTAAGCGTGGAGTAATAATACCTGAAATTTAAGGAAGCTTACATTAACACTCAGTTTGCTCTTTATATTTTAAAATACTATTTACACTAAAATATTGTATGCACTAATATTATGAGTAATCCTAGTCTATCATCTAAAGATTCAAATATGCATATGTGTGTGTGGAAGTAAAACTTATAAATATGGAAATAGCGATGAGTGTGGGGATGATAACCAAGTTATTACAGTACCTGCCAGGGCCAGCTGTGGGGTCTGGCATCTACACCTCCAACCACCCTGCTCAGTATGGGAGGGAAGGTGGGCAGGCCACAACCATAGGCTGGTTGAGAAACACACACAGATACAAAGACATGTACAAGAAGATGGCTATATGAATTAGAATATAAAAGTGCTTGCAAAAAGGCTTG
Source organism: Tenebrosternarchus preto (assembly GCA_025802075.1). Lineage (NCBI taxonomy): Eukaryota > Metazoa > Chordata > Actinopteri > Gymnotiformes > Apteronotidae > Tenebrosternarchus > Tenebrosternarchus preto. The sequence continues at coordinate 4,209,138 of JAOYMR010000021.1, forward strand.
CAAAAAAACTGAAAGAGAAACAAACAGTTAAGATAAATATTTTTTAAACATTAATACAGAGAGAAAAGCTTCTCTTACCCCCAGCAACGAACAAAGCCAAAATCACAAGCTTCATGGTTAGAGTCTGGAGGCTTGTGCCATCTAATACCTTATATACCTATTCCAGTATCAAAAAATAAATAAATGCCCACCCACTGTTGCTTAGGCTCAACTTTATATTTGAACCTTGTAGATAAAATAAATGAGTTATCTCAGTACCTGTAATCTTGCTCTGTGAATTTCTCAGGTGACATCAAATAACCCTGAACTGAAATGGCATGACATATTAAACCTGGACATAAAACCTTCAAGTTCACAAAGTGTTTAAGTGTACAATTCCATTTTAGCAACTGATTAAAAATACGTGTTTAAAAATTTGCATTTAATGTAGACCCACATGCTCAAGCTCAGTGAGACACAGATGAGGAGTTTGTGAATAATCAAAGATGTGAAAAGTCTACACCTTTTGCAGATGTTACCTGAGAGCTACGTGTTAATACAGACTGATTAGATAAAACATCAAAGCAAAGGTAAACACTGCTAGGTCACTTTTCATTTGTTTTTCAATGCAGAACATATTGTCCAGTTTCCAAGAATGTTTAATATTTACCAGATCTGGGGTCTTGAACTATATAAGCTCTTTAGGAGAAGTAACAAGTGCAGACGATCGAAACATGATGAAGTTTGTGGTCCTTGCTTTTCTGGTTGTCGGAGGTAAGAATTCTTTGCTTTCTTTGAAACATAAATGCTGAGAACATCATTTATTCAATTCAGTACATTTTCAAATATTTTCTGCAATGTATTTTTTATTGAATAACTATCAAACCTGAGTGAAGGTAGGTAGTAATGATGTTGATATCATTAGTATCAGTATAGGAAATCCACTAAGAGTAGTTATTTTCTATTGCTCAGCTTATGGGTGTGGGCTACCCACCTTTCCTCCCGTCTTGAAGAGGGTTGTTGGGGGTGAGGATGCTCGTCCACACAGCTGGCCCTGGCAGGTGAGCAACACACTGAGTGCAACGTTCTTTCTATTTCCTACCAGCTTTTAAATGCTGTTTGCGATACCTACTGTACATTCATCACTGCTTTTTTCGACTTTGTAGATTTCCCTCCAGTACAGCAAAAGTGACCAGTGGGGCCACACCTGTGGAGGTACCCTGATTTCCAATCAGTGGGTTCTTACTGCCGCTCACTGCATTAAGTAAGTAAGCACTGCGCCAGGCTTCCCTGGAGACCAGCTTTTCTCATCTTGATTAAGCCTGATGTTATGTTAGATTCTATGTTTGTTTCTGATCTTTGGTTGTTCCCTGCAGCAAGGCCAACACTTATAGAGTTGTGCTGGGCAAACACAACCTGAAGGAGGTTGATGACGGCTCTCTGGCCATCGCTGCAGGTGCGATCGTTGTGCATGAGAAGTGGAGCGCCCTATTTATCCGGTATGTAATAAATAATTTGTAAATAGTAAACCACACTGACATATGTATTAATTAATTCTTTGCAAATGTATAGGATGCATATGTATGTATAAAATTAAGAGCACATTTATACATAACAGATGCTGTTTCTCCTGTCAAAAAAAATGGCGAATATTAAGGATATTGCGAACAGAGTAATTCAAAACTAACAACAGAAATTGATTAACCCACAGTAAAGATCGGAATCATACGATATTAATTCTAATTGAAAAAAACATTGTTGTGTGTGCGTGTGTGTGCGCCAAAGCAATGACATCGCCCTGGTGAAGCTGTCTACTCCTGTCACCTTCTCTGACACCATCACGCCTGCTTGTCTTCCCGAGGCCGGCTACATCCTGCCCAACGACGCTCCCTGCTACGTTACTGGCTGGGGGCGTATCAAGAGTGAGGATCCTGCATGACCAACATAAATGTTGCATTACAAAGCTTTACCTACATGTGTTGAAAACAGCTCAGGAAGTAAAACATTTGGTTTACAGGAACTGACATGGGAGGGTAAAGAGAACATAAATGATAGTATTGCTGTATTTCAGTATTGCTAAAATTACTCTAGATTCTTATGCTGGAGTTTATTTATCACCTCTCTTCTGTCTCTAGCTGGGGGTCCAATTGCCGAAATCCTACAGCAGGCTCTGCTCCCTGTGGTTGATCATGCTACCTGCACTTTGCCCGACTGGTGGGGCAGTCAGGTTAAGGACACCATGGTCTGTGCTGGAGGAGATGGTATTGTTTCTGGCTGCAATGTAAGCACATTTTATTTGTTGTCTCTGTGAATTGCCAAGATCTTGGAATTACATTCTTGCTGCATTATTAAGGAACAAATTTAACTGAGATGTATTTCTTTCTGAAAAAAACTTTAGTTTTAAGACATAAACATATGGATGTTATTTTCCACAATGAAACCTAGTGGGAGTTTAGGAAATAATTAAAGGTGTTTTGAGTTTAATCCATCTTTGTCTGGTGTGATGCAGGGCGATTCTGGCGGCCCCCTGAACTGCCAGAATAAAGAGGGTATCTGGGAAGTCCATGGTATTGTGAGCTTCGGCTCTGGCCTCAGCTGCAACTTTCCCAAGAAACCTACAGTCTTCACCCAAGTCAGCTCCTACATTGACTGGATCAGCATGGTAAATTCATGTGAAAACCTTTGAGATGTTACTAGTGCACTAACATTATGAAGTGAGATTTTGTATTATGTATTTATGACCATATCTATCTGTACAGTTTCTGAGTGAGACTTTTTCTCTCTGTTTACAGACCATGGCCAGCAATTAGGACAGTGGACATTGGACTTGAATTTGTGTACACTATGCAATAAAGAAGCTGTTGGAAAGTAGCTGTGAAACATATTTATTGTATTACATGTAGTCTGTAACTTGAGTAAAAACTCAAGCTGTGCGAGTCAGTAATAACATGGAATGGCATCAGCATCTTATGTTCAGGTGCTACAGGTATTCACCCCTGGTATAAGCATGTTACGTACCACCAACAGTGGGAATCGACTTCTTACTACTTCAATATAACTAAGCTAGGCAATGTTCCTGTGTGTTTTGACAGAAAGTTGCTGACATTAGCACTATATTGTCATGTTTTCCACTGATGACAAATAAGTTACATGAATTTGGAGTTTATTATCAATATCCCTTTTAATTGGACGTCCGTATTTTTAGCTGATTTACCAGTCACTGATGACGACCCTCTGGAAACTCATAACTATTCTAATTTTATTTGATGTACTCTTTGGTCAGTGATGTAAATTAGAAGTATTTTCAGTGTGCCTGCCTCAACGAACATTGCACTTTATGAAAATATCCTAGTTCCTAGTATGATGCTCTAAAAGTTTTTATTAAAAGTTTTTATTGCTTTGAAATAGACAGAGAACATTTTTACTACTACAGGTGTGTTGGAAGCTTAACACTGGCAGTGATGCCACATCACAGTTTCTTGAGGACAGTTCATTCATATTTTTCCTGTGCATTGAAGGTGTAGTGTCAGCAGGGTAAGGCATTCATATATATATGTCAGAAGAAAGTTGTTATTTTTAAAAAATACAAACAAGAAGGGGGGCGTGATTCAGAGCATTGTCATATTTTATTGCTTATAATATTTTACTCAGACTAAATTAAACAAGCTTTCTGGACACAGATTAAGTTTAACAGGCGGATTTATATGAGTATTAGAGTAATTTAGTCCATGACCAGGTATAATCTGTTTGAAGAAGTACTGATGAAAAATAATGCCAAAAACCTTTTGTAAAAAAAAAGTGCCCATGTGCAGGTTTGTAAAATGCTGAGGGGACACAGATTTATGTTTACTTGTCTAATCCATAAGAAGAGCCACAGCAATAAATGTATATTTATTGTTATAAAACTGCAGCACACAGCAATATGTAAGACAGTGTATAACAAGATATCTCAACAGCACGTAAGCATTATTCACGTAATGTTCTGTTCCATCCCTGCCCCCATCTGTGGACCTTATTGTGCAGCAACTGTAATATATCTTGGCTCCATGTTTCCAAAGTAACTCTTCTCCCACTCGCTCATGAGGTCGAAATAGAGAGGACGATCACAGAAAGTACAGGAGGCTGTCGCAGGTCCGTTCAATGGAAGGCCAACTTCCTGCCACACATCCACCAGTTTCTCTGCACAACGTACAACAGACACCCATTAACACAACCATCCCAAATTCAAACCTTGATTTTTTTTCCCCCTGTGGTCTGAATAAATTTTATTCATAATCAAAGAAAGGTTAAGATTGACACTTATATGGTGATTGATTGTCCTCCTCTCTTTGGAAACCTGTCAGTAATCAAAATAAGTAACAGATGCTGTCTAGATGTGATTCCTGCCTGGTGATCACACTGACCTACAAAGTAGTCCATCATGATGGGGCTGTGGAATGGAGAGGGAGCCAATCGCAGCAGCTCTTCTCCACGTGGCACAGTCGGGTAGTTAATGGCCTGTACATAGATGTTGTGTCTCTCCAGCAGGATATCACACACTCTGGAGTTTTTCTCTGCATTTCCAACCTGAAATATTGTATTGGGTTTTTAACAAAAATATAAATCAACTGGTTCATGCATTGTTAGGAACAATTTTACTTAAGTCATCGATCCGTTTCATTGGCTAGTTTGAGAACTCAATATTACATCATTATTGTCTGTATTTAGCACATACAAAATTAGACAATTTAGTTCTGATCTTCTTTTAACGCAGTGGTAATGGATCCTCTACAGCCATTTTAATGTAGTGTTAATGGATCCTCTACAGCTAGTGTAGTTGACACAGAGGCACTGACCTGAATGGGGATAATGTGGCTGGGGCAATTGATGACAGGCAGACCTGCGTCCAGAAGCAACTGCCTCATGTGTTTGACGTTCCTCTGGTGAGCTCGGCGCAGAGCCTGACCCTCAGGGCTCCTCAGAACCCGCACGGACTCTAGAGCCCCAGACAGCACCATGGGAGGCAGCGACGTGGTGAAGATGAACCCTGCGGCGTAGGAGCGTACCGTGTCCACCAGGGCGGCAGTGCTTGCGATGTAGCCCCCAACACAGCCAAAAGCTTTACCTGGCAACAAAAACAAAGAAGTCGATCTTTGAATGATTTGTTTATTTATTTGTTTATTTATTTCTTTATTGAGTAACCACAGCTTTTGAAAAGTGTGGGATCTTCTCTTCTTACCCAAGGTGCCAGAAACAATGTCGATCTTGTACATAACACCATCTCTCTCGCCGACTCCTGCTCCATGTGCCCCATACAGACCTACTGCATGAACCTCATCCACAAATGTAAGGGCACCATATTTGTGTGCTACATCACACAGCTCCTCCAGGGGGCAGATGGCTCCTGAAATAAAAATTAATAGTGGCTACTACATGTACAAAATGATCTGGAAGTTTCCAAATTCACGTACTGACCTAGAACTGAACCTAGCTACTCTTATATTACAGTCGATGTCTTTTTGCACTGTGTCAGATACTAGCTCACCATCCATAGAGTGCACTGTTTCAAAGGCCACAATCTTTGGCGTTTTCGGGTCAGAACGACTGAGCAGCTCCTCCAAGTGTGTGGCATCATTGTGACGGAAAATGAAGCGTTTAGCTCCGCTGTTCCTGATGCCCTGGATCATGGAGGCATGGTTTCCCATGTCTGAGTAAATCTCACAGCCTAAAGAGAGATTACACAAAATATTAATCTCTGCTCATTTAGAGGCACATTTATAGGGAACTACTTTTAATATATTGTGAACAATAGGAAACAAAAAAGTCTTAACGTAAGATATATTGGAGAAAGGAGAAGTATCTGCAGTCCTGATAGTTACCTGGAAGCATTTTTGCCAGAGTAAAGAGGGTGGAATCATTAGCAACAAAGCAGGATGAGAAGACAAGAGCTGCATCTTTCTGGTGGAGAAGGGCCAGTTCCTTCTCTAGAGCCACATGGTAGTTACTAGTTCCAGAGATATTCCTGGTGCCACCTGCTCCAGCGCCATGTTTTTCCAAAGCTTCCCTGAGAAGCAGACCATACACACGTATTGTTTACATATGTATTTACATAGTAAATTAGCATAATATTTGTATAAAACATTTGTAACACACTTTGAAAGAATGTATTCTATGCATATATTTTACATTTTAAATATTTACATAAATGACTTTGGTATTATATTCTTAGTAGGAATGTTTTGGGTCTGACCATATTGCTTTAATGACACGGGGATGCCGACTCATGCCCAGGTAATCGTTACTGCACCAGACCGAAACCTGAGAGCCAGAGCGTCCAGGAATGGAGTAATCCTCGGCAAAGGGGTAGACGTCCGCAAAGCGGTTCACTGTCTTAAAGACACGGTAGGTGTGGTCGTCCTTCTTCTGAACAATCTTCTGAGTAAAGAAGTCGTCATACTCGAAACCTGGACCTTCTGCAAGTGAAGAAACATCACATTATCTTCACAAGCAAACAACAGCAATAATTGTATAGTCATGTATGCTACTAACTGATGAAAATTTGATTAACTAACCCATATTGTCCTTGAGAAGGTGAGATGGTGAAGAAGACTGAAACACTTGTAGGCCATTAAAAAGAGAGCTGATCATTCCTACAGAGATGGCAGAAGAACAAGAGAAACACTAAAGAACATATTTATATGCTTTTTAAATACTGAAAAAAAAATTTTTTTCAGCAGTTCAAAAAAAAATTAGTTTTTATCTTGTCTTATCTTTTAGTATCATCTGTTAGATTGAAGTCCTGAATTTGTCATGCTTCTTCAATCTTTAAAATCATTCATTCTTTCTTTCTTTCTTTCTTTCTTTCTTTCTTTATGCAGAGGCACTATCTAAGAGGGGCACGCCATGTGTCCTTGTTATCTTAGCCTGCAGTCCTACTTCCCACTTGGTGCAGCACAGCAGATACTGAACTGAATAAGTGAACCCTTCGGCTGTAATTCTCACAATGACATCTTATCTACCTCTAGATCTTACTCCAGTCATTAGTAAAACCTATAAAGATTTAACATGTATTACACTTGGATTGTTTTAACTATACATTTTTTTTAGTAATGGGATGATAAGCATACTCAGAATATCATTTTTCCAGATAGTATGTGCTGCTGTGGAGGGTGTGAGTAATGTGTAGTATGTGCTGCTGTGGAGGGTGTGAGTAATGTGTAGTATGTGCTGCTGTGGAGGATGTGAGTAATGTGTAGTATGTGCTGCTGTGGAGGGTATAAGAAAGTGGCAGTGCATTACCTGAAGCGATTTCTTCCTCTTGAGAACCAACCAGCTCAGATTGGACATCCTCCTGAACCTGAGGGCTGGCTTCAACCAATCCGATGTTAGAGGACACAAAAGGGCAGGCCTTGGTCAGGGACTCAGCGACCTGAGCAGCTGACACAGCCAAGGAGCGCTTGGCTTCCTTATGTGGCAGCAGGCCTATAAAGAAAACACATATTTCACATAATAGACAAATAAATGCAAGGATTGGCCATAATTACAAATTCTTCATCTTGATGAGCGTTGCACCAAAATTCTTTTCTAAAGCCAGTATGGTTGGAAGTCCAGTTAGAAGTTAACTAGGAAGGTCAACTTTCAGTTCAAAAAGGACATTGAAAACACCAAGATTTCTAAAAGAGCCAAACCTAGCATTTTAAAAACTGAATATAATATTGTAAACATCTCAGTGCAATCAAAAAAGTTCAATGAGACATGGAAAAACATAAAACTGCAGAGGTGTACTTTCAGGTGGTGGTGGGAGACTGTCTAGAGACTGTGAGAGGCTGCCACACAAACACATGCTTAGATTTTAAAATGTAAAGCTTTATTGACACAGGCGGACCATAGCGTACCTTTTTCATCCTGACCCTGAGTGACTTTAACGGTGATCTGCCGGGTAATGATGGGGCATCGGTCAGCCATGCCCAGAAAGCCTCCCACATTCCTCAGGGCTGGACCTGGAGCAGACTTCAGGAATGGACAGTGGTGCAGAAAGGCAGCCATGACCTTACCAGCTAACGAGAAGAACAATTAAAAGAGTCATTAATGTTGACCTGATGTGAGGGAGGACATTTGGTCTCACTCTGTTTTCATATTATTACAATGAAAATTTATACAGCTTGATAATGCTACAATCGACTTTTAGTAGTTTTTATATTATTAAAATCAATAAAGTTGGGATTATTGTACAAAGTTTTACGCATTTAACGCAAGATAAGTGTAAGGCGAAAATACAGGACCAAGTAAAGATATTGCGTCATTCTTCCAGTTAACTCTTGGTAGTTCTTCTAACTGCTCGCGCAAAGGGGCTCGGCCGTGGGCGCGGCAGATAAGCGCCCAGTTATCAGGACTGCGCAGACTCGCGCTGCCCAGTGCTGACTGATTTCAAATTCTACGTCATAGCACCGATAATGGTTCCATTATAACTTGGTAGGGTATTTATTTATTTAATGGTTCCATTATAACTAGGTAGACTTATTGTTAAAAAGATCTTGGAATGCATTTATATGGCCTAAATAACTAAATAAATAGCTAGTTACAAGTTGATGCAATATTTTCGGCTCGTCTTTGTTATAAAAGTGTTAATCATCGTATTTGTAGATTGCACTGTTCAATAAAGCCCAGTGTTGTAAATATACTAATTATAATAAATATTTTTTTTTAAATGTAAAAAATAATAATTAAATGTTTTTATAACGAATAAATAACTAGGTAGAGCATCCATCCTAAATTACGAAGCGCTTGAGAAGTTACATATAAGAGCTTAATAGAATTGCGAATCGAGGTTTATGATTTCTCAGTGCACTAGAGAGAAATTTGCACGAAGGTGAACCAGTACGTTATAGAAGAAAATAAATGAAAAAGTACCTTTTGTTTGTTTCATTTTAATTCTAAATGACATTATTATATCTATATAACATATATATCAATATATTATATATAGATATATATAATAAGACTCATTAGGTTTTTTCCAATAAGTTTGTGTATATTCTGTACACAACTGTTTACCTCGTTATAGCTTTGTTCAAAAGATAAAAAAGGTAAATTTCCTGCGGTTTATTGGTATGGTATAACGTCGCCTTTAACATCACCGAACAAATTCATCAGGTCAAATAAATACATCAAAGTCTTATGGTAGCGCTACTCAACTCTGATTCTTGAAACGTTGTATGTTGGTAAACCACACAATTAAAGTTCGAGTAGTGTACCCTTAGTAAACATAATCGTAATAATTGAGAATAATTATTTAAAAACATAAACAGCCATCTATTTAAGAAGTCAGTATTAAATCTTACCTGTTGACCTGCACTGAGGACGAACTTCTGAACATCAACAGACGCACAAATTCAATACATCAAAGTTGTTATGGGTTGAACGGAATAAACACTCTCCCGTCCAGGGTCCCCGCCCGAAGTTTGAGGCTCTGCATGACGGATAAGGTGGGTGTCCACTCAAAAGACTCGTTAACCAACCGACAAGCAGTCCAGGGCAAACGGCTACAGTGATGTTCCATGTGAAGTTTGTATTTTTGTTTGTGTGGGGGGGGGGGGGGGGGGTGGGTTAATTT
>JAOYMR010000021.1:4218808-4234757 GCA_025802075.1 Tenebrosternarchus preto
GAAAAAAACATGCTGGATTTTTTTTTCTTTTTTAGTGCTGGGAATGGGCTTCCATAAAAATAACACACCTGTGTCACCTTTTAATCTCCATCAATGCAAGCAATAAAATCGAATTGGGAAATTTGCTGTTTATCAAACTATTTCTTTGCAAAGAAATGACTAATGAATACAAATAAATACAAAGCTTGAATAGTTTGAATTTCAACTTTCCTTGGGAAAATTGCAGGTAAATATCTTCTCTGGCAATTTAGAATTTAGACAATGTCCTAAACAAGGAAGCAGAGATGTGTTGTGTGCACCTGGTTTTACTGAGCGCAGCAAAGGCAGTAAAGGAGAAGATCTTTATGATCTTTACGCTGGCTGTCTGCAAATAACAGATACATGGCCAGTACTGACCTTTACGGACTCCAAGATACTACCTACATTTTTAGAAAGGCACTTAATGTAAACTGTGAGCTTTCATTTTTATTTAGAAATAAAGAAAAAACAACAAGAAGATATTAGTCCTAATCTCTCAATAAATCATTAAATAGTTCTACTTGACAATATGTACATAATGTGTAATATCAGACCCCCTCTCAAGACCTGCTCCTTAAATACACAAATCTTCTCAAAATACACAAACCTTATTTTCAAAAGTACAACTTCATATTAATATTGTCACGTGATTAAGAACTTTAGCATTTACCATCAACAACAGGGAACGTAGCCACAGTGTCTGGTGATGTCTTGAGTTTAAAAAACCACATGTTAATTCAAATTAAACATAGTGCTCATTGTAAAAACCAAAAATCCCTTATGATCATTCTAAATTATTTTACTTTATCATAAAACCTTAAAAGCCAGTCATGACTAATTCAATGCCAGTAATCTGATCACCGCATACATTTGAAAATGTTTTTGACCATCTGTGTATTGTCCAGTACACCAACTGCCACTGCAATATCCAAATATCTTCATCAGTCTTCATCAGTCACGGAGGCACTACTAAAGGATCACATGTCCATCACGTGGACGTACGTCAAGCCTTGTAGATCTGGTGGTTTCCCCCGGCTGCACTGGGGGGGGGTACAGAGGATGCGGTGGAGCCTGCCTGGACGTCCACGAAGCCCAACCTCTGCCTCCTCTTCCTCTGTTCTGTCATCTGCAGTACAAGTTCACCAAGGCCACGTCAACAGCCGACACTCACGCAGTTAGGTCACGGCCAACTAGGCTCTAGCATCATCATCTTATCGTAAATACAACATTACGCTATCAAATTTAAAACAAATAAAGAACATATTTGTAAGATTTATGAAATAGCACAGAAACAATTGCCAGTAATAGTCTTCGACAATGACCAATCTGTCCGGTCCCCATCCGGTCAGCGAGGTGGTCGTTTTCCTCACCTGCTCTTTCAGCTCGGCTAGCTGAGCGGTAAGATGAGTGACCACCTTCATGGTGGTAGCGAGCCTCTCCTGCAGGTTCCTCATCTCGTTCTGCTCCCCTTCGCCCTCGGTCACCACCAGTGACATGGCCTGCATGCGTGGAAACCAATCCAGGTTCTTGTTCTGCAAATACAGGAAGTGATATCATTATTGAATGCATTAGTAATGCGGAGGATTTTGGTTAGATTTAATTCCTGCCTACTGCTGTCTACTTCCTTGTACCAACAACAGTAATGAAAACTGAATGTGTATGGTAATTTAATGAATTAATTAACTATGTTCTTATAGTTGTAAAAAGGTTATTGTTAATTCAGAGGTACAGTTAACAATGGAATGCCACTGTGGTTAAGTAAGCTTTTACAATATATAGTACAAATCAGTTTATTCAAGTTTCCCAAGAAAACAGAGACAGGCATTCAGAGAGAGACAGAGATAGATTACTCCTCTCTACTCCAACTGCTTCATTGTGCCCAAAGTTCAGCTTTCTGATTAGACAAAATTTGCCTACCAATGACCAAATGAAGCCTTTTTTCCCCCTATTGTGTTCAACATTTAACAGCTCATTTTGTCAACACTTAAGGGGTACTGTTACTGGTCAGCTGCATTTGATAGTCCCATAGACCCAAAAGGTGAAGAACTCACTTTTATCATATGGGCCACATAGCTCTCTGGGCCAGTGTAGTCTGTCTTGTTCTTCTCTCGCACCAGTACAATGAAGTATAGGTAGTTCCAGATGTTGTGCTCCAATTTAATGTGCTCCTCAAAGGACACTGTCTTATTGTCAAACTTGTCTCTCTCAAGGCCTTTTGGAAGACAAAGGAAACCACAAAGAAGAATGTTTATATATTTGTCTTTACGTATTAAAGCATTTTTACAACACTGATATGTTAGGATAACGTAAGCCAGGTAGTGAGAGGCTTTTTGTTTGTATGCATGAAATTGACACTGTGGGTTTCTCACAGAACAGACTCGTTCTATGGACATCTGCAGTGAGCTCTTACCACAGATGAAGCAGGTCGTTTTTAGAATCTCCTCTTTCTTTTGCTTCTCACTACGCAGGTCAGCAAAGGTGTCAATGATCACACCGAAGATCAGGTTCAGAACGATAATGATGACGATGAAGTAGAAGAGGAGGTCGTACACTACCCGCGCAGGAAACAGAGCTTCCTATAAGGCAGAGGAATATGTAAGCCCTTTCTTTTCTTGTTTTACATGCATATTTGTTTGAGGATATGTATTCCGGGTGTGTGTTTGTGTGTATGCACACATTTTCTCACATTCTTCGAGGGTCTGCGCAGGACATCTCCTACTCCTCCTCCGTTTCGGAGGCCGTGGTTCAGCACGGTCACGATACACATCAGCAGTGTGTCACACACTCGCTCTGTGTTGTCACCCTCCTCTGTAACACCACAAAAAAAAAGCCCTCAGCTACAAGCTTGACTCCAAAGTGAGAAGTGAGAATTGATAGGAGGTGAAGCACCAACCCTCTGGTGGTGCAAGGAGTCCAGTCTCATTTTGGCAGTCTACTCCATCTGCGCTGCAGCTGCCCACAGAGCTGTCAGGAGCTGCACATTGCGAGGGCTACAGTTAGCTGGCACCAAGACAATCATTTCACTGTTCTCAGTTCTTCTTCTCAGTTCTCCATGCTTTGTTCATAATGTCTTGTGTGGCTGATCCACTAACACCATTTTCAAATGTCAAACGCAAACTGGTGGGGCGAGACGGCAGCATCAAGCTCTCTCCTACCAGCGGTACCTGTACTGGGCTCGCGGAGATGCTCCACCTCCATGATGAAGTCGTGTCTGAGGCACAGGAAGCCCATGATGGAGAACAGGTAGACCAAGATGATGGCCAACACGGCGGTGAGCAGGATGGAACGGCCATTGCGCGTCACACTCTTGATGACGTTGAAAAGCGTTTCCTCACGGTAGATCAGGTCAAAGAGCTGTATAGGGTTAAGGATGTGGAGGCCGTTGGCCAGTTAAATCAAAACAAATGTATGGACACCGAATCACCCTGTCAATATAGTCTCCACCAAAACAATGTTAGGAATGATAGTAATAGTGAGGTACTATTAGTCAAAGATCACCACTTGGAAAGGAAATGCTCACCAGAATGCTGTAGAAGAGCTCGTGGGCACACAGGCCCAGTGTGCTGGTGATCACATAGGCCAGATGATACAGGAACTCCACATCCATCACCATGGCCTTGTAACCCATGATGAATGTGCCGTTGTTCCCCACGAAGCTCACCACGTAGATGATCTTATTGATCAGCTGCGTAGACGAAGGATGAGCAAAGGCACACGGAAAACAGCGAGGTTAGCATCCACCACGAGATTAGCATCCACCGCTAGCACCAATCAGGTCGATAAGGAAACTCCTGCTCCTCCACACTTTTCATATTTGAAAAGGGCAGATGTGCCATTTTAAAACAGGAAAATGAGCCCAAGTGAATAAGGAGCGGGGAAACGACCCCTAGTCAAAGCAACCCCTTTCACCCCCTCCTCCTTAAAGACCAGTGCCATCGCCTGACTGGTTACACTGAGACGGCCCGGACCTACGTTGAGAGTCCCGAGGAAGATGAGCGTCGGGCCAATGCCAAAGTGGTAGATGAGACGAAGGATGATGGCGAGGGTGAGTGGCTGCAGACCGTAGCGCTGCGAGAACAGGCCTATGACGGACAGGCCAGCGAAGCACCAGAACAGCATGACCAGCAGCGAGTCGTCGAACGCACCTGTGCAGGAAACAAATATACATCCAAACAGATTTGCACACATGCCAAAGGCATCAGATGGTGTGAGCATGTTCACACAGTCATTATGTACTTGAATGAAATCAAATGATTGAGCCACGTGCTCATAGATAATACACAGCTGCGTTTGTGCTAATGTACTTTGCCCAGAGTCATATGGGTAGAAGAAGGCAATGATGAGGTTGATGAAGACAGCCAGGTTGAATGAGATGGTTCCCCATAGGGTCATTCTCCGGGAAAACCAGTAGAGTACTGGCATACCTGAAAGAGGCAGAAACTGGATTTTGTCTAGACACAATACACAACATTCACAGAATAATGGGCAGAGGAGTCTTCATTCTGTTTTTTCAGGGATCCTGTCAGTGCAGTTTATTTGCTGTGTTCAGCTATACATCTGAAGCAGCTAATCGAGCTCTTGATTACCTGGTCAAAGTGTACTGAGAACAAGAACAGAACAGGGGCTGGCTGGGAACCCTAGGGCACTAGATTGAGACCCTCCAGGTTTTACGTTGCTTTTAGTGGTGCTGAGTGCTTTGTTCAGGACTCACCAAAGCAATGCTATAGAAATATTTCCCTGTACATCAGTGTCTATTAAATGCAACATGCGTTTGTTATTTGTATGACTACTAACCGAACTGCAAGCTTTGGTTAACAGTCATACAACCACCTTGGACCTTACACTACCCTTTCAGATGAGTTCATATGATATTTAAAAGCAATACTGTTTCTCATAGCAATGTCTCAGCCTGTTCTGCCGCTTTTCCGAGCGCTCTGACACGTCGACGAGTTCACAACATACTGCGGAGCTTCTTTTGCCACTCCATCTCGTTGTGCAGGAAGGAGGTCTGCTCGAAGAAGTGCGTGACCTTGCTGCCCTGCTCGTCCTGCTCCGTGGTGGTAAAGACCCGTAACTTGGACTCCTCGGTGAGGAACTCGCAGATGGGGTGCACAGGGAACACGATCTGCTCCATGCTGCGGTCCTCACGCACTATCTGACAGCACAACCACAAAACTCGAGATGTTTTTTAAGGTGTCCAGAAAAGGGAAAGTTATTTAGGCTGGAGTTGGAGATGGGATTTTGTTTTTTGGGATCTCACTTCGATTTGGGCAGTGTGATTTTCGTAGAACTCCAGCGGGTCCTCCTCTGGGATCTCTGCAGGAGCAGTGGATTTCAACATCTGGGAGAACTGCTTGTTGTTCAGATTGAGCTATATTTAAAGCAAAACAAACCAAAATGTGTGCTTTTATAAATACAGTTCCAGACCCAACAGACCTGTTAACACGTTCCAGTGACGAAAAGTAAAAATCTGGTTGCTGTTTTGGAAACTCTTACCATAGAAGAGATGCCTTCCTCTACTTCATCTTTAGTCCTTTTTGGTGGTTTCAGCAGGTTAAGAAGAATTTTATTGTGCCGTGCCAACTGTATAAAAAGAGAACAATAACTACTGACCACCTCTGCGGCATTCGAGAGAACCAGTTAAGATTCCTAACTGGTTTAGTGGATACCTGTAGTGCCAGAATGTAGATGTTGTGGCCGACTTCTCTGGGTGACACCTCTGACTCCTCACACTCACTCTCTTGCAGGTAGGCCTTCTTTATCACCTCAACCTGATGGCCAACAGACACATGGAGAAGTCGACTTTAATATGTAGTTTAAACTCTCATATGTAGTTTACCTCTCATTCATGTTGTTGAGTGGAGAAACCAACCAGTTCTCGAGGCCGAAGGTTAATCAGAATCCTCTCTGCGTTTTCGTTGTCATGGCGACTCTCCATCAGGGCAAGTAGGAGCTTGGAGGCGTTGTCCTGCCAACAAACATGT
Organism: Tenebrosternarchus preto; assembly: GCA_025802075.1. Taxonomy (NCBI): domain Eukaryota; kingdom Metazoa; phylum Chordata; class Actinopteri; order Gymnotiformes; family Apteronotidae; genus Tenebrosternarchus; species Tenebrosternarchus preto. The sequence continues at coordinate 4,224,811 of JAOYMR010000021.1, forward strand.
CCTCGTCATGCTGTATCTCATTTTAACCTCCTCTCATGCACAAAACCTTTAACAGGCCCAAGTTTGTCACTGTCACAACAACAGCTCAGAGTGTCATTCTGACGCTGTCTTTCATATGATTCAAATTTCTCATATCTTCTCAAAACATTTTACAGCAGAACTAAAATATTTAGGTTAGTTCAAAGCAGCATATCTTGTGAACATATGTATATGCAGTGGTATGCAAGTGAGATAACCTGCTACTTACCTTGAGCTGGAGCACCATCTCCATACGATAACGACACAGGGGGCTGATGTCATTCAGGATTAGAGCAGTGATGATGTCAATGCCGTTGCACTCATGGGTGACGATGCATGTCTTTACAATGACAGAGCAGACAGAAAAAAAACCCAGTGTACACTGAATGTTCAACATACTAAAACTACTAAACTACTAAAACTTGGCTTTCTCACAATGCTTTGGAACAGCATTCATATCCCTTGGTTCTCCTAATGTTAGGTAATATGTGATTATCTAGTGTGCTATTCTGTGAGTGTTTATCTGCTTTTATTCTCATCCAGTACACATAAGTGGTTATCTGGGATCAATTATCTGACCTGGTTTTCCTGACAGGGGCCCTGACAGTACTCTGTGAGCGTCTCCAGGGTCTGGGTGATCAGGCCCACATTGTTCTCATTGATGTAGAGGCCCAGAAGGCCCAGGCCTCCAGTTGTGCTCCCACACATAATGTCCAGGAACTGCAGTGTCTCACACACCAGGTTATAGTTTGTCTTGTTGTTCTGACAGCGAAGGAAATTCTAGAAGAAAGATTAGGGATAGAAATGAGATATTAGGGATATTCTGTCTAGTGATAGATGAACATTACAACACAGGATATTCTGCATCACTGGCTCTCAAATGGAAGCAAGGCCAGTTTCAGATTTTAGGGTGTACAGTGATCACACTGAACAACAGCTAATTGTTGACAGTGGACAGTAGAGGATGTCTGACTCAGATCAGACCTCACAGTGCAGTGGGAGCAATGGAAATGGTCTGAATCAGATCAGACCTCACAGTGCAGTGTGAGCAGTGGAAATGATCTGAATCAGATCAGACCTCACAGTGCAGTGTGAGCAGTGGAAATGGCTTAACTTGGATCAGACCTCACAATGTAGTGAGAGCAGTGAAAGTGGGCTCATACTGAATCAGACCCTGCAGTATGGTGCAAGCTATGGAGATAGATTCACCTGCAGGTCTTGGTTGTGGTTCTCACACAGCAGCTGAAGAAAGCGCAGGATGGGGTTCATAATGGTGACAGAGGGGCCCATCTCTGTCTCCACCTCCGGCTGCTCAGTATGTGGAGGTGGTGGAGCCAGGGAATGGCCCAGATCAGGGGAGCCCTGATGTCCAAACGAGGGCACACCGCCTGGGTGGAACACCAGCGGCTGGGCTCCGGCTGACAGGAGACAGCCAATGTATTAAAGGTTTGTATGTTAATCTTGAGCACTTTGTACATGCGCTAATAAACATTTAGCCCATACACTCTTTGCAACCGTGTTGTTTCACCTGGTTCCAGATCTGTGTCAGGTTTGGCTCTATGAGTCACTTCACCCACATTGACTGAAACGGTAGCTTTGACGTCCAGCTGTGCAGTTTTCATCCGATCGTTTAGGACTTTAAAGAACTTCTCAGACTTGTTGTCACCCATCATCAGTTTGTAAAAGGAGTTCTAAAGTTAAAAAATTATCATATATCATTCATCATCATGTATTATATTATCAAAGTATATATATATATATTTTCAAGTTCTAAAAGAATAAACACAAGTAAAAAACTAAGTATTTTATTGGCATCTGCACATTATCTGCACCTGTATCTCGGTGTTGCCTCCCTCTAGCAGACAGATGGCTAGCTGAATGCTCTCTTGGAAGATCTTGTCATTTTTGGTGCTCATAATGAGGTCTGTGAACAACTTTGTGGCACCTTCTCTATCTAGACGACACTGTATTGCGGCCACGGCAACCCAGTCTCTCTCCGCCTCTCCACCTACACACACATACATGCACACACCTTGAGCAACTGACTGTAAGCCACTCACTCAAAAGTACCACAAAGTTGTTGTAGGTCTAGCATTCGGCAGTTTTACTCTCTCTGCTATATTTTTAACTCAAACTAACCTCCTGCTCCAAGTTCAGCCAGATCAGTTTTCATGCCTTTTTTGCTGTTAAACAGGTAATTGTGCAGCAACAACTTTCGCAAGCCAGTCCCCTTCAAAGAGAAACATTAATGCTTGTTAGTGCAAACTCAACACTACAAAACTTAAAATTAATCTACATCATGCCTGAACGTCTGACCCTCTCATCAAAGTCCAGAGTGCGGATCAGCATCTCCTGAAGCGTTCGGAGGACCTTGATGCAGAGTTTTTCCTCTGACTTCATCAGAGATTTTGTGTGCTGTATTAGCCTGGAGAGCACAGAGAGGAAATGAACACATGCACTGGAATACAAGAAGGAAGTAGTGTATCTTACTGCAGCAATGGCAAATAACCTATAACGAGCATTTTTGTTTTGTTTTGTCATGACCCCTCCCACTCCAAGCATTCCGACTTACTTGGAGATGAAGCCCCCAGACTCGCAGCGCATGCGAGCATCGGTGCCTTCCAGGAAGAGCAGCTCGGGCTGGTGTAGTACATCCACCAGCACAGATAGCTCTGCATTGACCAGCGGTTTCAAACGCTCCTCCAGAGTGTTGATGATGTCCTGTTAGAACACAGAGGCAGTCGCTCGCATGGTCCTAAACACTCCCTTCTTCTGTCTGTCTGCATATTACTGCTGTCCTACAGTCCCCACATGGTCAGTGACAACATGCCCTTTAGAACACCGGTAAGCAGTTTTATCTGTAAAAGGCCAGGCAGGAGCACGCCTGGTTCAACCCGTCTAATCAGTGGATCTCTGCTGCCAAACAACAGATCAGTTGTACTGCGCTCCTGCCTGACTTCATAAAGACCGACCTTCTCCTGAAAACACACACACCTGTAGCTTCTCAATGATGTTTTTGTAATCCCAGGGGTTGTTGGGGGCCGTGGTTCTCGTGGAGCGAATGGAACTCTTATAGCTGGGGTTGGAGCGTGACAAAGTGTTCAGTGAACTACTGCTGAGCATCACATTAATGTGAGCGTCTAAATCCACCGGCAGAGAGATGGAACGGCTCTTAACTGTGGAAACGGTCAGGACAAAGTCAGCAGTGAAAATTAGGAGTCAACCCTTATTATACAGTAGACAAGTTATAATATCTATACTATATATAATTAATCAATGGAAAACCATGCATTTGCATTACTATTTAAATCTAGGTTAAATAAGGTTATATAAAAGGATCGAAAAGGATGGCTTTGGCTGTACAGAAGATCCTTAGCTCTGTGGCATTAAAATGACACAGCCAGTGAACAGCGTTGTTGTACCTGTTGTGGTCAGAGTTCGTATGCAGCCATCCACTAGGCCCTTCTGCTGCTGCTGGAGCCAAGGGGAGTCAAGCAGGCGCAAGCAAGACTGCAGCAGGTGACCCACGGTAGTGTGATGAGACTGGAACCCCCCGCAGAAAGGTGAAGAAATGAGCTCAGGACAGTGAACGGAAGCCAGAACTTTACACTGTGGGGCTTTTGGAGTCCATGACAATGGAAAGTCACTTATGGTTTTAATTTGGACTCAGATTAAGGTTGTTCCATGTTAGTCTACTGAAATGGGTTTTAGGAAAATTAAGGTTTCATCTTGGTGCTGGTTACTGTAGATTTTGATCCTTGTTCTTGACATGGCAATGGAAAAGTGAACAGTAAGATCTCCTCATTCCTAATCTTAACAGCAAAGCACTGACCGTTCAAGGCTGGAGAGGGACTTACTTGTAGGGAGGTGCTGTTTTCAGAGAAAGGTGAACTGAAGAAGGCATTTATGGTATCCAGCACCACATTGATGACATACTTCTCTAGCATTGGATCCGTAACACGCTTGTCACGGTTATTGCACACCTAGATAAAATGAAGAATTTTACAATGTAGTCTCTAAAGGCTCCTTCCACTGATCTGTGGTCAGCTAGTCTTCTCATAGATCTACTTACTGTGATAACTTTGACTAATCTCTTCATATGGAAAAGTGAACAGTAAGATCTCCTCATTCCTAATCTTAACAGCAAAGCAAAGCAAAGCATCTGTCTCCATAGCTTGCACTGTGCCACATCATCCAGTGGCAGTTCATGTATACCGCCATCCAATACAAAGAAGTAATAAAGTGACTCTAGCTAACATGTAAGATCTAACTTACCCTGGACATGTCTACGATGAAGTTATCAAACAGGTTCCATATGTGGTTGCTGGTATATATCTCCTTCATCTCCACCTCTGTGTCCACATAGCAGTGATTCACAAAATTCACGTAAGCGATTTTCACCTGAAACATATGAGACCAAGGCAAAATGACTAGGAGACCAAAGCAACCGTTCATGTGATCCAAACAAAAACAAAGTCAAAAGTTCATTTTGAGATGTTTCCATAATGGCTGTTAAATAATGAAGGCTGCATGTTCCCTTGAATCACTGAATCTGTGTGATTATTATCAGGTTTGCATCCATACCTTCACTATACATTTAATTAAGAAGGCCAAGTTTATCAATATTTATACAGAATACTATCATTGAATTTCAGTGTAGCATTCTTATCACACAGTTTAAGATAAAAGTATATCGTTATTACGGAGTGTGAAGGATCAGGCAGGCATCATATGAAACCCCTCCATCCTACTACCTCTGTGATGCAGTCCTCATGGGTGACCACTCGAACCACATCCTCCAGGGGCAACAGGGAGGTGCATTTGATCTCTGTGTAGACGTTTTTGCCCTCTGCGCACGCCGCCAGCAGCTCCACCAGTGAAATGTGGTAGCGGAGTGGACTGTTCTCCTGCACGCCCTCTCTGGACTCAGCCATCAGGTCCAGCATGGTGGAGAAAGATGCTTTGTCGTTGTAGAACACCACTACGTCTTCGCCGGCGTTCGTCAGCTGTGGTGTCAAGCAAATAACGAGTGCAGAGATTTACATCAGTTGTCTGTTTTTTCTTTATTGTTTGTGCGTTTCAGAAACGGAATGCTTTCGCAAAGGGACAGCAAGATCTAACATAATGCAAGTTATAGTAAAACCATAACATTTGATTGTAATTGCACACTGTGTAAGTGGATTTTGAGATATTGTGAATTGTTATTGGTTACTGTCAGTACCATAGATGTGATGCTGCACTTCAGCCATGAGCCCATTTACCTCCGTCATGATCATATCCTGGCATTTCTTCACATACTTCCCTTCAGCCTTGATGATAGTGTGCAGGAAGTTGAGGTACTGCACGTGGCGGCCGTGAGTGGCCAGGCAGTGGATGAAGTGATGTAGGACCATCTCACTGATCTCTGTACACAACACATAGTTATTACTGAAGATGTGCTGCACTGTCTCTGCCTCCAGGACCTGAGAGAGAGAGAGAGAGAGAGAGAGAGAAGGAAAAAAGAAAGAGAAAGAAAAACATGAGACTCAGCACAAAAAGCACAGAAATGTCAGTCATCTGTAGCAGGTGTCACGGTCAAAGAACGTGCAAAGATAACAGGGTAACGATAACGAAACTGAAGAGAAAAAGACATAACTATAACAAGAGACCCAATGACTTCAAACAACAAGGTCTGAACAAAACTGGGCCTTTATATAAGGGTGAACATAAATACATTATGATTCTCAGGTAGTTAATTTGTGGATAATGGCCACCACCTGAGAAAAGTATGGACAACGTAAACGATCAAAATGAAACAATAATAAACTGTCCATATGCTTTTGTTGCTGCCACTACTGAAGAACACAACTAGAGAGGGTCTCCGCATCGTGACAGAAGGAATATGCAGTGAGTGCTAACTGGACCAAATACACTGACTCTCTTAGTATATGCAAGTAATGCTGTGTACAATGCAACTCAGCAAAGTCTGATAAATAGACCGAGTGATCAGTCTTACTCCAGGAGTGAGGAAGAGGTTAAGGTGTTTGTGGAGCAAAGCTTGGTTTTCCTGGTTTCCAGTACAGAACTTCTGCAGGAAGAGGTGTGTAAACTTAATGATCTCCTGCATTTTCTTGTCACTCTGCCAAAAGGAAGAGACAAATGTAACATTAGGGACATGAGAAGGTACACGAGAGAGTACAATATGCTCAAACATATCAATTAAATACCAGCAGCAATCACAAACAATAGCAAGATGTTCAATAGCAAATGGATATTCCCCAAGTTGGAAATTCTTTCTTTAATTACATCATGGACACTAGGTAGCACTATATTACAAATTAGGCAAACATAATCTACATAAAATCACTTTCTTCACGATGGCCACACTCACTCGATCATAGGAAACCTGCAGCAAGTCCAGCATGACTTTATGAGCACCCATGTTTTTCAGAAGCCTCTGCTGTTTCTTGAACACCCCTGAGCTGCACATCTTATTCAAACGCTCCAGAATCTGGGAACGATGGGAAGGTCATTTTAATACTGTTTTAAGTCCCTTCAGTCATTCATCAAATCATCTGTCCAACTCAAGATCCATTTATTTAGATTTCCACTCATTCATACCAGTACAAAACATAAATCTTAAATTCAACAAAACAATTATTATTTTAAGTAATAAAGACACCAAACCTCTTTGACTTTTTGGTAGTTTTCATTGCTTTTTTCAAGCTTTCCCTTCTCAGACACAGCTCCCCCAGAGTCAGCCTGAACACAAAAGTGTCATGTTAAATCAGTTTAATCCATTTTGCTGTTAAATCCATTATGTTCCAGTGAAGTCGTGCCTTGGCCAACCCACCTCTCCCTTATCTTTCTTCACCTCTCCTCCTCCTGAGCTGCTTTTCTTCTCCACCCAGAGCTCAGACTTCTCCACCATGGTACGCAGGAGGTCCAGGTCACTTTTAATAAGCTTGTAGTTGTCCACATCCTGCTCGGAAATCAGGAGCTGGACCTGCAGAAACAACACATATATAATGCTCTTTAAGACAAAAGCAAAGAGGACCATATGCCTAAAAAGAGTCATGTTATAATGTTTTAGGCATGATTGGTGTGGTTTATCTTGCCGAAGGAGTGACGTGTATTTAACTAACCTGCTTGAAAGTGTGGAGGACCTCCTGTCTCTGGCTGAAGTGCTTGAAGAGGAGCTGCAGAGCCCCGGAGACTAGTGGAGGGTAATCATGCATGATAAGATGGATGAGCACACGCAGGAACATCCGCCCTCCCTCATCATCCACCTCCAGAATGCTGTTCCCCTTCCTAATGCATACCACAAAAAAAGTCCATTATGATCATTTGAGACAAATGACCTGCTTAACACAATTACCTCCAAGCCACAAAAAAAGAAGGAAATAAAGACTACATACCCAACACCAAACATGGCCTCTGCCTGTTCTCCTATACGCTGCAGGTTGAGAGTTGCTATTGGAGAAATATATCCATTTCACATGCAAAACCTCACTGCTTAATTATATGCAGTAGAAACTTAATAATTGCTAGGAATAGATGCTACTTATAGATAGTAGTTATAGTAATAGATAATAGTTATGTTATATTACTTACCTGCCTGCTCCACTGCTGACGTTGCATCTGCATCTGCCATTGGATACACCTCCACAAACTCCTTCTTGAAGACGGAGAGCAGGAACGAGAGCCGATAGTCCAGTCGCACGTTGAGGATAAACTGCACGTTAAAGCAGAAAAGGTCAGAGGAGGTTACAGCGCCAGTCCTGCTGATCCTGCTTTCACAAATGTGGATTCAACTTCATACTTGCAGGATCTCCAGGATCTTCAGTTTGGTGTCCATGACAGTGACGTCTTGGTTGTCAATGCTGTCCTTAGTGCGGGCCTGCCCATTCAAGCCGACAATGGGGCGACCTGAGCCAGTTAGCATGGACTGCTTCCTGCTCAGCACCATGGTAGACATCATATGGCCCACTCCATGGATGGAGCGCCGGATGTTCTTGCCTGAGATGAATGGAAAAATAAAACATCATCTCAGGCACCAATGAAGACTCTCTGTTTCTGTTAAATATACTCATTAGGCAGGGCCCTGGGGAAACCTCTGTTTGTCTAACAGGCCTACGTAAAGACATGAAAACTGCACTTTAAATGGTTTACTATACTGCATTTCATTGCCTTGTACTCATACATGTGTAATGAAAATAAAGTTGAATCTAATCTAATCTAATCTAATCTAATCTAATCCAATCTAATCTGCTTTCCAAACTGTGGAACACATGTAAGTGAATAAGACATTTGTGTTACTCACTATTGTTGTCCTCATGGAGCATGGGATTCATCATGGCTGGGGTGGGAATGCAGTCGATAATCCCAAGAAGAGTACGTGTAAGACGCAACAGCTCAAAGAAGCTATAGAACCCAAAGTAGATAAGATGCCTAGCCAGACTGACCACCTGAGCAAAGGCCATGTGACAAAACAGAAAACAATGATCCACTTACAAACAATTAAACACAGTATTAATCGGTCTACTGAATAAGGCTTGTTATGGTATCTTCACCATGCTAATGTACCTCGTAGGTCAATTTGTTTTTCTCCTCATCGGCAAAAGGCAAGTCGTCATTAAGAACATTGTTGAGATATTCTTCCATGAAAACCATGGTGTTGGCAAACTTGTTCTTCTTGTTGTCCCTTGAGTAGTCCATATGAGAATCATAACTGGAACAAAAAGGGCCTTACATTTAGGTCTAACAAACGCTGTAAACTTCACATTTACCCATGTAAATATGTAATTATCTACAAAAGCAACAATAATCCAATAGCCAAGCATGCTGGGGTAATCATACTCCTTGATGGTGATGGCGGTGGGAATCTCGGTCCATAGGCGGGCAAACTTAACGGGGGTCACAAGCTCTTGGGGGTCCCGGTCCACATGGGCGTGCAGCATGAGTCTGCAGAAAGAGGCCCGCAGGTCATATGGAAGAGCCTCGTCCATCATGCATAGGAATATCAGCTCCACGTCCAGCTGCTTGGAGATCTCATCTATAGCAAGATACTGGCGGTCCAAACACATGCGAGCGTAGAGTTTCAGCTGGTACCTAGGAAAGAAAGAGCTTTTTTTTTCCATAAAGGCAGCAGCACATAGTAAAATAAATCAAGATAAGTATAACAAAAAGCAAAAAAAAAGATAAGTTTATCAAAATTTGTAACATTAAAATATTCTTATCTCCTCATGTTATGATAGTGAGGGTTTACAGCAGCCTAAACAACTGTGAAACATTATTTCTCCAGCAGTTTCTGCTCTCTGTAACACACCTGTAGTACGTCAGGACATTCTCATCATGGGTGTTCCCTTGTCTGGCCTCTTGGGCAAGCTGCCGGATACTCTTCTCCTGACTCTCATTGGCTTTATCAGTCCATATCAGCCAGACCTCATCTTCCTCCCCATACTCCTCCATGTACTCAGAAGTGTGATGGTTCTCCTTAGGGCTACGTCGCCTTCATACAAATGCAAACACATAAATAATATGTTACTCACATCCACTAAATAATACATAAATCTGCACATTAACACATCCTTTACTGCTCAAAGCTCTTTCACAGCTAATTACAGATACAGGCCATGAAGCTGAACTGTTAATGAACTCACTCAGTTTTGATGAGAATGTCCTGGTTTTTAGGGTCCAGCACACACTTGCAAATCAGTTCCTGAGTCACTGGGATGGCAACGTTATTTGATACACACAGGTCTGACAAGTAGTCCAGAAACCTTGGGCAAAATTGCGTTGTTTTCAAAACCACTACGCAGCAAAACTGTAATCATACATAATTCTGATGATCGCTCAGGAAAAAAGCTCTGCGACCAGCTTCAGAGTGTGACGGTACTGACCAGGTTCAGAGCGTGACTGTACTGACCTGGGCTCCCTGTTCCTGCGCA
>JAOYMR010000021.1:4244817-4269333 GCA_025802075.1 Tenebrosternarchus preto
AACACTGGAGTGAGCGTGTTCTTTAAGGTTCTGGTAAAAAACACTGGGGTGAGCGTGTTCTTTAAGGTTCTGGTAAATAACACTGGGGTGAGCGTGTTCTTTAAGGTTCTGGTAAATAGTTGGTTAGAGAGAAATCAAAGAAACATGTAAAGGAGGGAGAATGAATGCAGGGCTTTAAGAGGAGCTTGTACAACAGAAAAGAAAGGAAAAGGAAAACAAGTAACTTTAATAAGACTGATTATACTTGAACAAGGCCTTGTACATGGGTAATAAAGTGTTATCAGAAAACACACCTGCAAAGGAAAAAAATATTCCTCTTTGTTGATTTTCGTGTGTGTGTGTGTGTGTGTGTGTGTGTGTGAGAGAGAGAGAGAGAGAGAGAGAGAGAGAGAGAGAATAGGCTCTTCTGTGCAAAGGACATTAAGATCCCACCTCTTACAGATTTACACTCTCTACAGTATGCACAAGGTTATTGACACAGGGAGATGTCAAGTACACCACAACCCTTTAAATAAACTTTAACCATGGCAGATCTCTTTGCTCTTAGCTGTAAGATTATCATAATTCAGTCAAGCAAAATTCAGTTCTAGATTGACAATTCAACTTTGGCCAACTTACTGCAGTATAAGGAAGTACAGTATATTATTTCTTATGACAAGAACTAGAACAAACAAATGACCAACATTTATATTTAATTTTATTCATCTGAATGCAGATAAATGAATACTAGAGAATATTATTTCCACATGTGTGAATAAATGTACTATGATTGAACTTTTTTATATATAAGCTTCCGTCCCCCTCTCTCTCCCACTCTCTCTCTCCCACTCTCTCTCCCACTCTCTCTTCCTCTCTCTCTCCCTCTCACTTAACACCATGGTGCATCATTATCATAACAGTTGTTGTGGTAGGGAGTTGGTTGGGCAAACAAGTTTCTTAGGCTGAAATAATATTTTTCTTCTCTTCACATGATGAGGATGTACATACATAAATAATGTGATAAGTCCAAGCATCTTATGTTGACACTTTATGTTTACACGCACATATACTCCTTCAAGGCAAGTCTTCTATATCCTAGACATCCATACTGTGCTACCTTTGATGTGCTCTTTGAGGGCTGAAGTCTATTGTAAATATAGAATTGCTAAATATGTTTAAAAAAAATTGTCCAAACTTCTAAACAATCCTGTGTAAATTCTTGGTGCATGTTATTTTTAATTTCCATCATGAAGATTTACAAGACATGTATAAGGTGTTAATACAATGGCCTCCGATGTAGGAGAAAGCCCTTTAAACTGCAAAGTTCAAATTTATTTTAATGCATACAATTAAGTTCATTACAACAGAGTCCTGCAGAAGGACCACATCACTATACGTGTTCTCTGTTACCTTTTTGCATCACCAAAAACTAATCAAGTTAATGATGCAAAAACTTTGGCCATTTCATGAGCTCATTATTGTCATGGTGCGTCGGGCACCCTGCCCCAGGGACACGCCCATTCCACACTCCATCTTCGCGCACACACCTACCACGCACCTAACTTTTTCACGTCACCTGTTTATTGATCACACCCGTTGCTCATTCCACTCTGCACTCCGATTACAAATTTAAGTCCACAGGTCCTGCTGTTCTCAGCCGCACATTCGCCTGAGTCGTGATCAGGAAACGTTGTGGGATGCCGGACTCGAATGAGAGGCCTGAACTCTCTACGCCCAAGTTAAGCGTGTTTCTTGTTACGCCTTCTATTTGGAAACTGATCTATCAGCACTATTGTGCTTAAGTCTTGTGTTTACACTATGGAAAATAAAGCTCCGTTCGCTCCACCCCCGCCATCCGCTCATTCAATGCTGCCCTTACAATTATTAGTGTTGAATATACCGTGTTTATTGGGAAAATATATGAATGCAGTATGCAGACAGTGCCCTCTATAGACAAACATCAAGAACTGCAGCTTATTTCTTCTGACAGCCCGGGTCCATACGTCCCCTGTTGACGTAAACAGTCAATTCAAAATGTTTTCTTTAGATCTGAACGTATTTACATGTCATAGTGACATGATAATGGCTAATGGCTAAATTATATATTATATTCAAGGCAAATAAAGGTGAATCAATACTGTACAAAACACTAAGATATTGTTATAATAGGTTGAGAAAGGTGTGTAAACAATCAACTTGTCAGCATATATGTGTGGTTTTTCTCTTATTGTCTAACACAGAAATGTGCTGCTGGGTTGCAGCCTGATATGTTTACCCATTTACAGAGCACCAGTTACTCACTGTCTAACACTGCTAGCATTGTTAACACACTGCAAAACAATATGTATCTCCATCTAAACATTCTGCTCACTTAGGAACTCAAGGGACATTCTCCTTCAAACTAAAACCGAGCACCATGTTTCTGTGTTTTATTACATCCCTTTTTTATACTCTGCTATCTTGCCCTGATGCCTCTTCTCATAGAAACACTCAGAATTTGTGTGACATTTGTTTTGATCATTTTCCCCCAAAGTCTTCAGAGCTTTGCCAAAGCACATCAGTAACACTGCTTAATGGTCCAGACACATTAAGAATAATAAAAAAAAGACACATTAAGAATTATTCACTTGGCCAGTAGAGGGCGTTATTCCCCCAGTTCTTTGCAATGGAAAGGAAGTGAGGAGGCGTTCCCATGCTGAACTCCATTGAAAGGGACCAGCCATCCATGGATGCGCAAAGGGAGCTGAGGTCTGGCAAACAGGACTGCAGAACCCAAAGTCCCTGGCATGAGGGATCTCCGGCTCTGGCTGCCGTGGCTCTTCACTTCTCCCTTCCCTCCCAACCATACAGGCTCAGTGTGAGTGGCACTGGAGAGGTCTGCAACTCTCACCATTCTGTTTGGAGATCACATGCCCTTCGCTTTGAAGATGGAGACGGGTGCATTCAGACTGATTTACGCTGTGGCACTGCTTGTACTTCTGGGTGCTGGTGCTTCGGTGTCAGAGACCAGAGAGAAGGGTGGAAAGGCTCATGAGCACCAAAAACATGATCAAGCGCTCATGCCTAAAAGACGGATCCTTGGAGATGCTGGACATAGCGGCCCTGTACAAGACAATTTGTACTCAGATATGCAACAAGAGGAAACGTTTCCTGAAGAACAAATAGAGGATTATGTGACAGGCTCTCTGTACAGTCTGTCTGAGGACAATGATGGTGCTCTCTCAACGCCAATGTCCCACACAGACCCATCCAATTCTACTCCAACTACAAGTGAAGACAACAAGGCCAGTGCCGATCGGTCCTACACTCATGACAATATCACGGAAAGAGACAGCACAAGCATCCACAATCCTTTGTATCCAGTGACAGACGGCTCCTACAGTGCCTATGGGATTCTGTTCCTGGCCGTGGTAGTGTTCACTGTAGGAATTGTGGGTAACTTGGCAGTTATGTGCATCGTGTGGCACAACTACTTCATGAGGAGCGCCTGGAACTACATCTTGGCCAGCCTGGCCTTCTGGGACTTCCTGGTGCTGTGCTTCTGTTTGCCTGTGGTGGTGTTTAACGAGCTCACCAACAAACGGCTGCTGGGGGATTTCTCGTGCAGAGTTGTGCCTTACATGGAGGTAGGTTTCAGCCTGAACTCAAAGCTTCTCCAGAAAGAACATCACAAGCCTTTACAAACTATTTTTTTTTGAGCATTTGTATGTAAATGTGTGTAGCACATGCTTAGTGTAACACTTTCCTTTCACCTGGAAAAGACAACACACAAATAGAAAATAACTTTAACACTTTAAAACATTTAGTTGTTATGTTACCGTTATACCCCTTTTACAACCCATTTAAAGAAACACACAAGACCTAAGAAAGGAAAGTAAGATGATAACATCTCTGAAATGTTTCTACAACTGTGTAGGTAACATCATTAGGCGTGACCTCCTTCAGTCTTTGTGCTTTGGGCATCGACCGCTTCCACGCCGCCACCAGCTCTCTCCCAAAGGCTCGGCGTGTGGAGCGCTGCCAATCCATTCTGGCCAAACTGGCTGTGGTGTGGATCGGGTCCATGGTGCTGGCAGCCCCCGAGCTGCTCTTGTGGCAGCTGCACCAGGCCAAGTCGCCGTCGCTGGGCGTCCAGGTGGACACCTGCGTCATGAGCCCCTACCCCAACCTCCCGGAGTCCATCTACTCCCTAGTCATCAACTACCACGACGCCCGCATGTGGTGGTACTTTGGCTGTTACTTCTGCCTGCCCATGGTCTTCACCTTGCTCTGCCAGATGGCCACCTGCCACGTCTCCGGCGGGAGCGGGAGCTCTCCCAAACGACCCGAGGAGCGATCGCCATCCAAGAAACAGAAGCTCCAGCACGCCCAGCAGCTGGAGCGGCAGTTGAACTGCACCGTGATGGCGCTGGCCGTGGTCTACGGCGTGTGCGCACTGCCCGAGAACGTGTGCAACCTCACACTGGCATACGCCCCCCTGCAGGCCCCCGAGGATGTGCTGGCGCTCCTGGCCCTGATCAACCAGTTCTTCCTGTTTGTGAAGTCGGCGGTGACACCGGTGCTGTTGCTGTGTCTGTGTAAGACTCTGGGCCAGGCCTTCATGGACTGCTGCTGCTGCTGCTGCGAGGAGTGCCAGCCGAGTGGCTCGTCCTCTTTGCAAAACATCGCGGAAGGCAAGCACAAGGGTGCAAGCGAGGCGTCCGCCTCTGTTTTCTTCGACAAAGCCAAGGATAGCACCACCATCTTGTCTATTGGCAGCTGAGTCAGCTGACCCTGCTCCTAGGTGATGAGGGCATGTGATCATCCTGAATTGTTCATTGCATCCATCTTTGTCACATGTCCTTATAGTGGCTATGTTCCCATGTCCTTATAGTGGCTATGTTCCCCATGCTCTCTGTCTGATATGGACATCCACTGAGCTCGTAGGTGGTGCTAGAAGTTGCTGAGGTTTCTATTGTAATGAACTAAGGTCCCAGTATTGGTATAGGATCAACATAAAATATACGCTACAACAAAATCCCAATTCATACACTTTAAGTTTCTTAGTTTAACTAATCAAAACATATACAGCATTGTGCTATAACAGTGAAGTTATTGTAAACCATCTCAAGCCTCTTTGGACTTTTAGCCCATATGACCCAGTCACATACAATCATTTCTATTGAATACAGTTCTGTACAAAATTTGTAATTTTTATTAATAGTTGTCTGGGTATATTATATATTTAGTGGCAAGAACTTTCTGTACATCAGACAAGTAGAGAATAAATTGCATAACATTATTTGTTCAAATAGGAAATACCTTTTAAGATACTTTTAATCATGAAATTATCTGACAAATAGTGCTTGCTACTAATTTTAATAAACTTATTTTGTTAATGTTTGAAAATAACTATTTTGCAAGTTTGCATACTTTATTGTTATTTAATATTGTATATGCGCTGAACTGTTTATTGGAATGTAAATAAATGGAAACTTTGAAAACAAAATGCTAAAATGTAATTCATGTTTTACATCATTTTCACTATTTTACGGATTTTTGTTCAAATAAAACTATATTTCTATCTATGTCCATAAAATATTTTTATTAAAGTTTAATGTATGAAATGTAGTCAAAGTCTAAACGATCACACAGTATGTCCCAAATGTTTGTATATCCACCAGTGTCTGTCTATGGGGACTTGGGTGTTTTCTTCTCTCCCATAAGGTTCTCATTGTTCCGAAAAGAAGATGGAGGTTTCTACTGTGAATATCAATGTCCAGACTACAGCTGAGTTGCCAAGATACCACACAAACATTCACGTGGATTTCAGATTGGCCAAGAGCACAAAACCCTCCAACTTTCCCACCTTTCTTAGATCTTGTTTGTCTGTTAATCACATGGTTTGTACACGTTTTATACTTGATCATTAAACCAAGTGTAAGAGTTGATTTAGTGATTAATACAAATGTTCCATAACAAAACATTAATATACTGGGTATTTTTTTCTACACAATACTCAAATAAGCACATGAATAATCACTCTTTAGCAGCTATTAAAGATTATGGAAACATTCACGCAAGCAACTTAACAATGTCTAATGATAATTTAACCATTTTTTATTTGCATTGTGTATCTATGTTATGCATTATGACAGGGATATAACCAATATGCTCAAATGTCTAGTCAGTCTAGAAAATGCCTAATTGTCGTGGTAAGAGAACTATTGGTTACAGGGACACACATGGCTGTTCCTGTGGTGGGGTTTTTGAAGGAGTTGACCTCTTTAGACTCCCAATCTTGGCCTGTGTTCAGTGGCTGTCAGGGATTGAGTCGATGGAAGGGAGTGAGAATAGCCTCGTTAGAGCACTGGAACTGGACTCTAAGAATAGAGATCTGCTGGCACTAATGACTGAGAAGGAACAGACTATCCTCTGTTCCTTGCAATAAAGGTACACCACTAACCAGCAAACATCACCCACAATATCCACCCCCCTTATAAATGACCATAATCCAATATAAAAACTATTATTAGCGGTAGCAGTAGTACTAGTAGTAGCTGCTGTAGTAGTAGTAGTAGTATGGATATGTTGTTATCTAATTAAATAAGAAACCTGAAAAGCATAAAATCTATGTTATAAGTCACTAAGTAAATTCTGCGATTTTACTCGGTTTTCTAAAATGAGAGATTCCAACATAAAACAGTCCATCAAACTGCAGCTTTTGTTAAGCCCATGTCTGGAGTCACATTCAGATAACATGAGGATCAGTAACAAATACATTTCCTGAGATGGAGTTCCATTTTACAAACAAAAGTACATAATCTCAAGCCTCTGAGAGAATCTATGAATAGCCCTTTCACACAAGATGACAGGCCTTGCTTCAGAATGGGGCCAGGGAAAGACCAGTGTATCTGTGTGGAGGAAAGCTGGACCACAGCCCCTCAAACGTGGATGTACTGAAGACTGAATCACACAAAGACCTTTAAACCCAGTGTAAATCAACAACCAGCCAGTGCAATAAGACAGTTGCAATGAGTCGCTTACAAATAAGAACATATTAATATCAAAAGACAAAATTAACAACAAATGAACTATAGAACTTTAGCATTCACCACAAAACTAGTCTTTTGACTAAGTGGTTTGTTGAACTGTAACATATAAATCAGGGTTACCAAAATTTATATTTAAATTGTACAGGTATGTCCTTTAAATAAGCATTGTCTCTACATTATGTGCTGTAAGTTTTAAATTTTCACTTTTCACTAAAGCAATCTGAAAATGTAACTTGGGGTAAGACCCTGTGTTTGTGGGCTAACTCTCAAGCTTAAAAGACTTCAGAGAAGCAGAGAAGAGGAAGTGGTGTGTATGTGTGTGCGCAAAGTGTCATCTTCAGACTACGCTCAATGAGCAAGGACTAATATGACCTGAATGTCTTTCACTTCCACATAGAGCACTGTCTCTCCTCGCCTTGTTGAGAAAGAAGACAATGTTTGTTTTGTTTTGTGGAGTGGAGTTTGGGAGAGGGGGAGAAAATGGTGTGGGGAAAGAGGGGTCCCGGGGTGATGTGAGTGATTCAACATGGTCACTACGGCAACCATCTTTGGCTTCTCACAAGTACACTAACATACAAATCAGGGTCCTGGGCACGAAACCCCACATAGCCAGAGTCCTAGACCACAGTGTATTCAGAGGACAGGAAACTCAAGGGAGTTTCATTCTTATTCACAAAGTCATGATGCCAGCAGTGGGGTGTGTTTTTTTTTTTTTTTTTTCCATTGCATTTGTTGTCGCACGTTTGTATTCAGGTCCTTTGGTGACTGAAACAAGAGAAGGTGATACGAGGTCAGGGAAAGAGATGGGAGGGCCCATGTCTCTCCTCAAGGGTATAAAAACATCCCAGCCCACTTTGTCACGATGTTTGTGCCAAGCTGGGAAAGAGAACAGAGCAGGTCTGTTGATGAGGACGTCTCACCACCCCTGAGAGCCCATAACACTTACAATTGGCTCAAGGTGCAGCACCTACTGCACCATATGCACGATGAAAAACTTAAGGATTTTAAAAGTCTGAAACCACTTAAACACCAAATCATTCTGATTATCTGGTAATCAGGGTTTTTCCTCTTCAGTTTCTATTTGTCCTACTCTTACAGCTGTTTAGTATTTATGTGCATTCTAACGTTTTCCTGAGTTTCAGATTTCTGAAAATTGTGTAATGGTCTAAGCAAAACTTTTAATATAATTAGTATTGCTAATTTAGGGATTATATGTAAACTGACATTATTAGTGAGGCATAAAATCTAAAAAAAAGTTCCTCATTGAAACTTCTGAGTTTTAGGGGTTAGTTTCTTACAGTGATTCAACATTTCACATCAACAGCGCCCCCACGTGGCATCGGGTACTCATTGCAGAATGCAACATTCTAACTTCAAAGGAATTTATACAATGTTCATTAATATCTAGAATGTAATATATAAAAATGTATTATCTGGCTTTATTTACCCTAATGGGAGTGAATTGGGTCAAGCACGTTATCTTTATAAAGTTATCTAACAGGAAACAGTTCAACCTATAACACGCTAGACATTATGGCAAGTTACACTTACCTTTGTTCAGTTTCAGCTTATGTTACACTTACCTTTGTTACACTTACCTTTGTTACACTTACCTTTGTTCAGTTTCAGCTTATGCAAAGATATAATATTTCTCTGTCAAGTTAAGCAATCTATGTTCTCTAGGAGGAAAAAACAACCATCCAGCTTTTTGACCAAGCAACATTTAAATACATTTGGTAAAAAATATATAGATTATGTGCTGGAAAATACATTATGGGTCAGTAACATGCAGTAACATGCACTTAGTAACATGCACTTAGACATAAGATGTGGAGTCTGACAGTTCAGACACAAAAAAAAAAACTAATAAGTTCAAACCAGTGTCAACAATTTACTTATCGCATCAAACTGATTTTACACAAGAACAGCTATTTACAGTCTGGAGGATAGAGACAGTGACATAAATCAAAGTATTTCACAGAAAGTAAAGAAAAGAAATAAAACAATTGCAAGTGGGGGGGGGGCAGACATGGTTCACTTATTCTGCTTTGACACATACAAGTAGCTACAACAGCACAAAGAAATTACAGTCAAAAAACACTCCCAATATTGAAAAATTTAACTAACCTGTCATCCATTTTCTGCTGACTGCTGTACATACGAAACTATGCCAAGAACAGATCCAGGGACAGAACAAACATAAATTCAGCACAATTTTGTATCAATTACTTATATCTTAAATTATAATCATTTCACACCTAAGGTTTATGGCCTACATCTACACATTATGGATGTACAAAAAAAAGTTTTTGTTGTACACCTGGACTGGTGACGCTGTAAACGTTTTAAATGGATTGTCTAGTAACACTGAAGTTTCCTATCTGACCAAAAAATAAATAAGTAACTCTTTTCGAGGTTTGTTTAATTTGTTTAAGGAAACAAGAGTAATGCCCAATAAATATGTGCTTTGTCTATTTTTAGAATAATTAATTATTGTGTTAAAAAAAAACCCAAAAAACTCCTCATTGAAAAATAGTTTGTGCAAAAAATAATAATAAACCCTCTTTGGATATGGCTGTAAGACAACATTGGGCTTGTTCTGTTTTTCTGTATGAACACATATAAAAATGGAATGTTTTTATGGAAATGTGTAGCACAAAAAAGGCTGAGGAGAAGGTAGAGTAACAAGATCCCCGTGTCCCTGAGGTGAGCCTTCAGAATCATTATGGATGAACAGATGCAGGAAGATGCTTCCAGTGTCCATTCACTTCAACTTGCAGAGTCACTTAACTTATATAGCCTAAATAGTAATGTTTATAGTAATAGTAACTAAATAGGGGGGGGGGGTAATCACAATTGAGATTACATAAAAAAGTTAAACTGTAAATGTTAAAACTGTAAATTTTAGATTTGGCCAATTTGGGTGGAGCAACACAACAACAAAAAACAATCAAAAAACATTCTGGCTCAGACTGAAGTGATTTTGAATAGATCAAGTTGATGTGGAAGGGTGGCGTGTGGGATGAAGGGATGGACCATATGTAGTATTTATCTTCTCTTTGCTTTTACATATTAGCTGTTTAATAATAGCGATGCCTGAATTCCTAACATACAATATGCAATGTGGTATTTAAGATTGGTTTAGATGCATGATAATATACTTTAGATCCAAGACTGATGGTCTCAGACTGAGGCTCATTTGTTTTCAATATTTAAAACCTGGTAACACAAAGAATGGTAGGGTCATGTTCATGATGAATAAAAGGCGAAAAACCCCAGATGATCAGGGGTAGAGTCTTCCAAATGTAATATATAAATAAATAAATAACGTGCTACAAGAAAGGATAGAAGTCTTCTATCACATCTACTGATGTTTGGTAAAGTGCCACGCTAAGTATCACCTTAACACATATTGTTGACCTCATTTTTAAATTGACCATTTTTCATACCCTGAAAATTATGTATAGTAGTTAGGTTGTTACTGTTTTCATCTCTCAGTCTTTACAGTGTTTCTTTTATCCGACGGATGAAAAGTCTGGCCAGGTTTGACCACTGGAAAATACGAAAATACACTCAATCTAAGTTAGTCATGTTTCTTTTAAAATGGTGGCTACTGCTTCTCTATTGATGTCACTGCACTATAAAATATTGCAGAATTTTTTGTTACATCATTTTAGTCATAGATAAAATGATAAAGGGCAGAGCCAATGGCTACAAAAATACTCATAATATTAGAGCAAGGGATTTAAAAATCTAATTACATTCCCTAACGTTTGAATTTTTCAATTCACTGTTATTTGTTATTCATATCTACATAGTTAAATCACTAATACATTCAACAGGGACTAACAAAATATCAATATATATAAAAGCATCTATAAATCTTTAGTGTTTACAAAAAATTAGCAATATATGACTTCTTTTCTGACTCTGAAGTGTGAAATCCAGTTTAATGTGGCTGTAAAAAAATTGTTGAGGGGAATTTTTTTTTTTTTTTTTTTTTTTTTTTTAAATCTATGTAGCTAATGTCTTCTGTATCAGGCTGGTGTTCATGGTAAAGGTCTCTAAACCAGCTGCATAACTCCTCTGAAACACTGGCTGGTGCTAAGATCAGACTTCCTCTATATCCTGCTTGATATAAAAGGATTACAAATGTACATGATACATGGGTGTCCATTTTTGAAAAAAGGAAATGTCATTTACCTACACGCAGCGACCAAAATGTTTACCAATAAATTGAATAAAAACTTCAGAGGTGAATGAACGGTTTTCTTCATTTTGTCTTTTGTATGTTGTTTAACTTTTTCGGACCAATCAAAGCTATTTTGTGAATCCTAACATAGTTGACCCAAGATAACACATCAACACCATAGATCCTCAAGAAAAAAACCACACACACAAAAAGGAGCCTCCATGTTGTTACAAAATGAGATGTTTTTGTAAGATGCTCTTCACAATGCGCAGTGTTCAGTCGCTCAGTGTTGTGTTCATTTCAGGATGTCCCTCTAGGTCTTCTGAGGAAAGCCAAAGACAAAAGCATTGATGGTTTGGAGCAGCTCACAATGGCTTTGAACATCAGATGATGTGAAATGCTCATTTACCATGCTCGGCTGGTTCCTGTCACTGCAGTGGACAGAAGTGATCTCTGCAATTTGTCTCTGTAGTTTGTGGGAAGTTGAGAGAGCATCATCTCCTTCAGCGTCTCGTTCCAATTCTCTTTCCCTCTTCCCAGTCACACTTCCTCCTGTGTGAGATAGATGTCCTATGGCAACACAGTGGAGAAAGAAACCAATCACGTGACAGAAATCGCACTGTGTTCCTATAGGGCTTGATTCAAGTACTCCTACCCCATTTTAGACCACATTCATCTGTAACAAAGTGCCTTGGTGGTAGGGAATTACACAGAAAACAAAAATGATATGCTTCATATCTTCTCTCATACCAATACACACATTTTCACTTCTGCCATAAAGAGGCAGCCCATAGTGAAATTTAAGTCTCACCCTGCTGCTGATGTAGATGTTGGACGCCACCTGCCCCCTGGTGCTCTTCACTGTCAAAGTTCAGAAGGATGCTTCCACTTCTGTTTCCACTGGCAACTGAACTGCCTGTCATGTCATAACACCAAGATGTTTAAATGAAAACAGACCAGTTTTAAATGTTCGAACGATTTGCACATCTTAAGTACTGGCAAAGGAAGTGGGAAGCTTGAAGCCCCAGTATCCTTCTTCAAGTATTTATATGTAGAATGCTAAGCCTCAGGTCAGTCAGTGAGATAATAGCCATGTGTGTCCATAAGGTTTCCTACAGTATAAGGTTTGGAGACATTTGGTGTCTTGAGTAATACAGCTTGGTGGAACATTCTATAGAGGAACCCTCAAGCAGAAAGAGGAGGATGACTGTATCACCTGGTGTGTTGGTCCCAGACTGGTGTTCACCTGGAGAGTAGGCCATGCCATTCCCATTCCCATTGTGCGTGGAAGGCACAGAGGCCAGAAGTCCTGTTTAAATAAAGAAAAAGAAAAAAAAAAAAAAAAACACCTCAGTATATGTCTTGCAAAACAATTGGTGTCCAGCACTCAAACGTTCTAGGTTTAACCCCTGACAATCCTAGCCTAATCTTCTTTAAAGTTGGTTTAAAGTTGAATATTTATAGCCATGCAATAACACATCATCTTAACTAGAACTCAGAGCTGTGCAATTTCAGGTGCTAAAACACAAAACACCCAAACACAAAAATGCCATTGGGTAGATAAACCAAGAACAAGGTGGTTCCTGGTTTTAACTTGCACCTAGTCCTCTATAGCGAGAGAGCTGCTGGTAGATCTGTTTCATCCTCTCGATGTTAAGCCGGCTGGCCTCTGCATGGTTCACCATAGGCTTGGGGTAATGCACTCCGATCACACACTTCGCAGCAGCTTGTACCGAGTTTGGAGCATTCCATGGATCATAGATGTACTTGGCCGGGAAACCTCGGAGAACAGGTAAATAGCGTCTGGAAGGACAAGGAGAGATTAAACCGCAGAGTCTCATCATAGATACAGGAGCAGCTAAACGTTGTGGTCATCAGGTTCCCCCTTTGGAAAAAGGTGCAGTTAGAGCATCTAGTCAATATTACAAAGTTGCAAGGGCTTTCTGTTGATATGATTCAAATTGCAGGGCATACGTAGACCCATAGGAACTAGTGTGAACTGCCACT
Organism: Tenebrosternarchus preto; assembly: GCA_025802075.1. NCBI lineage: Eukaryota > Metazoa > Chordata > Actinopteri > Gymnotiformes > Apteronotidae > Tenebrosternarchus > Tenebrosternarchus preto. The sequence continues at coordinate 4,258,030 of JAOYMR010000021.1, forward strand.
GGAAGTGGGCTACATTCAAAGCACAGCAGTGGTTTAGAGAAATATGAATACATGCATATTTGTAGTTCTCAAAAGACAAGGACAATGCTAGTTTTGACAAGATAAGGCTACAATCTTTGCTTAAGGCAGACTTTGTCCACACACAGTGACTAACAAAGTGATGCTTGCCTTCTTATACTTCTATACTTAACTGGTGTTACCACAGCGCCATAAAGAACAGTGGAAATAGCCAAGACTGTGGGGCAGTCATTCAGAACTTTGTAGCCGAGTGGATGTTTTTCATCTTGGTCCCAGGGACAGAGAAAGGACACCTACCTACATGTTTCACCTTACCAGAGCCTGGACAGAGGGTGGTCGATGGCACCACAACGCTTGCAGGCAGACGCGGTTTTTAACCAACAGTTCCTGCCTGTGCTGAGACACTACGGAGATTCCTACTATAACACGCGTTAGAAAGCAGAGGCAGTGACCAAACCCCTCCCTTCCCTCCCAATGTCCGCCAGATCTGGCCAAACAAACCCCTCCCACCCCTAACCCTCCCACTTCAACCAGTCGAAACTCAGGGCTGAGTAAGAGGTTCAGGTTCACTCCCTGCCCCTCGCACTGCTTCTGATCGCTTTTGAGACAACAGTGATCCCAAGCCAAGGCAGAGAAACCTGCTAGCTGTCAAACAAGCAACACGGTATACTGTTCTCCGCTGCTGGGTGGCCCCCTCGTTTTGCCAAAAGGGACCACAACCATTTCGCCAGGAACATTCACATCCTGCCTGGACAAGTGATGGGAGCCGTCAGAACCAGAAAGGCTAACGCGGGCACTGGGTGTATGTGGGAAGTTCCAACAGGCTGAGGAGTCCACAGACCTCTCAGCATGGGAGTATGAGTGGGGCTTGTAGCAAGTTCGCTTGGCCTAGCCAAGACCAAGACAAATCCAGTATGTCGATATTGCTGTCTTGCACAGGCAGGGCTGCATTTAACAGCAAGAGCACCACTAAACATTTCAAAAAGAGTCTGCTAAGGAGGAGTTGTCCAGAGCTAGATACAAGTGTCATTATCCCTGGCTTTGGACCCCATCTCCCATCATACCCTCTGGGAAATGCATTGTGGCTCTCTATGCATTAAATACAGGCCAGGCTTAATATTTCCTTACCAAGCGGTTAAAATCCCTTTTGATGAAACGAGATGCTACCGAGCTAAAGAACAGACTACTGTATTGCCCAGAGAGAAAGCGTCACGCTTCGAACCAGAATCACAGCTAACAGGTTTCCGAATACTTTGGCTAAGAATGGCTTTCGTCTTAAAAGCAATCAACCACAATTTACAAAGGGGAAAGGGAAAGCTGAACTTTTCACCCAATCCCCGAGAAGACAACACAAGCACACAACACCAACAGGCTTTCGGCTAATTATACGTACAGCATTTAATGCAGTCACTGCAGTGAAACAGAGTATCTAACACAATCATGTCAACTGTCTCATTATCACACAAGTAAACAAGCAGGACAATAAAACTAGATATGGTAGAGACCTATGCCCTTAATTAAAATCGTGTCTATTGTATAAGATAAGTGACCTCTAGGAATATAAGGAAGAGCAACGTAAATGGTTTGGTTCACATAAGCTAAAAAAGAACATGCTATAACAGTCGAACATTATTATCCATTCCTAACTGCTTTTTAAAAACCTGACTTAATACTTCTGTAGATTAAAAATGATATTTTGTTCCTTTTCCTACTTCTCACACTTAGAATGAGGCCCTGATTCCTGACCTGTGATGGCCAAAACTGTCTGAAATTGCCCTATTTGCTTTCCGTTCTTTCCCAGTCATGTTGCGGTGGCAAGTCCTAACCTCTCAGTGTGTTTCACAACTGAAAAAAAGATCTGGGCTCAAAAGCCCTCCTTGCAACAACAGCTGAGGAGCTACCTACATCTTAGCGGTGTTTGCGTTTGGCAACGTTACCAACCTAATGAAATCGCCGTTAGGGTCAGTGCGCCGGCCGAAGCCCACCGGGCAGTAGCAGTGGAAGAACTGCTGAAAGAAGGAGCTACAGGAGAGCCACATCCAGCTGCCTGCATTCACACTCCAGTCTGCGTCCAATAGGAGCTCCTCAAACACCTATCAATCACAGCTACCATTACCATTATACACTAGCCAATCATAACCAGGGCGTCGTATCTCAGCAACCACTTAACACTTTAGAAATTAGTTACCATGACAAAACCTGCACTACCAGCTTATTCACACTTTGAAACTTTCATAATGAATTTTAAATAATGACATAACACCAAGCATTCAGCACTAAAGTGGAAAATATGTTGACAAACTTGTTAAAAACATTACAAAAAAATTAAAATGAAGTGTGGTTCATGAGGTTTTGTAAGACAGTGCTGCAGTCATGTGCAAAGGACTACAGATCATCCCATGAATGTGTAAAGGACTACAGATCATCCCATGAATGTGTAAAGGACTACAGATCACCCCATGAATGTGCAAAGGACTACAGATCACCCCATGAATGTGCAAAGCACCTTCATTCCCTCCTCCCAGTTGATCCACAGGTCACCCCGCGTGAGGAAGCAGGCCACTGCATGCCGGGCCAGGTGGTGGATCCAGCCCTCCTGCCTCAGCTGGGTCATGATGGCGTCGATCCAAGGGAAGCCGGTCTTGGCCTCCGCCCACTTGGCCAGCGCCTCTGGGTTTTTGTCCCAGGGGATGCGCACACAGATGGGGTTTCCCTCCATCTTGTCGAAGCGCGGGTTGGCAGTGGCAGCAGTATAGAAAAACTCCCGCCACAGCAGCTGGCCATAGAGCGAGAGGGGAGGGGTGTTGGTCTTCTTCACCTGGAAACAGAGGACCTGCTGAGTAGAAATGCTGCATGAGCTTAGCAAAGGCAAAGCACTGGTTCACATTCTCAGTGGCTCTAATGCAGTAATACTCTGATGAACAGCCCTCACACACATAAAGAGCATCTGCCAAATACTGTAAATGTGTTTATTTTGTTTCTATATTTTCAATATTTCTATATTTGTTTGTTTATTAATTATCCATTTCCTTCCAACTTCACTCATTAAGCCATTTCCTGTCATATAACAACTACCAAACGAGGAGGGAGTGTAGAGTGTGTGTGCTGCTTCCAAGACCCAGGAAGTCAAACACCACACCATGTCGAGCTGCACAAGGTAGCTGAATGCACTTGGAGGAAAGCACTGACTGAGCTGGTCAGCAAGCAAGAGCACAGAGATGCCTACATGAGCACAGAGATGCCCACATGAGCACAGAGACGCCCACATGAGCACAGAGACACCCACATGAGCACAGAGACACCCACATGAGCACAGAGATGCCCACATGAGCACAGAGACGCCCACATGAGCACAGAGACACCCACATGAGCACAGAGACGCCCACATGAGCACAGAGACGCCCACAACTGGCTGGATTTGCTGTGGTTGACTCCCATCCAGAGTCAGATCCCGTTTTACTCCCTTGGACTCTTGGCCATGGATGGCACGTGGCTCAAACCTGCGAGACCGCAATAACAGGACGAATGCTGTTCTGTTAAACACCTTGTGAGCTCCTGCAAACGTACATGTTAGTGTGACTATAGTTGTTGACTAACCTTTCTGTAGAGGTCTGTGAGTTTGAAATAGAAGAGGCGACAGGAGAGGCAGCCGAAGCGGAGGTAAGGACTCAGGCCAGTGGGGCTGGCCAGCAGGGAGTTGGCATTCATCCTTGGCCTCTCAAAGTTCGCAACCCAGGCCTGACAGACAGAAAAAACAGATTATGGCCTAGAAATCTACAGATTATGAAACATGCCACACTGTAGACACTCTTGGCATCAGCTCCCGCTTTTGAGTTGTGGCACTTTATCACCAAGATCCATCTGGTAGTTGGAAGCTGCACCAGAGGATTTGTCAACACTGACAGGGTGATAGGCACACCATCCTGTTAGCATTCTACAGGACATCCTGTACCTTTCTCTCCAGGTGTCTCTCAATCCTTGTTAGCGCTTCAGTCTCCCCACCTGGCCATACTGCAGAGGGTAAGCCTTCAGTGTCAAATCCTACAAACAAACACAAACACATTAGCAGGTTCTTTACACATGCAAGTATTTTACAATTGTATAATTAAAGAGCCCAAAGTTTTAGGACTACAAAGTAGTTATACACCACACAAGTTTTAAATAATGTCATGCAAGGTAATGATTGGAGTGAGGGGTCAAAAACAAATCAAACAAATAGAAAAACCTGCTTTTCTCAGGGTTGGAGATCATTTCATAGCAGCAAACAAAAGGGTTAAACTAAAAAGTTTATGTTTTTTATGTTAAGTCAATTCTTAAATAGGTAACTTTGGCTAAAACTTGATTTGCACGCGAGCACTTGCATCTCACCTAGCTCTTCCAGAGAAGGTACGCCATATTTGTCTCCATGGTCTTCAGAGATGGGCGTGACGCAGCAACCCATTAGGGCACTTGACAGTGTCTGTACTGGCATCTCTGGGGGGTCCATGCGGCTGACCAGCGTCTGGAAACGCTTGTAGGTGAGGGGTGGCTGCCCGCCATTCAACTCAATGATTCTACAGGAGGACATGGAGGGAAAGCAAAGAAGATGGTTGAGTGTATAAGGAGACTCAGAGACAGTTTTTGCAATGGGGATTCAAACTCAGTGTCAGTATGGGATTTTTTTACTAACTATCAAAATAAGGCTATGTTACTGGCCAAGCTTTACTGTGACTTTGAAACCATGTGTAAGATATTAAAACTGTTGATATCTTATTACTCTGCCTAAGACTGTACCACTAACACCACAACAATGGCAGCACCAATGGCACACAGCTACAATCTGTTAAGATATGATCTGAAGGTTTGCTAAAGCAGGTCGCACTTGTCCAGGTTGTACAGTGTGTGTGAGATCTTGACGATGACTTCCACCCCAGCCTCCATTGCGAGTTTTTTAATGGCAGCATCCCGTTCCTTCCCAAATGGTTCTGAGTCATACTCGAAGGTCAGCCTGGATATTTCCCACTCCTAAAGAACAGAGAGGAAAGTTACTCAAAGTTGTCCATTAACTGCATCTTACTACTAACGTTTCTTACTCCCGTAGGAAAAAAATAATGACTGCCGTTGATAGAAACACCTATGCTTGAGGGCACCATTTAATTATGGAAATGGCACTGAAATCCAGTTCATTTCACCTTGAAGAGACGTGGAAAAACATTGGCTGGTTGACCTCGGATAACAAAAAGGCGGGAATTAAGTTTCCGGAGACTGGAGTCGAGATCATCTAGGCACTGAAGGAGAAATCTGGGGGAAAAAAATAAACAGAGATCATAAAATTCTTTTTTTGTTATGGAAAAGTTGTGATTGTTTCAGTAAACTGCATTGCCTGCATTGATCACAAGTTGAAGTTTGGCTTCAGGTCAATACAGACCGTGTACAATTTTATAACTGCTTGCCTTAGACATAAGGAAAACCCCTTGTATTACTTTTTGTTCAGTTTCTTTAACATCAGATTGTACATGTTGAGTATCTCATAAATTATGCTTACAGCCAGTTTACTTTTTCACCAATTTACAGTTAAAGATTTAGTCCAACAGAGAAGTCAGATGGCATAACCAGTCAAAGCTTGAGGCTGTGGAGTCCTGGAGCTGCATGTATCAATACAATCTGGGAATATCAATTTCTGCACTAATTGTTAGAAAGAAGTAATTTATCACCGAGATCACAATGAGACCACACCCTTTCTAGGTCAGAAAGGCCTCATCCATCCCTGATGATACAAATATGTGATTGTGTACAACTGTGCTGCTTGCAACAGACCAGGAGAAAGGAGAAGGGGCTTCTAAATTGATTCCAGATTTTGAGTTGGTGTATGATAACTGGGTTAAGCTAGAAATAGGCTGTGTGAATGGTAGTTTAGAGCACAATAAGGCTGCTAGAGAAGTGGACCCAACAGATGCCTCCTCCAAAATTGACCATTCAGGGACAGAGAAATTGTTCTTTACCCAGTATAGTATTGCTCTTATGATGGCAGTCCAGTAATAATACAGGAAATAATCCCATCCATTGTACGAGATCTTTTCTATATACCTGTTGCAATTCAGTATGTGTGTGGGGGGGGGTGTGAGTTTTTGCTCCAAATAAAAGTAGATATCTGATTATTTAATTTGAAAAGGAAGGATTTTGTTAGAAAGGCTGAAACGCACTAGAATATACACAGACATATAAAAAAAAGTTCATGTTTACCATGTTAATTCTTCCTCCCAGAGAGGGAGAACAGTTGGTCTTAGCACACAATATCCTGTTTTAAATTAGATAGTACAGGATGGTAGTTAGCTGGTAATTAGCTGGTAGTTAGCTGGTAATTAGCTGGTAGTTAGATGCAGCTATATAGGTTTTTATGGTTAAATGTAAACCATTCTCCAAGGTACTTGGAGATTTTTTTGTGCCAATTGTAAAAGTTGCTTGCACAGCTCCACAGCTGATTGCACTATTTTGTCCTCTTTCTTTGGAAACCTTGTGTATTTCACTACACAATATATATTACACACCATGTCTGATCTATGCAGGAAACACATACAGTTCCCCACCACAAAAACACCTCTACATGTTTTCCTCTATACCCAATAGTACATCTGCCCCTCTGAGTACAAACTAGAGTTATATATCTGTCCTCTGAGTACAAACTAGAGTTATATATCTGTCCTCTGAGTACAAACTAGTTATATATCTGCCCCTCTGAGTACAAACTAGAGTTATATATCTGTCCTCTGAGTACAAACTAGAGTTCCCATTCTCAGTCAAAAACGGTTTGCCTACTTTAAGCTTGAATGACATTTTAAAGACAATCATGGGGCTGCCATAAATCTTCCATAAAATAAATAATTCAAATTCAGTATGAATAAACTTTTGTAAATATGGCAATGCATTTGCATAAAGCATAAGTACTATAACGCAAGTGCAAATATATTATTAGTAAAAAATGGTTCAAATAAACTACATGACGAAAGATATACAGTAGGTTAATGTCTTTATGCAGATGATATTTGTTCATGAATACATAGATAACTGAAATTTTAATGATCATATACAACCTTATCTTGTTTCTTTAATGGCCTGGCCTGTCTTTACTAAGTTATATACTGTAGATTAGTAAAAGCTTTACTAGTATATAGACATGTATCGCATTACCACACTGCCCTCTAGTGTCCAAACATTGTAGTTTGGACACTAAACCAGTTAGAACACTTTGTTGAAGTGGTTAAAAAACTAAATAAATAAAACAAAATTTTGGCTACATTATTAAGTATAACCTATTTAAAACCAAGCAAAAACTACAAGGCAAAATACCGCTTTAATTCCATACGGAGTTGGAATAGCATTCTTTTCAGTAACCTCATTTTAAGGAACCAAAAATTATTTAACAACTAGCCGCTTTCTTTGCCTGCTATGTGTCACTGTATCCTTTCTTCATGAACAGGACAGCTAACAAAAACTCTATAAACGCATTTTTTTTTCCTTTTAAAAGAACTAGAAATACAATATAATCATTATTTGATTCCAAAATGAATATGCTAGACCCAAGCCAAACGTTGATGTACATACTCTATATGTACATGAGTAAAGTTTCATTCATAAAAATAATGAATTACAAATTCCCATAAGCCAACAGCACAAATGTATCACATTGCTGGAACACAGGCAGAAATACCAGACGTTCTAATTCAGGTCAGGACGCGTGTCCCCCTGGCCTGGTTAACCTTCCACCTGTGTCTATGTTCTGGCCATAGTGTTCAGACTGAGCCTAAAGTCAGACAGTCTGCTAGTGAAGCCCTGATTAAGGAGCAGACAGCAAAGCTCCCCGTGCTCCAAATACAAACCCAGCCACCCACATACTTCCATATACAGCCTTCCTCTGCACCCTCGCACCCTCCCACATGAAAGTACCTCGCTTCATTCACATACGCATGAGCCAGTCTGCGTAGGTTAGCCAACAGGAAGCGCTGTGCGTTGCTTATAACAATAAAGTTATATAATAAAATTATAACAATAAAGTTAATAATTATCATTTATTACTATAATTGTTCATCGTCCATTTTTATTGACTAACAGAACGTGACCTTTGAAGGGCCGACTGGAAAAACCCAGTTTCCGGGTTTGCTCAGTCATACATCATCTCTTATATAACTGTCCTGGCCTACATAGCAGCACGCACGCGTGCAGCCACTGGAGGGCATAAAATTAGCCTAGTGACCTGCTTTCAACTATAACCACACTACCTACACCTTCCAGGAGAAAGAAAAGGTGGCACCTCTGGCATCACTTCCTTTTAGTCACGTGACTGTCTGATAGTACATAGATAGGCCAAGTTTTGTTTTTTTTTCTCTGAGTCACATTTAACAGGCTTTGAAGCAAAAATGGGACAAAACAGCTGTTTAGACTCCGCAAAGTTCTGGCCCGCATGTGAAAATGTGATGACGTCAGACTTTCTGGCCTCAAATGGACATTCATACAGAAGATGACATTTAGGGCAGTACCTGTATTATTTTCAGTGAGGCTGTTATGTGATAGCCTGTCACACAGAGGCATGTTATGTGATGCAAATGGGTCAGAGATTTTTCAGTACAACACCTACTGATATTATGAAGCCTGTAGTTTAAAACAAAGCGAAATCATTTTCCATTTTCAGCTTTACTGTGACTGTGAGATGCCACACTTACCACTTGCTCAATTCAGAAACTGGTTCCTATCGAACACAATCCATCAATGACCCCTTACAGCAGTGACCTCCTCTGCATGATTAAGCATTTGAGGTGTACAAATATAACTTCTCTCTGCATACTGGTGTATTTCCACACATACAGAAGCTCATGCTTTATGAGAGCAGTTATTTTAAGAATGATATTTTCAGCATAATCAAGTTACAAATGCTTATGGAAGGCTCTGATGGTATAAAAAAAACATTGGTTGGTACAGGCCCCATGGGGTCTGGGGTCTGGGGCCTGGGGTCCAATCTTCCTCTGGTGCATCATGCTACACCAATAAGAGTCCTTGGGCAAGACTCATAAGACTACATTTGCTTGCCTCTGTAACATGATTAAAACTGGAATTTGCTGCGGATAAGAGTGTCTGCCAAAGGCATAAATGTAAATGGAGTTGATCCTAATGAGGTCAGGTGGTGAACACATGTTCACAGCATGCAAAACAGAACTAGATCCAAGACTGCTGAAGACTTCAAGACTTCTCCCTTTATTCAACAAGTTGTGCCCTGTGCTTAATTAAGGCTGGAGCAGATGACAGCACACTTACAGCTGATGGGGACAGATCTAGTCGCAGGTGCATCAGTTTTAAATCTGGTTTTCTAGGTAGACCAAAATAACCCATTCAGGAGATGATGAGATGAATGGCACTGGCCTATGACAGATAGTCCTGAGGATGGGCTCATTCCCAGCTTTTCCATTCCCAGCATCTGCTTGACCATACTGGCATGGCACTGATCTCCAGATTGGGCAGACTTCTATGTAGGTATACATGCACTTGTTTAAAATAGCACCATATGGGAATTACTTGTTGAGCAGTGCGACAGCAGCAGATCTAGAAACACATATGGAGTTTAGCTGTTTTTAGCCCTGTGGATTGAACTTGCTGTGCTGAGTGTCTAAAAGTGCTTCAGTAAAAGTAGACAGGTGTTTGTTTATGTAAGGTGTGCATTGGATTAGTGCTCAGTTTAGAATCAAAAGGTCTTTATCAAATCAAAATACAACCATATACAAGATCCAATAAAACAACTGAATAAACTGAACAGATTGTATTACAAGAATACCTACAGGTCCTACATATCAGGTTGTTATGTTGTGTTCATGTAAACATAACATAACAAATACTCAGTCATATCAGGTGTTTATGATTCTTCCTATTTCACTCCTAGTCAAAGAAACAAAATAAAGTTGCCATTTATTTTGAGATAATAACCATCATTCAACAATTCATAAATGATTCAACAGACATTTCTGTTGTTTGTTTTAAGAACCAATCTATTTGTCTATTTGGCACAAATAAGCATTTTGAATTATATGTTATTAAAATGAAAATAACTATCTTCTGCTCTATTTTCTATGTCTGTATATAATGACAACATTGCAGTGCTATGAAAACTTCGAATAGGTTCACAGACAATACAGTAACAGAGAGATGCCAAATATAACTAATTTTAGAGGCAAATGCTTTGGTACAGAGAAGAGCATTTCAGTTATATTACCACCAAATATGAATTATATGATGGGACATTCTCAGCATTCTGTATTCATCCTTCAGATTCCTGGGACAAACTCACCTCCACCTGTTGACCCCAAGATTGGAGGACCCAGCAAACCAGGGGTCCAAGAAGTAGACACAGCGGATAGTGCCTGCACCCCGCACCGCCTCCTGAAGTGCAGGGTTGTCATGGAGACGCAGGCCCTTCCGGAACCAGTGGATGGAATTTGGGGCCATATTCAGTGTCACCTTTGCATTTTATAGAATCAAAACAAGTAAGAGCTCAATTAATTGAAGAAACTACAGACAAAGATTAGGTTGTAATTGTCAAATATAACGTTTTCAAAAACCTCTAAATGTGAAATTAAATAACAAACGAAACAAGAAACCTCATTAGATCACATCACATTTATCACAGGTTTTAAAAAGCACTGTTACCCATAACAGACAATCAGGCAACAGTTTCTCAATTTCATAGCTTGAAAATGGAGGGTGAACATTAAATAATATACTCCAAGTAAACTGCACCATTTTTCCATGTATTTTTTTGTGTACTTTTTTTGTCACCCCTGGGGACTCACCCAGCTCCTGACATGTATTTCAACTATCTGTTACATTTGACTGTGATTCTCAATCTGTGACCTTTCATTTCCGGCTGCCTTTAAGTCTGATTCAAAGAGATGAAACCATGTAGTCATATCTGTCCTGTCAGGGACCCAAATAGAGGTTTTATAGTTTTATAGTCTCAGTGTAATTATTTAGCACAAAGATAAAATAATGGGACAGTAGGTAATGATCCATTACAGCACTAACACTAGTAGCACAGTTAGCAGTTAGACTATCATGGTTGGAAAGTTTAAGCAGCATCAACTAGGAAAAGACAGCTGATAAATATACGACAGAAAAGAGCTTACACATAACAGCATATTATTAAAAGCATATAACATATGCATATAACAGCATATAATTAAAAGCATAACTGAAAGCACAATGTAAAAAAAAGCTCATTGAACGAGGACTTAAGACTGATGAACTCAAAAAAATAGGACATATATA
>JAOYMR010000021.1:4269433-4339967 GCA_025802075.1 Tenebrosternarchus preto
ATAATGGGACAATAGCTAATGACCCATTACAGCACTAACACTAGTAGCACAGTTAGACTATCATGGTTGGAAAGTTGAAGAAGCATCAACTAGGAAAAGACAGCTGATAAATATACGACAGAAAACAGCTTACATATAACAGCATATTATTAAGAGAGCTTACATATAACAGCATATTAAAAGCATATAACATATGCATATAACAGCATTTAATTAAAGGTATAACTGAAAGCACAATGTCAAAAAAAAGCTCATTGAACGAGGACTTAAGATTGATGAACTCAAACTTAATAGGTCATATATATATAATAGAAGGTTACATTTTGCTTCTCGCTGTGTCAGCTTTTATGATACATAAAATTAAATGTATGTGCATTATCTTCTCTGTTGCCGCAAGCCACAGGTCTCTAAAGAAATGAAGAGCATCTTTTTGAGGTGGAAATTAGGTCAGTTCTAACTGGGTGAAACTGGTGAAACTAGCTACATAAGTAAATAATGATTTACAGACGTCAGTACTCCACGCCGCTTTTACTTGAAAAGCACGATAATTACTTCATTCTTCAGCAACAAAATGTTAAGACTTCGACACAAGACCATTAATCGTTAACAAAATTAGGTCAGGGGCGCGCGCGTTATGTAACAACAACAACGCGGCTTTCCACTTTTTCAATATTTTTTGGCTAAAATTAAACAAGTATGTAACTGACACGTTACCTATAAATGCTATGTCAATCCTGAAGACAATACCATCTCCACCCACGATATTTCGCGGATCTCAAAGCTGCCCTTCGAGAACCTTCCTGTTAAGATGTTCCACAAGGAGAGGTGCTCTGTCGCCCGTCTACACTCAGTGCTCAATGCGACTCTCCCAGCGTTGTTTTCCTAGTGACGGAAACAGCTTTTGTGATTGGTTGAAACAAAGTCACGAGGTAAGGACATACTCACGTTTAGGAAGCATGGAAAAAGATAACGTTGAATTTACCTACATGACATTGTTGGGTAACTAGCTACATTTGTGCATGCATACATGCAATTTCATACCGAGTACGTATCATTATTTTTTTTCATTCAATTATTGTACAGTAAACGGGCCTAAAGTCAAAGCTTTGCTCAAAAAACTATATTAAGTAGCCTAAAGAACTGTTGTCTCTTTTTCAGACATTTAAATTAGATAAATCACGTGAGTTTTAAGGTGGGGTTTACCTTCCTTTGTCAATTTATTAGGACAAATTAATAGGCTGTCGATTTTTGCAGTGCGATTTGCGCCATTGCGTAATACATATATGTCGCATTGTGGAAGATGAAATGCATTTTTGATTCTGTAGTTTCGTGTAAGTATGCAGTTTGTAAACCATGGTACATGTTCTACTCATCTCCACACTTAATAAATGGGCCATTGTATTTTTTAACTATATTTATTTGCTTCCATACAATGTATTTATAAATGAATTGGAAAAGGCTGGGTAATGCACAGCTGTAAAGCACCTGAGCGTCACACAAGGCATTTTGATGTACTGTCTCTGACTTTTTGTGCATATGACAAATGAACTTGAAACTTGGGTAGCGAATAACACAGATGCTCACCCTGCTAGATGTAGTATGCAAGTGCACACACTGGACAGGAACAGACCTAGTTTCATGTTTATAGGTGTTAAGCAGAAATTCCCCTCTCAGACTCCTATGAACAACTTTCAGTTTAAAGGAACACTGGTGGTTTTAAATGCCAAAGATGAAAATCACTTGATTTGACCACGACAGAGACACAAGCTTTGGGTAGCAGTTGCATGTAAAGAATAACTAGGGTAGGATAATGTGCTCCATCATTCACAGCCAGGCTAAGGGAAAGCCAGATATCTTCATTAAAAAAATAATGGTACACCCTCTGGGAGAGAAGCCTGCTTTACAGCAATGACAGACTTGGTTTCACAGCTTCTAAAAGACAATAGAGGCTCAGATTACATGAGTCTAGTACATTCTGTAACTCTCTGAGTACACCATTTGGTATCAGATTTGCAAATAACTTTTAAATACAGAGAGTGTCAGTAGTATTTCGGAACATATATTGATCAATGATCTCACGCACTCAAACCCATACATACAAGCACTTTTTTCGAGTTTGCTTAAATATAAACTTGAATAAAAACTCAACTGAATAAATACTCAATTAATTTATGACTTCATCATTCCTTGTTTTTTCCTTTATTTCCAATTTACATTAATTAAAATCGTAACAAAACCAGGATGAAAAAAGAGAACAAACAAAAATTATCATGATCATAATAATATTAATTATAACAAAAATATACACACCCTCACACAAATGCACACTTCCTGCTCAGCACACTCTGTTCCAAAGGAGCCCCTCCTTCCTTTGATTAATCCGGTTATTCCACATTACATCCTCAGAGCAGGCTGTGTGAGTTGGGTGAGGCTAGTTGGGAGAGGGTGTGGGGACCCGGGAAATAATGACTGACAGATTTAAAGTAATAGCACCTTCTGAAGACAGACTGAACCGAGCCAGGACGTGTCCTTTCTCTCTTCAGTCCCCCAAGCTACTTTTGATTAATTCACATCCAGATTATAACTTTGGTTTTTCATTGTGAGGTAGCTTTTTTTAATGAAGATAATGGAAATGAACAAAACCAGAAATATCATCCAAATTTATTTTACTTTTGCTTCTTTGTAAAGGGTCCAACACTTCCTAAAATGGGCAGTCAAGGGGAGAATATTGAAGAACACTTAAAAAAAGGAAAAACTAAAATAAAACTGCACTTCCCAAAAAAAGTGTTGGTGTGCATAGACACACACTCTCTCACACACAAACACATAATTGTGAAATTAACGAGATCTGGCTGTTTCAGAACAGACTTTTACAACAACTGAACCAAGATTTGACTTTATTATACACAGTAAATGTTAACTCCCAACCTCCCCAGTTTTAACATTTCACAATACTTAGCTGAATGTGATGTTTTTACTGAGTCACAGTCTGGAAGCAGAGGGAGGGGCAAAGTGGGACTGGGTGTGGTTCAAGACGGTGTTAGTGGGAGGGGCATCTGTGGTTTCTAACCAAAATGCACCCAGCTCTAAAGCACAACCCACCCCTGCCAAGTGTGATGACATCTAGCCATGTTTCTGTACTTTTCATCTCTTACTCGTTACGTCTTGCTTGCTCGTCCCTTTCTCCTCTTGGCTCCCACATGGAAGAAGGACTTCAGTGAGGGTGGTGAGAAACATGGCTGGATTTCAGAGGGAGAGACTCATGGGCCAGTGCTGCTTAGTGCTGGTCTCCAGGGCACTAAACGTGGACAACACAACTTTTGTGTTTTGGAGAAAAAGCATTCATCAATTTTCAATTTTCAATTTCCTTTTCTTTTCCTTTACTTCCATATTTCTTTATTTGGAGAGTGTATTGCTTCTTCATGGAGCTACTGTTTGTCATTTATATCTTTCCATGTTTTATATCGTGTCCATTTTTAAAAAAAAATTTTTTTACAAGAAGCAGACTGGTCCAATGTCCACTCCAAACTCCTGGTTAGCTCCACCGATGTCCATGGGAGCAATGTCCACAATGGGCAGTCTAGATGTCTTCTGAGTTTTGTACTCAATCACAGTCTTACCCCACTGATCTGTGTGCTTCTGTAAATCAAAGAAAAAGGAATGTCAGTAAATATTCTATACAGAGAAAAAGACTTTAGTACCAATACATCACCTCGACAACACTGTATATCACCGGCCAATATGTGTTGAGGTTCACTGTTTTCAAAGACAATGTTTGCCTACTTGTGCACAAAACGGTGAACCTTACCTTGCAGCCATCCTCAAGAACACCATAGGTGAAACGGCTATTTCCCTCTGCTCTGATTTCCACATCGTTGGAGCCCTGCAGCAGTAGGGCCTTCTTCAGATTGCCTGTGGCCTGGTCCATGTAGGCCACACTGTTCTTGCAGTGGTAGGTGATGGTCTGAGAGGCCTCAGCAGACAGCAGTCTGAGGAAGTTAAGCTGAATGTTGGCCGTACTTGGAATCTGGCCATTCTCAGCATAGCTGAACTGTACCAGAGAGAGGAAGAGAGAAGGAGGGATGTCATTCTTTCTTGTACAAAGAATATGAATTATACAACGATAAAATTTGGTAAGAAGGAGATGAAACATCAACACTATCAGCATTATCAAACCCATCACAAGCTTAGGTGCAATAACCCCCTGTCTCTGTCATTATCAAACCCATCACAAGCTTAGGTGCAATACCCCCTGTCTCTGTCACTACTTACTGAACAGATATTTTAAGCATCAAAAATAGAAGTTCAGAACCATGGAGAGCTACAGAAGAAAACCCTAAATATGTTCCAAAGAGTAAGAAAATTGCACACAAACTCAGACTAGAGTTCTAAAGTTCATTCCATATCAGCAGTCTCTAGAGTTGCCAGTAAAGCTCACATAGGCTAAACCATGAAGCCAAAAACAGCATACTGCATACTTTTTTATAGTGAAAGTCTGTTCCTCATCCCAGTAAGGTAAACATAATTACTGTATGCAAAAAAACAACTTATATGTGAATACAGAAGTGGAGTCGTCAGTTTTACTTACATGGAAGCCCCCAGATATGCTCTCCCCGAACCAGACATGCTTGTGTGTCTTGCTCTTACTGCTCCACCAGTTCTTGCGTGGGACAGTGGGATTAGTAGGGTGCACACATGTCTCTCCAGTCTCCATGTTGCAGAAGACTTTGATGGCATCAGCATTGCTGCCAAGGTTAGGGTCTACCCAGTAGTCACCTGTGGACATGGTGGTATAATTACAACATGCCAAAACATCAGATATGTCCAGAATTTAAAAGGTTACAGGCACTTGTTTTGCCGTGGGGCGGTGTCTTCTGCAGTCTGAGTATGTATGATCACTAATAACATTGTGTGTTCGCTCAATATCAGTTTTTATTATCTGACAGTTCTTGCTTTTCATCTAAACTGTAGGACTGTACCATTAGTTTTACACTGTTGTTGTTTTCAAATAAACATTTTTAACTCTTTCCCTCCTTACACTGTCTCAGTTGTAGCACGTTCCTCTCTCATGTCTACCTCTCTCCCTCTCTCTTTTCTCACTATTATTTTAGTATGTTCTCTGTGTTCTGTTCTTACCACTCTTCCATTCTGGGTGGCAGAGTTTCAGGTCCCGGCAGGTGCGAGCAGGGTTCTTGCGTGAGCCGTCCGGACTGCGGATATCTTCGATCTGGCTGTTGATGGATTTCAGGGTGGTGTCCACCTCCACATCGTGCTGCCTCAGAGAGGTGGAGGCATCATCAGCACGCATGTAACGCAGAGGATCAGGGGCCTTCTCTGGCTGAGACAGTCCAGCAAAGGCAGACATATCAATGCCAGGGCCTGGAGGACCAGGAGGACCAGGGGGTCCGGGATTACCAGGAGGACCCTGTTGGGAGAGGTCACAAAGGAAAGAAGAAATTAGCAGAAGAAGGGAGAAAGAAAATCTATATATACATATATATATAAACATAATATAAAATAAATATATATGGATATAATGACCATTGAGTTCTTTACTAATACCTGACATGTATGCGTGGATGAATTGTTATGGGCTATTAGGAGTATACTCACAACTGGGCCAGACTCTCCAGAACGTCCACGAGGTCCAGGGGGTCCAATGGGGCCAGGCTGACCGTTTGATCCATCCTTTCCAGCTGGACCGACTGGTCCACCGGGTCCCTAAAAAAATGTCAAAAAGGATATTAGCTACTTATCTCAACATCACTTTTAACTTCTCAGGTATAGGAATAGTTCTGTCTTATCTAAACAAGGATCTTACAGCAGTATTAGTAACCCTTAAAAATCTGAGGTTCTTACCTTAGCTCCACTAGGTCCAGCAGGTCCAGCAGAACCCTGGTCACCAGCAGGACCCTACAAGACAAAAAACAAAAATTTCACTTTAATAACTCATATCTCAGAGAACACCCATACACAGGTGTTAGAGTTCTGTACTCACAGGAGGTCCAGGAAGACCCTGCAGACCAGTGAATCCTCTGTGTCCTTTCTGTCCTCGTTCTCCAGTCTCACCAGTCTCCCCCTTGTCTCCACGGGGCCCTTGGGGACCCTGGACCACAGAGAAAAAAAAATACTCAACATAGACTGTCATATAAAAATACTACAGCAACCTTACTTCAATCTTACTTCATTTAATATCCTTTAAAATCAGAAATTTCTTTAAAATATAATTAATTTTTTTAATGAAATACTTACAGCCATGCCTCTAGCCCCAGCAGGTCCAGGAGGCCCTGATGGTCCTTGTGGCCCCTACAGAAGTAGGTAGTGTATTAGAAATAGGCAGTGTATTAGCAAAACCTTCTGCTATCATAAGTGTATCCAACAGTGTAAGCCATTTATCAAAAACCAAATCTGTTTTTTCAAGTATGATGCTCTTTTAAAACATGAATGAATAATATCTTTTCAATGCAGCTGTGTAGGCATCAAAACGATGCAGCCCCTTATGGCTAATTGCAGCCATAAAGAACAATTACATCACACCTATGATACCTAATGACACCTAATCTTTAACAAACTACGTATACTTTTGCATGAGCAGGGATGACTGCGGAGTTAAAGCGTTCACTAGCAACACTGCAGCTGACCCATTTACATAAAAAGTAGAAGTGCTAATGTTCTGTGGGCCCTGAGTGGATTTTATCCCTTTAATTTTGTGATGTTTGTTATGCTGGCATGATCATGCTGTCAGTGATGTTAAACCTGTTAGCAACTGCATTATTTGTCAGATCATGTCAGTAGCGCTAATGGTAATGTTGCAAGGATATAATTACAGCAATTTACTATCAGCTGCAGCTCCTCTTAAAAGGGTTTGGATTATATTCTAGAACATAAACATATTTCTGTGTTTTTAAAGGTCCCTTGGTATTTTAATAATGACTGTTGGTCATGCTGGTTTTGAGAAATGAAGTTGTTACTCATGCTAGTGATTCGATGGCTTTGTAGAAACAATGTATATATATATATATATGATGATGATTTAATGGTTACAGTGGTGTAATGATCTCTTTTGAGTCACTCTGCCTATAAGCCTTAAACCCAGTAAATAGGACTCTGCAGCACTCACATTCTCTCCTCTGTCTCCCTGCTTGCCCACAGGACCAACAGGACCAGGAGAGCCAGGGGCTCCTGGAGCACCAGGAGCTCCAATAGGACCTGTGTTACCACGCTCACCCTGCAGGAACACATTTGTTAACGTTAACCAAACTATTATTGAGTCAGCACATAAATTATTAACTTATGACTTAGTTATTAACTATAAAATAATGAAATTTTGGATAGCCTCACCTTAACACCAGTAGCACCATCTCTGCCAGGAGGCCCATCAGATCCAGGATTACCCTAAAGATAAAGAAAAAGTGCAGTTGTGGTTCATTAAATCATTCGGGCGATACTGTGTCAACAACTGTGTCAGGGATGACAACAACCATACTTTCTTGATCAAAAAACAATTTCATTTTTCAACATGGTGTAATTTCCCTGCTGGTGCTTTTATATTTGTCTTGTTTTGTTTCTGTTTTGTTAGTTTCCAATGGCAACGTCACCATGTGATTTTTGTTTCCATCTCCATCTTTAATCATGTAATTTTCCGCCCCTGACTGTATGCAGGTTTTTCTTGTTTCTATTCACCGGTGCATTTAAACATCTTGTGCTCTTGTCTCTCCTGTCAGCTCTTTGACCTGCTCAAATGAAGGTTGTCCCTGTTAGTTTTCTCTGTTTATTCATTTTAATTCACTAGCTTGTTTAATGTTTGTTTTAACTTGTATTAACGCTTTTTAAATTCTAACCTTGTTTGCATGTGCATCCAACCTTGTTGCTTGCCTTCTTTTGTTACATGATCTAGTGAATTTTATCATTAAATTATGTCTTATTTGTCTTCAGAGGATCTGTCTAGTAAAGTGTTCTCCGGTGCAAAACATAGCTCCCGAAACACAACAGTGGTCCCCAAAAACACTAAGTCCATCATAATAGTTAGGGACTATTTTGCTCTACTTCAGCTTTCTTAAATTAAGTTTGATCAAGCCATTAAGATCTGCTTTAACAAGGATCAGCCCAATTATCTGTAATTGTGAAATTGGTCCATTGTAGTCTGTTTAATCAATCTCCATTCACATTTGTGGAGATCACTCATTCAGTCTTGGCAGTGTGAAAAGCATTCTTTTAATTTAATTTTTCAATCAGGTTCAGTTTGACAGTTTGGTCGGTACATTTGTTACATTTACATAATTTATCTAGAGCAACTTTCATATTTATCAGATTGTCATTGTGTGTTCTCAGGAATCCAACCAGTTACCTTAACTGGTGTTACCAGAATCATGTTCTACCTGCTTTATCAAATTAGCTACAGGAGCACTCCAATCTTTACCTCACGTCCAGGTTCTCCAGAAGGTCCAGTCAGTCCAGGGGGTCCAACAGGACCAGGAGGGCCACGGTCACCAGCACCACCTGGAGCTCCTTGTTTACCAGGCTCACCCTGTGGCACAGAGTCAACCAGAGTTAACTAAACAGTGCACCAGCTTAATGATGTTTCAAGAAAATTATAGTTTTCTGACAGCTATTAAAGTGCCTGCTGAAGTGCTCAAAAAAACTAGAATTAGTAGCAACTATAACTAATCTAACATTAAAAAAACTAACTTTGAATTGATAATGGCTAAATATCTGATCGATTTGCCCAACAAATTAAAAACAGTTTCTAAAAAAAGAGCATCTGGTATAAAGGACACTTAGTCTGAACATGAAGGCATGGTGTTCTAAGTTATATTATTCTGTAATACTTGAATATAAAACTAGCTCTTTGTCATGCTCTATTCCTATATGTGTTTTTGGTAAATTTTAAGTAAAATTAAAGTTTGGCTTTTGTATACTCACAGAAGGTCCTGGGAGACCAGGGAAACCTCTCTCACCACGCTGGCCAGGCAGACCAACAATACCACGTTGACCAGCAAGACCTGCAGGTCCAGAAGGACCTTCAGGACCCTGAAAATGGACAGGAAGGGTGACAGGAACATGTAAAATGTAGAGAACAGTGATTCATCCCCAAAAGTGCCAGTGGAATGGATGACATTTGAGAAATGAGTCTGAGTCTTACAGGGGGGCCATCCTCTCCAGAGTCTCCCTTTTCTCCAGGGGATCCAGGAGATCCACGCAGTCCAGCATCTCCTTGTCTTCCTGGGGGGCCAGCATCACCTCGAGTTCCCTTAGGACCATCTTTACCAGCAGGACCAGCTGGGCCAGCAGAACCAGGGTTTCCCTGTGAGAAGCATGTCATGTCATTGCTGATAACCCAAAAATGAAGGCACTGAGATGTTTGGATGTAGTAGTGCTTACATTGGGACCAGGTGGTCCAACTCTTCCAGCAGCACCTGGGAAACCAGTAGCACCCTGGAGAAGAGAATATGACAAAGTGTACTTTCAAAGTGTACTGTCACCCAAATTCAGCCTTTAGTCTAGAGAGAAGTAACATTACCAAACCCCTGTTGATGTGTCACATTTGGACAGGGCATATCTAAACAATCACAGCTTTATTATTAATTTGGTGCCTTAATTAATAAAGCAATGACTCACTGGGGCTCCCTGTGCTCCACGGGCTCCTTTAGGTCCAGCGATGCCAGTTGGGCCCTGACATCAAACATTATCATTATCATACTCTTAGTGCTAAAACTTCATATTCTGAAGGATACCTAATAACGTCTGATAAATTGTTACTCACAACTGGGCCAGGTGCTCCAGATGGTCCTTGAGGTCCTGGGGATCCAGAATCTCCTTTCTGGCCTGACTCTCCCTGTTCTCCCTTGGCTCCAGGCTGACCATCAGAACCCTGAGGAGGAACAGGATGATGGTTACATTTAAAAAGTTCATCATATTACCCTCAGAGACATTGGTCTAACACACGTTTCACCTGTTAAATGTCTCATCAGATCACAAACCATGATATTTTGTTTTTAGATAATCTGTGTGATTTTAATCTAAATAAATGACAGTGGTCTCAGGGCAATTCTGACCAAAACCAATGTAGCCTTTGCACTCTAAAAATGACCTTGGAAACATAGATCCTACACATCCATTGCCTTTTATGCTTTATTCTCAAACTACTGTATGATAGTTTATCACAGACCACAACCTTCTACTTTATTCTAATAAAATGTTCACAGAATTTCAGATCGCTTCAGTTATGTTTAGTGATGAGCTATCGTTGTGTAATCAGAAAATAATGCCAGAATGCATAATCCTAAAACTAATTATCTGTTTAATTATGCAATATTGACCTATGGAGATGAGAATGAATCATTTTCTGAATGATATTCATTGAGGCTTCTGACAATTTCTGTTTAAATGTGTAACTTTATGCCAACTATAATTCAAATTGCTGATGTAATCCTACTTACAGGGGGTCCAGCGAAACCAGCAGGTCCAGGAGGTCCAACCTCACCACGGTCACCCTAGAGAGAAAGGAAGGAACAGCTCAAGAAGAGATAAAATAGAGGAGCAGATACCAAAGCTCAGGCAGAACCAAACCAAATCAAACTCACAGGGGCACCACGAGCACCAGAAGGTCCAGTTTGGCCAATAGGACCAGTTTCACCCTATGAGAAACAGAGCAGGTGCAGGGAAATTAGAAAATAAGAAAAATTGATGCACTCTTTGTACAGATTAAATCACAAATGTTGTGAAAGCCTGACGAGAGAGGCTCTCACCTTAGCTCCGTTGGGGCCCGAAGGACCAGGTGGGCCAATAGGACCAGTCAAACCCTGAAGACAAAAGCAAAATGATCAAAAAGATACAACACAAGCAAATCTGATATTCGTAATAATAACCACCATTATGTGGGACAGTTTAAAACTCACTCTTGAACCATCTTTGCCAGGAGCTCCTTCCGGTCCTTTCTCTCCAGTATCACCCTGAAAAAGAAAAGGTCGGTCAGCTTGATCAGTCCAGCGGTCAACAAGCCAATCTGAAAAATGAATCCATCTGAACCAACAAGTGTATGAATTGTAATTAAGTGGATAGGATTTGAACGTGTTATCACTGATTAGTGATTCTTAATGTGATTCTTAATCACACTGTACTTTTCCATCACTGGGTGACATTAACTTATCACCACAACACTGTGAACTTAGTACCATATAACAATAACAAACATTTTCTCCAAAAAGGGAGACTGGAATCAGTTTTCATTCTTATAACATCACTTCTAATAAAAATCTACAATTCCCTCAGGAAGCGTGGATTTAATGCTTTCATCAGAAATTGAAGTCAATAAAAACAACATCTCCAAGGTGGAATTTTGTAATGTCAGGAGAGAGAATGCTGTGTTTGTTCCTACTCACTCTGTCACCCTTGGCTCCCGAGATGCCACTACTTCCTCTCTCACCAGGCATGCCCTGCAGACCAGGAGGGCCCTGCGCACCAGTAGCACCAGCTGGACCTATCGCACCCTACAAGACAATAATGGAAGCATCATGAGCACAGCTACAATACACCTGATTAGTAGGCACTAATCAGCTCATTGAATGGGCCTGTGATGTGGATGGATGAGATCATTTGTTACATTATGGATCAAGTCCTTTGTAGTTCAATCAGTGTTGAATTTACTAATGGTCCTGCACAGTGTAACTTCCAGATGTAAACATGATGCATTTACAAAATAGCAGACCTAGAGTAAAAACTGCTAAGTTTACTGTGTAAGACATGATGAGAAATAACTTATAATGGCAGATAATACTACATGCAAAGATCCAAACTAATATAAGACAATAAACTGCAACTATTTAGCAATAATGTGAGATATAAGAGACCATGAGGAGTCAGAAGAAAGTAGGAGATACTATGATAAAATACTGTGAGCACTGGACACTAGTAAATTCAGTAACTAATTGTTGCATTTTATACCGCTAGTAAGCTAAACCCTAGCAGTGGTAGTTAATATAGACCTCACTTAAACAAATAACTAATTTCAAGGAGTAATTAATGGCAAACAAAAGGTTTGATTAAAAAAAGTGATTTGAGAAGATACAAGATTTTGTAGTTTTAGAACAGAATGTCTAATGCCTCGGATATAGGCACTGATATAGAAAATAAAACAATACTACGTGACATTTATGTAGCGTTTTTCAAGAACCCAATGACGCTAAATGGAGCAAGAGTAAGGAACAAAACCATCACAGCTCTCACCTTGGGTCCATCAGTTCCTGGAGTACCAGGAAGTCCTCTGGGTCCCTGAAGACCCTGGGGCCCAGCGCCTCCTCTCTCACCAGGGAAACCACGCTCACCCTGAGAGAGACACAAACAGAAGAAGAGAAGATTACACTTATTACAGTGGCACTATTTATATTCAAATCTGATAGAGTAGGTTTGATGGTATAAGACAGGTACTCACTCTTGGGCCAACTGTACCAGGGGCACCACCCTCACCAGGAACACCCTGCAACAGGTAAAGTGAGAGATACAGTCAGGACACTCAAATTTAGGATTACCAAGTGTAAAAATAGGTTTATCAAACCTGGTCTCGTTCTCACCTGGTCACCTGGTTTGCCATTCTCTCCTGGTGGCCCAGAAGGTCCTGGCAGACCCTAAAGTGAAACAGGAGAGAGTTGGATTTGATCAGAAGTAGTTATTCTTGAGTATTTATTGTGTGGGTATGTGTGTGTTTGCGTGTTTGTATGTTGAAAAGATGGATTATTATACTTGGAAGCCAGGGGGTCCAGGCTGTCCCTGTTCTCCTCTCTCTCCAGCAGGTCCCTGAAATGGCATAAAGCAGTTATTGAAATGTATAATAATACCCATACACTCTATTATTGAAATGTATAATAATACCCATACATTCTATTATTGAAATGTATAATAATACCCATACATTTTATTATTGAAATGTATAATAATGCCCATACATTCTATTATTGAAATGTATAATAATACCCATACACTTTATTATTTCCAAACTGTTAAAAAAGAATGTGCACTTGTGATAAAACAGCATCTTTGCACATTAGCAAAATTGCACTGATGTTCTTATAAATGTTTAACATTACTGCAGTTATGTCCAAGACTGGAGTAATACACTCAGTTTTTATCACAACTGTGCATTCTGTACATCACTGTGTTTCATATATAAACTTTGGCTAAAACTATTTGGAAAAGACCACTTTTGTGGATTATTAAAATGGCTTTATAATTACATATTTAAATGGGGAATTAAATATGCAATATTCTTGTAATCACTTGAATAAATAACTTGTTTCTGAAATTTTATCTGCAGCAGTTTAATAATTATCTTATGTCCTTGTGCTTCCAATATAGATAAGTGTGATGTTGCAATGGATGATGACATGAAAAGGAACTGTTAAGCAGTGCATATAAAGGTTTAATAAAGCTAAATCATCAAGCATGGTGCTTAAGGCAAAGCAGTACTTACAGAAGGGCCAGGAGGACCAGCTGGTCCAGTCTCACCATCTTTACCAGATAAACCCTGAAGACAGACACAGAGAGAGGGTCCATTCATGATAAGCTCCCCAGGTCAGCAGAACACAACAAACCAAAGAGCACAGAGATTCATGACTTACTCTGAGACCAGGGTTACCAACAAGTCCTTTCTCTCCAGCTTTGCCAGGCTCACCCTACATGAAGAAAATGCATGCAAACACAGTGAGACACAAGTACTTTAAGTTGATCTCATTACTGAGGTAGCTGCTTTAGAGTGTTATTTTGGTGGTCTTACGTTGGCTCCCTTGGGACCTGGGAAACCCATCACACCAGGCTGTCCACGAGCTCCCTGAGGACCAGGGGGACCAGGACGACCATCGTCACCAGGGGCACCCTGTATATGGTGAAGGAGAATCCACACTCAGTCCTACTGATTGCCTTTACATGAATACATCATGAACCATTTCTGCCCAAGTAGATGTCACAATGTAGTTTGCCCAGAATGCTGGATCGTAGCCTCTGACTTGTCAAGATCTTTGCCTGTGAGGCTCTGTACAAAAATACTAAATGCATTTAAGTGAAGATGCTGGGATACTCACAGCTGGCCCAACTTTCCCCTGGGGTCCAGCATCTCCTGGGCGACCAGTGAGACCCTGTGAGGTGCAAGAGGAGAAGCAGGAAAAAAAAAGAAATATAAGAACAGCAAGTAACGTGCAGCTACATCTTAAGACATCTTTGCTGCAAGGATCTAATGATATCTCACAATATTAGTACACGTAAAGGTTCTTAGCTTGTCTAAAATTGTACAGTTGAAATAAAGAAGTCCTTGCAGTCCAATTACCGATGAGTATTTGATCTTGCAAAATTAGACCTGAATAACAGTCCGTTCCTGTAAAACATCCTCCAAATAAAAATCTGACTCACTCTGGCTCCAGGAAGACCAGACTCGCCAGTACGTCCAGGATCTCCAGTAGCTCCTTTTGGTCCAGACACTCCAGGAACACCACGATCTCCGGGTGCACCCTATTAAAAACACAGAGAGTTGTTTAGCATTCAACCAACCACCACCTAGCATTACCAAAGACAACAGCATTACTAACTCTGGCCATTGCTAGTGTGAGAATGTCTAATATAGTTTGTGCGCTATTTAGATTTCACCCACCTTAGCACCAGCAAGACCGTCCTGACCAGGGAATCCACGGTTACCTGGAGCACCCTACCAAGGAAAAAGAATAGAGGCATTATGCAGGATTAGAGTGGATTTGTTTATCTTCCCTGAGGCATAAACATGTTGCACTAACAGGAGTCTTCATTTGTTTAAAGTTGTCAGACTCACTCTCTCTCCGGGAGGTCCAACAGGCCCAGCAGCACCAGGCTCTCCTCTAGGTCCTCTCTTACCCTCCTCTCCAGATGGGCCTGGGGGTCCTAGAGGTCCTGCCACACCCTGTGTACAGTGACCAAAAAAAAAACTGCTTAGCAAATTCTACGAACTGATAACCTATATTACATTCAAATACATAACTGTGAATAAAGTCTCACTAGTACTTTCAAACCCAATACAAAGAAGCTAATATTAATAATGACAACAATAGTAATGAATTTGTTATCAACAGTGATGATGATGATGACGATGTTAAAGATGCGTTTGGGACCTACACGCTCTCCTTTTGGTCCAGCTTCACCCTTAAATCCTGGAATACCGGGATCTCCCTGTTAAAATACACAATATACACAAGTGAGAATAAGAAATGCACAAAACAACTCTGGACTAAATGTGAGGAAGTCTATACTAAAAGTGAGGAAGACTTACACTCTGACCCTTGGGCCCCAGTGGTCCAGTAGCTCCCTGAGGTCCAGGTGGCCCACGGGGCCCTGGGAAACCTGGAGCACCAGCAATACCAGGAGCACCCTACAGGGGAACAGCCCAACTAAGAACGGACACATGTACCTACTACAGTGTATATTTTGTTGAGGCTAGCTAAGTAGCTAACTAGAAATGTCATTTGAGTCCAGCTTAACATGATGTATACTGGACCCAAATGCAAAATGAAAGAGGCTGGCAGATAAAAATGAATGCATGTCATTACCAACAAGGTTTTTTTTTAGTTTAGTAAACTGGAAGTGAAAATATTACAGAATATACTTACAGCAGATCCTTTGGCTCCAGGAATACCATCAACACCAGGGTTTCCCTATAAATTATAAACACAGATGCTCAGAATTCATGTTAAATAAATCACTGAGTAGTGTTCCTTACAATTAAAGTCCTCAGAATTCACAGACCCCTTTAACAATATTACAATCTAATGACTGGAGACACACTAGACTTTACAAACTCATTGTACAAGAAATAATGTTCACATGTTACAAAGTCTCTCTGCAAAGAAATAGTATATGCAGATCTGTTACACTGCACACAACAATAAACTAGTTTGAAGTAATGTAAAATTGTAGTATAGTAACATTTCAATGTGATGTAACTTTGTCGCTTGTCTGGAAAGTTTTTTTAGTGAGTTTTATGGTATCTATAAGATCAGGTTTTTCAGAGAAATAAAAAGGAGTTTTATTGAACTTTAGACTGACATGAAAAAAAAGATTTAACAGATTAGTTTGCGTACTTACTTATTTGCATTTAATTTCGTAAGAACTGTAAAGTTGTCTATGTATACAAGACAGTAGCTATGCAAAATAATGAATGTTTTACTTCAGTTTTAAATGTGTACATTTCTGCAATTTTACTTACAGAAGCACCAGCCGGGCCAGGAGATCCAGGTGTACCAGCCTCTCCACGTTGTCCTTGTGCTCCCTCAGGTCCACGAGCTCCAGTAGGACCAGCTTCACCCTGTAGAGTAAAGATCATCAGGTAAAGACCACTGTTAGCCTAGCCCTGAACCACACCAATAAGACCCCAATAAATATTTAAATAAAATACAAAGTTGAGGCATAAAAGGTGGTCAAATAATCAAGACATGTACTTGGACAGGTGTCACCTACCTTGGAACCAGGAGATCCCGGGAAACCTGGGGCACCGGCAGGACCAACAGGACCCTGAAGAGAACATTTATCAAAGTACATCAAGACAGTGGCACTAAGCAAAGCCATTATTACTCATCTGATCCATCACTCATGATGACTCATCATTACGAAGGCTAAAACTTGCCCAGTATTTTGATTAGAGAGCTGTCAGCCATCATCATAAGTGAATAATGAATATTGTGTAATTATGTTTAAGGGTTTATTAGTGTCAGGCAGTACTCACAGGAGGACCAGCAGGCCCAGGTAGGCCATCGTTACCACGTGCACCCTGCAAAGAGACAGGATTCATGTAAGCCAAGCACAGTAAACTAATCAATCCAATTATTCAATTAAGAACAGTGACAAGTTTAAGTCATTTAGCCATAGCTCATCTCCTGCTCAGCATGTTTTCAGAAGATATGCCAACAGTCATTTACATGCTTTCTGCATATAGCAAATCCCCACAAAGCTGGCCACATTAAATCCATTAAAGCTAGGAAACAAAGCATAGGGAGAAAGGAAAGCTGGCCAGTCACTCACGGCAGCTCCAGATGGTCCGGGGCGTCCTCTCTCACCAGGCAAACCACGTGGGCCCTGACGGAGAGAAGGAAGGAGAAGGAAACATTAGGCTCATGTGATGACACAGTGAGCGCTCAGCTCCGAGTCACCAGTATTGGTAATGACGGTAATCTCAAATAAATGATGACACTAATATGTCCAGGCAAAGTTCTGGTCATATCGTAGCATGAGGTCACTTCTGTAACTCACCATTGGTCCGGGGGCACCATTCTCTCCAGGAGCACCTGCCTCACCCTGGCAGGATAAAGAGGACAGAGATAAAGGCATGGGGTGGAGTAATCCTAAAGCTGTACAATTCCAGCAAATACCATAATGGTACCTATAGTCTCTCATATGCATACTAATAAGCAAACAAATGTGTAAATATCTGTGTAAATACATACATGTTATTAGAAGCTTATTACATGTTTAATAACGCTTTCCTTTGTGCACTAACTACATTTGCGCCTGTGATAACATGTGCAGTGCATATTAATGTCATTCCTGCGAGGCCGGATTCAGTAAAGTTAATCTGTCAATACACATATCTGATGTGAATGATGGTGCATTGTGTAGCCATGTAGGATGTGCTTTGTGATGAAAGAATGTGGAGGATTGTGACTGTGTACCTTGGCTCCAGCAGTTCCAGTCTCTCCCTTCGCACCATCAATCCCTGGGTGTCCCTACAAACACAAGCAGTGTTACACACTCTTCACGACACATATTGCCCAAAAAGTACAGATATGGTACTAACACTCTAGAACCAGCACAGCTACAGAAAAACATAAAAATCTTATGTCATGTAGACAGTCAGACTGTTTCAATCAATTAGGAAACTTACTCTGTGTCCCTTGATGCCGGGAAGTCCAGGAGTTCCAGGAAATCCACGAGCTCCCTGTGCAAAACATAAATGTACAAAACATTTTAAGACACTATTTAATAGAAAGGTGTCTAAAAATGTAATGCAAACAATATTGCATCAGTGAGAGCAGGATAATCTAAAGCAGTGTTTACCTGAGGCCCTGGGGGTCCACGCTCACCTGCCTTACCAGGTTTTCCAGACTCACCCTACAGAAGATGGGATATTAGCACCATGAGGTGTCAACACTTAAAGACTAGGCAAAAACAGGAGTAGTGTTACTGATGCCCAGCTTTCCTGACAGGTCACTCACGTCACTTCCAGGTTTTCCACCTGGTCCAGGGGGGCCACGGGGTCCGATGGGGCCCTGGTGGAGCAGACAGAGGGTAACTAGGTATTCAGAAAACAACTGAAGTGGAAATTCAAGAGCTGAAAAAGATGTGTCAGTGAGACACCACTCCAAGAATCATGTCTCATGTAGGTGTATGTGGGCTTTGTGTTTGCGTGTCTCAGTTCATTCTGAAGAATCTGGTTAAATTCAGATGGGTGGCAGCCATTTGCGATACTCACAGAAGGTCCGGGTTCACCAGGCTCACCGGGGTTGCCTTGGAAACCTTGTGGGCCCTACATGTTGAAAAGATGAGAATGTGAGGCTGTGTGTGTTGGTGGATGTAAGAGATTCACATTATTATTATCAGTGACTCAGAATCTCTTTCATGTATCTTATCAGTGATTCAGTCTTTCCCACCTAAAAGACAAGAATTAAAATTTCATACCCTCCACTGCCAATTCAAAGACATTTTAACTCTCTTTAATATTACAACTTGGGCTTCGACAAGCCTTGTGAACTGTTTAATACTTATGACACTTTAATGTGTAGTGCACTCCTTTAATAAACCCTTATGTTGTTTCTATTATGCACCTTTTTTTTCTAATTGTGGGTATGTGTATGTGACATACCCTGTGTCTGTGTTGTGTATATATGTATATAATTTGTTTGTATAATTTGTGTGTTTGTGATGTGTTTTCCACTATTCACTGTTATATGTGTCTCTCCTTCATATTGTCTAAAACTGTTATTATTGTCCATATATCATGTATCAATTTAACACCATAATTCAATTAACTAATTAAACCTTTAATTCATATGGAATTGTTTATATAAGATTTTTATTAGACAGACAGACAGACAGACAGACAGATAGATAGATAGATAGATAGATAGATAGATAGATAGACAGATAGATAGATAGATAGATAGATAGATAGATAGATAGATAGATAGATAGATAGATAATGTAAATGTAACATGAACGACTTTGTAAATTTTAGTTTGTGCATATATACTTACAGGTGCTCCAGAAGGGCCAGGAGGGCCACGGGGTCCCATGGGGCCCTAAAGAATGAAATAAATTATCTCAGTGCAGTTATTCCTGTAAAACCCTGCCAGTTCAGGCTGAAGTGGTCTTCAAAGAAAACGTTACACTATAATTTAATGGGGATTCACAATGTCTTGTGGAACAATGTTTATCTTTTTTAACTGTAAATAAGGTTGCTTTTGAACTGTAAATAAGGGAACTTGTGATACTTGTGCAAACTGCTCTAGTAGAACGTAAATTTTGCATTTGTTGTTGTTGTTGTTGTTGTTGCTGTTGTTCGGCACTAGAGGGCGCAGTTTGTAGAAATTACTGCCCGGTCTTTTGCTACCCCTTTAGGTTGAGTATGACTGGTAATGTATAGCATTAATAGATATTATGACCAAATCAACACTGGAATCTATGCACAAACAACAATCATGATTTTGCTATTATAAAAGAAAAATCAGTAAAACTGTAAATCATTATTTCAGTTCCAACTGCTGCTACTGCTGTTCTTCTTCTTACAATGTTTTACAAATGACACCAAAAAAAGTCAGTGGCCTTTTGAACTGCCTCTCTTGAACCAGCAACAGTTACTGTAATGACCATCAGCCAAACTGAAAGTGGCTTTATCGATGTAATGTAATAGCGTGTTTCTTGATAATGGCTATAAATTAGACCTGTTTCCCTTACATGAATTGTCGTTCAAAATGCAAAATTGTTCTGTTTATATCATAATTCTAGCGATAGGACACACTGATGGATGTCTTGATGTTTACCATTGGTCCCTGCATCACTCCCATCTGAGCTCCACCCGCCTTCTCATCAAAACCACCAGCCATCTGTGCAGCAAAGCTCTGCAAGCACCAAGGTGAAGAACGACTTACAGCAAAGGCCACACTAACAATCCTACATTCCAACACATCCAACAACATATTCAGATTCATTCAATCACATTGCTTTCTTGGGAGGAGAGGAGAGGAGAGGAGAGGAGAGGAGAGGAGAGGAAAGATAAACTCACTCCTCCAAGTCCAGGAGGTCCTGGTGGTCCAGCAGGTCCAGGAGGTCCAGGGTTGCCTGGAGTGCCAGGCTCACCATCTCTTCCTCTAGGGCCTGGACTTCCCTGAAGAAAAACAAACAGATGAAAAGGAAACAAAGGGGTGAGATTAGTTAATCCTTTCCACATGACAACAACCTGCTGGGTAATTTCAGTAAACCACCCTCAGAATACTACAACTGCAGAGAATGTCAGTAAACTGTCTTACCTTCTCACCCTTAGATCCTCTCTCTCCACGTGGGCCCTGCTCTCCTGGGGGTCCCTGTAGAAAAAGAAAAGATCACAAGCTTTAGCCCAGAAAATTAAGCAACTATTCAAAGCTATGTTTGAACAAAATTGTGATGAATATGTCCATTTTATCAGCTTTTTATATCCAAGTGAGGAAAATAGCAGTCCCTTTGCACTGAGAGGGCTAAGGAAGCGCCCCCTGGTGGAGATAATTAAACTGCTCTTTACAAATCTGTCAGCATCCACCTCATCGAATAATGGGAACAAAATAAATGAAGCCTGTCTGTAGTGTCTTACCATGGGGCCAGCAGGTCCTTTTGGTCCTACAACCTGTCAAAAAAAAAAAAAAAAAACAGAATTAAAGCGCATGCTGATATAAATACAATTAAAATGCAAAACAATTTTTCATTTTTTTGCAAAATGAAAAACTATCTTTAATACTCAAGTGAAGTTAGTGGTGTTGCTCGATTCCATAAAGAACAATCTCAGTCCATATGTGTTTAAAATCAAAGGAAGGAAAGATTTTAGTGATTAACTTACATCTACAATCTCACCAGGTTCTCCTTTCCGACCCTGTAATAAATCATAATGTTTGGAGGGGTAATTGCTAACTCAAGTTTTAATAATAAAATCAAGAAATCATCAAATTGTAATCCGAAATGTATATTGTTCTTTTTATTGTTTTTAATATTTTGTGTTATGATTTTGCATTCGGATAGAAGAGCAACCCTTATACTCACCTTTGGCACAATGGTCCCTGTAGTCAGGTGACATAACAAAAGAGGAAAAGAAGAAGAACGTTTTTTAAAATGCTTTCAAATAAAACATTACACATTTACAGGAAACTCTTGCATTTAATTTGAATGATAATAAAAACACCTTGGAAAGTTTAGCCTTGAAACTTGGTGAGTCTATAAAAACAGTGTAGATAAAACTACACTCAGACATAAAATACACAGTTCGACAAGGCTCCCTGAGAGCAACACAGCAACAAAGTAAGCGGAAAAGAATAATCAGGAGTTCAAAAGACTTCCACTCAAACCCCCCTGAAAACCAGTATAATTAGGAAAACCATAGTTCTGACACGGTCACTTTCACTGACGAGTCCAATCAATGGTCATTCACGGAAAAACTCAAAGCAGGAAACCTGAGCAGCATGGCACTAATGACTGCACCAATGCCATACCATCCTCCAGAGAATTTCTGCTAGTTAGTGGGGAAGAGGAGGAGGAGGACGAGGTGGAGGGGGGAGTGCTGTGGCAGTGGTTCAGTTCATGTATACATACACCAATTACAGCAATAATTCATGAACCACTTATTCCATTTCAAAGCCAGCAGCCAAATATGATGAGACACTGCTGAAGTAGTCAAGCAAAAAGCATTATGCTTAACGCTAAATATGTTAATATTATTGTAACAGGTAGATTTTGCCTGGGGCGAATCCAATTTGATGAAATACTGGCATGAATGTGTTGCATAAGCCTGCAAAATGTTTCATGCACCGTTTTAAGTAGGACTGTGAATTTTATAAGCGCATTCAAAAGTGTCTGACATTTGACAGAAAGATTTCTGCTGAAATCACACTTTTCAGTTTTATGTTAGTGCTGCAACAAAGACTGAAAAATCAAACATCAAACTGATCAAGGAAGGAGAGGAAAAAAGCTAAATCTGATCATTTTTAAAGTTGTATTATATAAAACTATTGCCATCACTGTTAACAGATTTTGAATTTGTCTAAATGAATCACTATTTGAATCTTTCAGTACTAATTGTTAAACTGTGAAGTGAATGAATCACTTAATATTTGACCTTTAGAGTCAGCCAAAGTGATTCTTTGATCAGTCTTGAGTTTGCTAAATGTGACAGATTTACACTGAAATCTAAATGTAGTTGTTTAATTGAATGTCCTCTGAACCTCTCACTCAGACTCAAGAGCAACTAAAAAGTGCAAATATATAAAAGCGCAAAAACAAGGCATTGGTCAAATGTATGTTTACAGATGATCAAATGAAAGTTTTTCCAGTTTTTTTCAGCACAATTCATAATAAAGCAAGGCCAATCTTTAAATATCTTGTGTTTTTATCAAATGTAAAAGATGCTGCTAAAACACTTTACATGTTGCTGTTGTTCAATTGCTCAGTTGTTATCAAATAACCTCTGATACAACAGACACAAATTTGTATCTTTTTTCTTGCTAAACTGTCTCCAAGGAAAAAAATATAATTAAAGTACTTTGAACAGAATAGCATTTTAAAAATAGATAACTTAAAATGTTTGGTATTCATAGTCCATAAAACTGTAATTCTACAGTTCTTTGTACAGTAGATTAGCAATCCAAACAACATAATTAGCAGTTTTGAATTTAAAGTCTGACTGACCAGATCCAATCTGGAACCAGCAGGGCTTCAAAATAAGTCATCACAATACGAACTGTGCACCATGTTGAAAAACTTTCATTTTCACTCTTTGCTTTATGTTCATGTGAAACATAAAACAACACAAAGTGTTGTTCTTTTTCCTTCTCACTGTTAGTTTTGAGTTCCAAGCACAGTCATCAAGTAACCTAAACCCCTCCACTTTAAGAGGATGGGCGGAGTCTGGTTAAATGTGACATCATTGCTGGACTTATGGAGCTGAAAACAAACAGTAGGGGGAGCATGTGCGCAACACGTAGCAGGTGTAGTGAGCAGGAGGAAAGGTGTGAGGAAGCGCGGACCGCTAGGCTGCTCGTGATCGGCAGTGCAGATGGGGCAGCACTCTCCAGGTGGAATGACAGGATTGGCACAATCCCTCAGCTCCTCGCAGATGACCTCATCACACAGCACCGCCCCTGAGTCACACACACAGACACGACACGCTTCCGGTTTCCACACCGCACGGTCTGCGTACTGGCGGCCATCTTGGATACAGCCTCCTAGTTCCTCCTCTGCAGCCGCCAGTGAGAGACCAACAGAAGGAGATGAATGGGAGTGAGAGACAGGTGAGCACACAGGCACATTCACAATCTCCCTCACACACCAACAGCACCACTAACAATATATGTAGTTTTTATATGTGCTTCACAAAATTACGAATATCACAAATCATGCTAATCCTTACTGCTTTGTGTGACTATTTCCACACCATCTATTGCCATTCAAAGTTAAAGTACTTCACAACCAGTTGCAGGAGCACACAAAGGGGATTTTTTGATCTGACAACATCAACTTCAGAAATTTAAGAACCATGACCAGATACACCACTAAGATTATACAGTTACTGTAAGACTAATTGATGTTGATTTAAGGACCTACACCCTACTGTAAGTTTTTTTGTGGTCTGTCTCTATGTGAAACTGTATCCTTCATCCACTGAACCAGCCATGAATGGACCTTTCTCACATGCACAGGGTAGCATTGACAGACTGGTGCCTTAAGCAAACATATCCTACACTCAACCTCCATCTGGGTCTAATGGTCTCACCCACCACCAGTGCAAACACACCTCAGTGGGTCAGAGAGGTGGACTTCAGACACGCACACATACACACATAGACCTCTAATGCTGTTTGTGTTTCAGATTATTTGTATAAAGTACTGTTTAATAACCCCCATCTTAGAAATAAGTGAATGGCTCGATTATAGTCGCCAAACCCATAAGGTACTGGTGTTAAAGGAGTCCCTCCATTAAATTCCTAAACTGTTTTTGGTTTCTGCATACAGGCAGTATGCACTCGCCCAAACCTCCACCCTCTGCGGTTATCGTTTCATCCTTGTCTGCTTAATTAAAGAAGAGAGAAGCAGACAGGTGAGACTGTGGAGGAGTTCCAATCAGCTTCTCCTGCCAGTTCTTACCATTAAGGCACAGAGAACCACACCCGTGTGTCTCCTACTCTCACCTCCAGTTGCTTCTCATGGACCTTTGATCCTGCTCCTCTTGTGTTCTCACTGGTGGGTTTGGTCCCTCTGGACAACATTCCACAGGCCTCTGTCCTTTTACCATGTCCTCTGACCCCAGATTCCATGAACTATGCTCTAACACTGACCAAACAGACCGCACGCTTTCTAAGCCTCTTTTGACCATTTGCTGATGGTGTGCCGTTCGAGCCTTCCTGAGACCCGCTGATGGCGCTGGTTTCTCGTGCAGACCCACAGGTGCTCACACTTCGTATGCCAAACAAGCAACAACTGAGTACTTCGTTTTATAAAACAATGGCAAATGGTGCTGCATGTCTCATTTGTAGATTTCTATCACAGTAAATCAGGGCATAAAAGTACAATGTAAATCACACTTGACCTTCAGTTATTCCTAGTTATAATAGCCCGACTGAGCAAATGACAAAATCACACGTTTTGAGTTGGGCTAAATTTAAATGATTTGGTCAAAATTATAGACATACATCACACAAAAAAACGTGACTAAACAGACTGGAATATTTCTTGGGATTTTGATGTTCTCGTGTAGCATCAAAACCGTGCAGTTTGCCGTCATTTTACATGGAAAAATACCTATGAGGTTATTCTTTAAGGACAAAACAGCATATTGCTCCACGATAAACGCAGTAAAGTATAAACAACAAACTTCCCCTTGTTCACAAACTGTCTCACCGTTAAATAACTCACACTCATCACTCTAATCCTTTACAAAATCTTGCTAACTGAAATTTTAATGGCTACATCCTCTGTTCTTCAGTTCTAGGACCAGTATAACTAACTGTTAACTCCAGTGTAAGAATTTGCTCAAATAACAATCCAGCACTATAATTTAAATCTACTATGGTTTATCTACATCTCGCGATATCCGCGAGTCTGCGTTCCATTCTTTCAAGTGTTTCAATTGCAGGTAACCTAAATCCGGAGCGCAACAATTTGTATTACGTATTATGTCCAGTTTTACCATTGGAACAGTAGCCAGACCAGCTGATTATTGCAACCGCGGAACTAATTTTACAAAAGTACATGAATCCGATGCAAACTTGATCCGATGCAAACTTGCAACTGTTGTCACCTCGGTAACAGCAAAAACATTTTATACCAGAAAACTTTGGATTTCAATGAAAAAGTTCCAACTTACGGTCATCTTCCTGTTGACATCTGACAACGGATAGCAAAATAAATTGTGTTGCTACAAGTAGCAGGACAGTCCGTGAATCCACAAATCTGAACATGTCTAAAAATTAGACATGCAGGTCCGTTGGGTAGAAAATTCGCCGGGTACGGCGAAGCTGTAGCTCAGTTTTCGAGGGGAGTGTGTGAATATTATGTATTTTGGGGGGGATCCGACGCCAGGCCCCTGCGCACAGACAGCACCCACCGCGTCAGCCCGAGCTCCGCGGTTTTATGTCCACTGGTGCATTTATGAATCTTAGTATACTCCAAAAACCCGGTCCAACCCCGACCCCCACGAGCGCTGAAACATGAGCTTTGTCAACGTTCTAAAACACACCCCATCCGAGAAAAAAAAAATCGGCTACCCCTCTGTCTCTTAACAATTTCTCCCTGAACCATCCTCTACCTCTACATCCCTCCATCCGGTCCTGGTGAGAGAAGTACACCCGGACTTTCTCGTTGGGCCTTTGCAGTCGCGTGGCTCACCTAACGCCACGGAACTCTGTTACGAACATTAAATTAAAGCAGATTGAAAGGAAACACAATCTCTGTTGCATCACTTACACATGCTGGACAGAGCGTGATGGTTTTGGGGTAATACTTTATAGACTCACTCGCAGCAGTAACAGGTAACTGATAGGAGACTTATTTCCTATGAAAGGGTTAGATCGCATAAGTTCAGAGATGGCCATGGAGATGAAAAAGAAACAGACAGCCAACCAGTGGAGCACTACTAATCATATTGGTTTCACATTTTCATGACACTATGAAAATAATGTCTGTAAAAGCACGCCATAAAGCATCCATAATCTGACAGCACAGCCTTCTTCACCTATAGTCCTACTGTCCATCTTTGGGAATATGCTTTAGCCTATATGATTTATTAATATCCAAAAAAATCTAACAAAGCACCAAGTTATGTGACGGAATAGTCTTGATTTGAATTTTAAAAAGTAACTGTAAAAAAACATTTGCTTCATGATCTGAAGAACCATGGTAACAGCAAGGAGGACCACCACGTTTAAATAGTTCCAGCATTTGTGGTGTATAATGGTGATCTTAACAGTCTTTTTGTGCCCATTTGATTAAGGCATGCCTTTAAATAGGTCTGAAGGAGATATTTGAACTTTTTGATTTAAAGAGCTATTCAGATCCAGGAAAGTCCTCAGCACCATTATTTTTTCCCCTTGTAGATTACTGCATTTTGTTCTGTGACATACACATGACACAGTCTTAATCTTGTTCTGTGCAGACACCTCATCATCCAAACCAGCACTATTTAAGCACTTCACAGACTAGGATAATTAAAGCTCTTGGAAACAGCTGTGAGTGAAGGACTGTTCCACAGCACAGTGGTTGAGGAAGCCCACAATCTGACTAACTCAAATTGACAATCTTCAATTCTGATAGATGATGATGTGTCCATTAAGAGTCTCTGGGTCATAGTTTATCATTTAGGTCATGACCTTTCTGCCACTCTTTTTCATTTTATTGAGATGTTTGTATTTTCACAGAGAATTGCTGTATAAGGACACATGCTAACTCAACAGGTGCACTGGGCTGGGTTTAAAACAGGCCACGTGACCCTTGCATAGATCAGAATGTTCGGTGAACAGTCAGTTATTAATCTTCTTGGTTAACTGAAGTTACTGTACTAAGCACAAAACAAGACTGCTCAAGACTGCTCAAGAGTGCTCAGGACTGTTCAAGAGTGCTCAGGACTGCTCAAGAGTGCTCAAGACTGCTCAAGAGTGCTCAGGACTGTTCAAAACAGATTCCTATGCACATTCTGCGCATTATAATATCCATTTATTTGTGGTAGTTATTATTAACCTTTGAGTGTTAATACACATTAATGAGCTATATATCCCAAATTTCACATAAATAAAATTTCCTTCTGATATTTTTAGAGTATTTATAATCGATTAATACATTTAAAAATATACATAAAATTGCACTGTTCTTCTGAATTTTCCTTCTCTCCGTCCAATCACAATAAAACATCAGACATATCATTTATCATACTGTGGGGAAAAGTGGAAGAGAGCTTTGGTGCCCAAGGGATCAGAAGATCAAAATTAGTGGGAGCTGGGGAGAACTACGGATGAAAAGGGTGAAAAAAGAAACCAGGAACAAGGCTATTGGAATTCCGGCCTCCATATGAGACATCCTGTGTATGTAGATGAGCATGTGAAATGTGTGTGTGTATTTGTGTGTGTGTGTGTGTGTGTGTGTATTTGTGTGTGTGTGTGAGTGTGTGCACGCGCACACGTGCGCGCAAACTCCTCTATGTGTGTTTTTATATATAGACCTACAAGAATTTGTGTGTTTGTGTGTGTGTCTGCATTGATAGATCTAAACATATGTGTGTGTGTGTGTGTGTGTGTGTGTGTGTGTGTGTGTGTGTGTGTGTGAAGCAAGCTCTGACTGTGTACTCTGTCCTACGCACACACAATGCGGCTCTGTGTGAAGGCCTGAGGAATGTGAGAGCAGGCCGGGCAGTGGGGGAGTGTGGGGCCGCGGGTGTAGGTGGAGGGCGGGTGAGGAAAGGTGGAGAGACGGAGGGAAGAGGGAAGCGGTGGACAGAACACGGCGAGGCTCCTGGGGTATGTAGGGTGGCTGGGTTCCTCAGAGTGGACGATGTCAGATTAGCAGGTTGGAGCTTGGAGCAGCACCAACCTAACGGCCACAAGCCCCCCCTCCTCTCTCCACCCCCTGTACCAATCTGCAAGCACAGGTAGGGACAGAGAAGTGCCTCTATGGAGACTTGTGAAATGAGACATTTGGCAAAATCCCCACATAGACAAAATACACCAGATGCTGGCATGAACACTTTATTGCCCATTAGATCTTTTAGATCTTGTTGCTCTCAACAGATACTTTTATCTGTATCTATGCACAATATTTACAAATTACCATCTAACTAAGAGACTTTGCACTGCCATTTTGCTCTATGTCGACTACACTCCAAACCTTTAGGATTCCGTCCAAAAAATGGAAATGTTTTCTTTCAGAGCACTTCTTCATACTGTAAATACTTAAAAACATGATTGGTAACTTAAATCAACATTACTATTGCACAAAATGTTAAGTACCAATTTATTTTTGTCGAGGAACCAATGTGAAAGTGTTGGGATGTAGCCACTAGTGTTTTCTTTGTTCTTGTTTCCTATTAGAAGCAAGAGGAAAAGGAATAGAGCATCTGAGACTGCTCTCTTGAAGTTGATTAGACTGTAATAAACAGTAGTTTTAACCTCCCACTCATTTGCACAGTTTCAAAACAGATTTCCTTAGTTGTGATCTTGTTCCCCATCTGCTGATCTACAACAGTCACTAGACCAGTACAAAAGGTTTGCAGGAATAACATTTAAGGAAATGGCTTAACAACCTCTCTAATTCCGCTTTGAGAAAATATGTGAAATACCATAACAAATATCCAAAGAGTTTTTTGCTCTCAATGGGAACATGTATGCATATAAAACTGCAATATTACTTTAGATAGATGCATTACCTAGGACACACATGCACACACAGAAATAAACACTCATGCTTTCACACTCACCAACACTTAATGGTTACTTAAACAAAACAAAGCAAACAGTTTGCTGAATTCTTAGCCTCTTTGGCACAAAGCTGAGGGGACTGTAAACCCTACCATGAGAAGCTTGTCCAGTTTCTAGGCAAGGAAACGAAGGCCTTAATAAATACTAAGAAAGATTTATAAACTCAGAATGCCACAGAGCCTTAGTTTTGTCAAGCCACTATCAATCTGAATTGATTTTCTAAATTTACATAATCTTCAATTCCATTTACATAATTCAGTCAGCAATTAAACAGACACTGCATTATCGTGCTGTCATTTGTACATCTATTTTTGTGAATACCAGTTTACCTGGAAGGTAGTGATATAACCATAATACCACTTTATGGAGCTTATTTATAAATTAGACTTTTGTGACTCTTCGAAAGACTGTAAAACCATACAAACATGAGTTCTGGCCAGGCAAAAGATGAGAGCAAGAAAAGGTAGTGGAAAGGAAGATGGAGGGAGAGAAGGGGGTTTAAGATGGCACATGCAGACAAAGCCAGCATTCATGGGCATAGAGAAGGAATGAAAAACATTCTTCTTCTCAAGACGCATGGTCATCAGTAGGGCATGGCTTGGGATATATGTGTATGTGTGTATTTATGTATATTTATGTGTGTGTGTGTGTGAGTGTGAGTGTGTGTGTGTGCAAACACACATTTCTCCAGCTACGGATATGACACGGAGGAAACTGGTGTTTGATCTGATAATAAGGGAGTATAATGTAACCCCAGACATTAGTGTAAAGATGCTCTCCACCCATTAACTACCAGCTAGAGTAAGGAATGGAGAGGCGTGATGCCGGTAGTTCATGGTCTCTCTAGCTCCATCTCTCTCTCT
Organism: Tenebrosternarchus preto; assembly: GCA_025802075.1. NCBI lineage: Eukaryota > Metazoa > Chordata > Actinopteri > Gymnotiformes > Apteronotidae > Tenebrosternarchus > Tenebrosternarchus preto. The sequence goes on from JAOYMR010000021.1 coordinate 4,299,495, forward strand.
CTCTCTATCCCTCAGTGTGACCCATGTATGGGTTGGTTGTGTAGCCACTATGCAGGTTCATGCAGACCCTGCAGGCAGTCCTCAGTACTTTCAGAGTAATCTGTAGATCCTGCTAACTGAGATTCCTTATGAGGCTTATGCTTATACTGAATGGAAAAGGTCAGCACTGGTATTTGGCTATGGAGAGGTGAGACTTATCTGCATGACTTGCTGTGCCTCTAATGGATGACTGTGAATTTAGTGCCCTGTCTATGTATGTCAGTGAGTGTAGTCTGCCCCCTAGAGGCCAAATAGAGACTAAAATAACCATTTTTGCAAATTGAGAAATGGAGAGATTCAGACAACTGTTTTGGAATTATTTATGATTAGTATTTAAGACTACATCACTTTAGTCATTTTTATATCAGCTTTGAAATGAGGTGTATAATAATCATGCTGTAATGATCTATGTGTTGATTAAATACTTTGTTAACATTAATTTTGGAAGCCCCTGGTAGCTCTCTAGAGATCACACCACTTTACAATGTTCTAAAAGAGTGTGTGTATATACATATTGATATTGATATACAGTATATTGATATATATTGATATATATTGATATCCACCAGGGGGTGGTCGTGCACAAAACTGTAATGACCGATTAAAAGAAAAAAAAAATAAAAGGTTAAAAACTTGATGAACACTTGATGAAAAATTTGAGAGTCTTGAAGCATTTACATTTGTATGCTTTCAACACTTTACCTAGCCACACAACTGAAAAGCATTTTCTCTCCTCTTTCCATGTGGCCAGTGGAGATAGAATCATGGCCAGGAAAGGATATGAAAATGTAGTTGCACTCTGCCCCCTTTGGTCCATCAGTTTCAGTACCTCCAATATTTAGCACTCGTGCTCAGAGGATGGTGAAGAGCTTTATATCCGTGCGATATCTGCATAAAAAATCTCAGATGAACAAGCTTCATGACGACACAAAAGACAGTTGTTCAGTCAGATCCACCTATAGGAAGACTGCCATTGTTCGGTGTGGAATTGCTGAGCCAAGATCCAAGAGTACTGACTGACATCAAAGCATGATCTTAAGTTTCTTTGTTTTTGTTTTGTTGATGTGGGGATGTTTAATACATTAATTTAATATGTGTATATGTTACCCAAACAGATGAAAGTTTAATCTAATAAATATCTGCAATAAAACTAAACATGTATTAAATATTTTAAATTAACCTGTGAACAAAGTTGAGGGGGGGAGACTACTTTGAAATCGAGTAAGATCAGGCTATACATTGCTTATTCAGACTGAACTGATACTCTATAGCTACGTTCGCACAGTGGGTAAAAGTGTCTCGAATCTTATCTTTTACTTCATACTTGCCACAAACAACTTTCTGAATCTGGTGGATTCAGTTCTGACTCGGACTACCTTTATGTGTGGTACTGAAGTACGTAACGCCGTAACGCTGCTCAGTCTGAACGGCTAGATCGAAACGCACGCGACTTTACAGACAAACTTGTCATGCTAGTCATTTCGCGCTGGCGGGAATTCAAAATGAATGACGACAACCGCATCCAGATATTCCTCTCCCAGTGAGGTGTGTGCCATGATGCCGCAGAGAAACATCGTTAAAATCGTAATGCTCGTTTGCCTTCTCGTCGTTATATTTTCTTGACAAAATTGCACCTGTTAATGGTCGTTAACGTAAGGAGTAAGTGGTTGTTACGGTTGAAGTTATGCATCACGCGAGGAACCGTTGCATTGCGTGTGCAGGTTTGTTCAAATACGTCATCTGTTCAGATAAAGGCCACATTTAAAATATTTTATGAACGAGCATAACAAAAAAAATCGGATTTACGCGGAATCCCTACTTTTACGTGAAGCGTGAACGTAGCCTAAGATTTTTATTCAGCAGCAGGCTTGTTTTGAGCCCTTCCGAGGGAAATGTTTGAAGCTTTCATAACACCTCATTGGTTTCGTGCCAAGGGACCATAAATCATCCGTTGCCAAGTTTGGGACCTGATGAAGTCTCGCTGCTATTGGTCATTGGCTCATGCACACTGTAAATGCAACCACCTCCCCTTTATTTCCCAACTCAATTTACACCAAGTTCCCACCTGCACGAGATTAGCGGGTCACCAGCTGTCGGTCACGTTTGTCAGCTGTCCGGTGGCTGGAAAGAACTAGAAAGTACTCGTACGCACAAAGGACATTCGAATAAAAACAGTTAGTTTTTACATCTGTAGACGTAGGCTCTCGTTTATCTGACTGATCATGCATTGTCTAAAGCACTTACGATTGTCCAGCGCTAGAACTTTGCTGACTAGACAAGCCGGGAACTTAGTAAGGACTGAAAGCAACAGCGAGAATTTGTTTCGAAGAGAGTTTTGCCGGCAACTCCGAACAAGCGCGTCATTGCCTACACAACATCCGCGTGTTGATCAGGTGATTCCGGACAACGATGCGGTGTACAGGTAAAACTGGATATTCAGTACTCCTGGACTGTTATTTAAATATAATTTTTTATCAGCAGTGAACACAACTCTGTCGATATGGTTGTAAATCTAATACCTGTATTAACCATCGTTATCAGCTAAATGAAATCTACGCAAATGTCCCGAGCAAACTGATTTTTTTTATTATTACCGAGAAAGCCTTTATTTCTATAGGCCTTTTATATTTAGAAAAAGGTTAACTTTTAGTTTAAATTGTCATTAACAGAATTGACAATGTCTTCCGTTCAGTCTGCAGTGTTTCTTATTAAATTGTTATTTTGTTAGGAAAAGGGTGATTTCTGGGCTGGAGGACCTGCTGTTTTACACAATCACTCAAGGAGAGGAGAAGATCTCCGTGTCTCATTTCATTAATGTACGCTGTACCGAAAACAGTAACATTACCGCATTCACATTCCAGTTGTACTGGAAACTCATGATTGAATCAATTCACATGCTTAGAAATATGCAGTCACATTCTAGCAGTAATGTGAAAGTGTGTGTGTCTATCTTTCTGTCCTGCACCGAGTGTGTAAGAATTAGGGTCGTGGCATGTAAACGGCATGCTTTTCGTGCACATGCCACCCAGAAATAGCTTCAGTTCACTCTGATGCACATGCACACGCTCACACACACATTCAGATATTCATAACCTCTATAAAAGCCTGTGTGAATATACCCAATATGCTTGTGTCCCGTCAGTGCTACTTTTTAATTGACTTTATTTAAGGAATGTTGATCCAAATCAGGATGTGGAGTGCACGTGTTTGCCATCTCTCATATCACACAGCCAGCAGTAACTTGATATCTGACACGCATCATAAAAGTAATTTATTTTTAATAGTTCACAATTTTATTAATTTATTTCTGTAACAGCAGCTATCACTAGTCGACATCTAACTTCTGACTTGCACTCTATTGCGTGTGTGTTTAGGCACTGCAGAGTACAGGGTTGGTGCCCTCAGACCCACGACTGCAGGACTGTTTGCAGCAACTTGACCAAGCCGTGCAGGAGTCTGCTGGTACAGCTATGATGGATCAGGAGCTTTTCAGGAAGTAAGTGAGGTGTGGGGGGGATGGGTGCTTTTTAAAAGTTACATTTACAAATCATTCAAATCGTTTTACATTTGGGAACAAAAACCTCCTACATTAAATTTATTTTGTGGGTGAATAAATATTCAGTAGTTAGATATCTAATACTGGTTAGTTACATTTATTATCAGGGTGACCGGATACATAGTTTTGTTACACGCAGAAGTTACAGTTAACTACTCCAAGAAAACACACACATGCAAACGCTTAACACAGTCTCACAAGTATAAGTGCAACGCACTCTGTTGTTAGGATAAATAAAACTAATAAGATTTTAACTTATTTTTGTAAATGCTTTTGTAGATGTGCTGCTGATAATATAATACTCCTCACTCAAGCCTTTCAGAAGAAGTTCATTATTCCAGACTTTATGACGTTTGTAGCCAATATCAACCAGCTGTACTACAATGCACAAAAGCAGCGCGGTGGCCAGGTACTCGACATGCACACGCACATGCAGGTACGTTATACATTGGCTTTTCTTTTTCTTACATAGATCAGTAACCTTGTCATGGCTGTATGCTTGTATACAAAGGTAGCAAACTACATCCCGCAACTGGCTAAATTCAACCCTGAACTGTGGGGTGTATCGTTGTGCACAGTCGACGGCCAGAGGTGAGGAAATCTGCCACATTTCAATCTTGTCGTAGCCTCTCGTTGTTTTCTGTGATGCTTTAGGATCTTTCTCTCTCCCTCTCTTTCTTCATCTCCACCAGGCATTCTGTAGGAGACACAAGGGTGCCATTCTGTTTGCAGTCTTGCATAAAGCCACTCGAGTATGCTCTGGCAATTCACGAGTCTGGGACTGAGAGAGTGCACAGATACGTGGGAAAAGAACCGAGTGGGCTCAAATTCAACAAATTAAGTCTAAATGAGGATGGTGAGAAGTTTTTGTTACTGACCATATGTTTTTTTTCATACTGTAAATCCATCCTGAAAAATGCAGTTTTCCTCAACTGAACTTTGCTTCCATACATCTCCAATTATCTCTTTCAAAATCTTTCCCAGTCGGAGGGTCTACGACCTTCGGTTCAGTTCTTTGCAGTTCCCATAATGCATTTGGATCATGCGTAACTAAGTGTTTTTAATTTCAGACAAGCCTCATAACCCCATGGTTAATGCAGGAGCCATAGTCATCAGTTCCCTGTTAAAGGTGAGGGTAACTATTTAACCTTTGGCTATTCCATGACGTTGTTCAGGGTTTGCATCAGCAGTTTGTTTGGTCGTAGCTCTCCCATGTAGCGACTGACGGAGCCAGGTGTCGCCATCCGGTGCCGAAGTCTTCCTTTACTATTTGTTTACCACTCCAGTTACACTATCCAACAAATGAACAAGGGTTAGGGGAGGGTGTAGTTGGGTGGAGAGTGGGAAGTGGGTGATGGGCAGGTAGGAAACTAGGAAACTGTTATAATTAGTGTCACTGGGGGGGTTTGTCAGGAGGTGTGTCGTGTCAGCCAATAAAAGTAACCCTCAGAGAGGGTGTGCTATAGAGCAGCAAAGCAGAAGGGAAAAAGAGATAATGACTTGGGTTCATTTAAGGTTGCATTGTTTTCAATGCACTGTTGCTAAGGTGAAGTTAATCATCACTATAAAAATTAACAAGGAAGCCGTGCATAAAGGGCTTTGGTTTATGTGAAGGAGTTTAGAATCACATCACAGTCTTTCTGTGGACTAATGTTAAGAGGCACTGCTAGTATCTCATGCCGTAGAGGCAAAAGAACAGTTTTGGAGCAGCTCTCTACTGTTCTAAAACCACACAGGAGTATTTTTAAGACTGAAGCGTTCCCCAAGCAGACTCCCTTAACATTTCCCTGAGCTGAGTGTCCCATCTGCACTTCTTGGAACGTTGTGTCTTAACGACCCAAACGTGATGCTGATGGGAAACCAGATCAACAGATGGGTGTGTTCCAAGTAATCACGCGCGCACACACACACATACTCACACACACTCCTCTGCAGGGCACTCCATATGTCTTGAGAGAAAATAGAGTGACCTCCACTATCTCAGATGACAGCAGAGTCATGCTGTGCTTATGCCGGTCTGACAGTAGAAATGGTCTTCAAGAGTTGCTGTAGTGTCTGGTAGTATTCCTTTTCTGACTGGCTCATACAGACATGCTGTACATGTGTACTCTGCCATCTTGTGGCAGAATGTTGTATTGCGCCATGACTTCGAACTTGCAAACAGTATATAGTTTGTACGCAAACTATATACATTTAAATATAAATTCTTGCTGTCGTCAAGCTAAAAAAAGACATCAACACATCTGTTCTATTATCTGTTCTATTAAAAAACATTTGTCTGTAGTAAAATTTTAAACCCTCTCTTTCTCAGCCTGAGGTCAAGAAGGCTGAAAAATTTGACTATGTAAGTAAAATACAAAAGTGTTTTTTTTTTTTGGTTTTTTTATTTAATGTGCTAAAACATTGTGTATAATATACATCTACCTGTGTGTGTATAAAATGTATGTACAGTATGTGTGTGTATAATAAAATAAAAGTTTTAATAAGTTTTTAAAATATTGTTTTTATCCCTGTACTCACTACAGATGATGGACTATCTGAAGAGAATGGCAGGTGGAGAATATGTGGCCTTCAGCAATGCCACGTACGTTACTTCACTTAACTTTCAAGATGAGCTGGACTTCATTGGTGATAAACACGAGATGCACTTGTATGAATGGCCACACGTGTTTAGAGGGAGACCATTTTTTCATTTTTCCCTGTAGGTTCCAGTCAGAAAAAGAGACGGGTGACAGAAACTTTGCGATTGGTTATTATCTGAAGGAGAAAAAAGTTAGTATGATTCTTAGTTTGTATGGATTTTCCAAGCAGAAGTCATGCTGTGGTGATTTTGTCCACTTACCCCTCTCCTAATTGTTAGTGTTTTCCCCCTGGGACAGACATGATCGCAGCACTTGATTTCTACTTTCAGGTGACTTTTTTTTAACTTAATCAAATTAAACAATATAGTACCAAATGGAATATTTTGCACATTATATCCAAAAATGTATCCCTCCCTTTCAGTTGTGCTCCATTGAGGTGACTTGCGAGTCGGCAAGTGTCATGGCTGCCACTCTAGCTAATGGTGGCATCTGTCCAATCACAGGCGAGCATGTGCTGAGCGCAGAGGCTGTGCGAAACACCCTCAGTCTCATGCACTCGTGCGGCATGTATGACTTCTCCGGCCAGTTCGCTTTCCATGTGAGTCTCCCACACAGGCACATGTATGCTTCTAGTCCAAGCATATGTCTATGGTAAAGATTTATTTTTTTTTAACAATGTTTCCTTTCTGCCTCTCATGCAGGTGGGCTTGCCAGCGAAGTCTGGAGTATCTGGTGCTGTGCTTTTGGTGGTTCCTAATATCATGGGGGTTATGTGTTGGTCTCCACCGGTTGACCGAGTTGGTAACAGCGTGCGTGGAATCCACTTCTGTCAGGTACACACTTTCTTATTCAGGGACACACACACACACACACTTGATGGTACTGTCTAGATGACTAATGTTGGTTGCATGTGTTGTCTTTTCTTCAGGAACTGGTTTCTCTTTTTAACTTCCATAATTATGACAACCTGAGACACTTTGCCAAAAAGCTAGACCCTCGCAGACAGGCGGGTCATGAGAGGGTGAGACTAAAAGAATTACCAAACTGATGCTTATACAGAGATGTGGTATTCAAGCAATAATGTACGAACTGGCTTCAGACTAAATGGTCCTGCACGAGAAAACAACAATGTTGAATCTGAAATACCTGACTTGTAAATTATTGCTCGGAATGAGTGTGAGTTGTTCGGTTTTAACATTTGTTTGTTTTTGGACAGAATAAGGCTGTAATTGAGCTGATGTTTGCAGCGTACAGCGGAGATGTCTCAGCCCTCAGGAGGTTAAAAATTTAAATCCCTGCGTCCTTTTTCTACATGATTTTTCATCAAAACACTACACCTAATGGGCTGGTTGGACTGGCCTGGATTAAGTCCTAGACAAGTGTTACTAGACAAAATTGCACACCTCCAGTGTTTTTCCCTGCTTTTTAGGAAAACTGACCATTTTTTTCTGTTGCTTTCGTACCATTCTCAGGTTTGCGTTGTCAGCTGTGGACATGGAGCTGAGGGATTACGACTCGCGGTCTGCTCTGCACGTGGCCGCTGCAGAAGGTGGCCTACCCAAATCCATCCATCCAGTCTTTCTACACATTCATTCATTCATTCATCACTCAGTCACTCTATCCATCCATTCACCAAGGGCTCGTTAAGACATTTTCCCTATCCATTCACCAAATATGTCACATTGATGAACCCCGTTTCCACTTTAGGTAATTTGGAAGCTGTAAAGTTCTTAACAGGGACATGCAGAGTGAATCCACATGTCAAGGACAGGTAAAGAGACCGCATCCCACTTTTTCCCATGATTTGTTTTTCTTGCAATATCAGTAGGGAGAGCCATCTCCTAACTGTCATACAGGTGGGGAAACACGCCGCTGGATGACGCCCTGCAGTTCGGGCAGGACAGCGTGGTGGAGGTGCTGAAGCATTACGAGTGCGTTTACTCCCATGCGCTACTGTCTGAGGAGATCCACACACAGGCCCCCAGCACTTCTAGGCTGGATACAGAGAACCTCAGGAACAAGGACATGCTCAAGGGGTTTGTTTGATAGATGCTGCTGTTCAGCAGTATGTATTCCGGGGGGGGGTCAACAGTCAGCTGGACCAGTCCAGGTCCCGCAGTTCCCGTTCCAATGTTCCTGTCATGGACTAAACCCCTTCTCAAATTAGATCAAACGGTGCTGATGAGCACAATAAGTGAGGTCTTGGAGAACAGAAAAAAAAAGACTCTGCTTGCTCAGTGGAGTCCAGTTTTAGTTTCTTCTCTAACCTGGTTCAGAACATGCCAGAAATTGATATTAAGGAATTGTGACAAAATCCTAATAACATAGTTCACACCTAGAAAAAAAATGATGAACTGGCTGGCAGATCCTAAGATTGGACTGAGAGATACTTACACACAGAATAAAGTGTAAAATATCCTATGCCAATCCATCAGTTTCACAAAAGTTTTTTTTTTTTATATTATTGTGATTATCAGGTCCAAGAGGAATGTTATAAGCAAATACTGGCAAGCTTGCTTGTTAATGTAAATATTTTATTATAGCATAAATTTGAATAAACCATTTTAGTCACAGTACTAGCCTGACCCAAGGTTAAACATACCACAATTTAAGGGTAAAGCACATGCATTTATAATGGTACGAAATATACCCTTTGATCATTAAAGGAAATATGAATGCTACATATGTATACTGTGCATTAACAGGACTCAAAACATTTGTATATATTTATCTGGATATGTTACATTTATGCATATTTAAGTTTTATTAAAGTATTGTATTAAACCACACATGTCTGGCGTTTTGAATAGTCTTGGGTGCAGCTTATTCTGTTATCAGTATTCAGCAGCATAAAAGAACCGCCAAAAAATCTCTGCATTAGGTATTATTGAATTATATATAAAAAAATTAACATTTTGTGCTAATAGCTTTAAAAAGTTTGGTAATTATTTGGCTATACCTGGTAAGGCAAAAGTTACCATCTGTGACGTTGACAATGAGAAAAAAAATGAACAAGGTGCAAAATAGAGCATTTGAAGTAAATAGCAAATACTGCTAAGAACACTTTATTGAAAAAGTCAATTCACACAACACTTCACAACATGAAGCACTTGTTATACATTTATCCACAGAGGCAGTACGAGTCTAGTCAAACCCATCTCATAACAAACTTATTAAAATGTTGAGTGTATGAATGCATTCATATGCACAGTCAAGCTTATAGTTCAGATGTATTTTTATTCCCATATTAGACACTCTTGCCACTGAAGTATTGGGTGCAAGTATCTGATTGGATATTCGGCTTAATCAGCTGAGAATAACCCTGTAAGTGGGTGTTGAGGTACTGATTTGCTTTGGAGTTTTCCATATTGCCTTGTTAATCCTTTTAAGAAGCAGGCAGTGGCCAAGTGCTCATTTCCTTTTAAAGCCCAGCTGGCATCTCCAACCCAGAATGTGTGAGTATTTCCCCGTCCCACAGTGCAAAGGCAGGACAGACTGGTGTACGGAACTGTGTCTTTATTGTGTGAACCACCTTGGCTGTCTGGGCATCTACTAGACTAAGCCAACCTGCTTCAAAGTCCAGGAGCAACCCCACTCGTTCTGGCTTCCCCACCAGTGACACAGGCACCAGCTTATTGGCGGTCATGGTGTACCACTTCCGTTGCACATAAGAGAAAACCCAGGAGGAGGAGTTCGTCCCGATGCACTCATCCCGGGGCATCGCCGCGTCAGCCACGCCCACGCGGAACTCCTGGGACTTTTCCACCGTCACCTCCCAGTAGTGGCGGCCGGATTCAATATGGCTGTCAGCAAATACGACAGCCCAGTCACGGAAGCGTAGAGGGGAGTCCTGCACTTCACTGGGGTCCAGGCCTAGCATGCGGTATATTACACCCGTGTCTTTCTTGAACAGGTCGAGGCTGCTGTGGGCTGTCCGCTCATCCAACTTGAACTGTAGCTCTGAGAAAGAGACAGACAGAGACACTTTACATAACCTGGGAAAAAAGAATAATTATATTTTAATTCATATAACAGCTTTCTCACAACCAGTCAATACAAGTTCTCAGTCCCAGTTAATACAGTACGACAACAGGAATAAACACTTACTAAGCTCAGAGAAAGAAAAGTTAACATGTTTGCAGAAGAAGAAGATCTTCAAATTATATTTCACACAAGACAGAGAACAGCCACAGATAATGCGAGATGGCATTCCAGAGTATATGAACCATGGTGCTGAAAAACTGCCTCCTGTATAGGCTAATCTTAAAGACCACAAGTGGATGTGTGTTAGGATCTTAGTGTGACATGATTTTAGTGTGAACTAGACTACTGGACCACAAAAGTTGATCTACTAGGGGTCCTGAGGTTTGTATAGGACGTTCATACCATGTTTATTTTATCATAATGAAAATGAACGCAAATACGAGGAAACACCATGTATACAATTTAAGATAACGATACACGACAAAGGTCAAACACACGAGGGAGCTCCAAGAAAGCAAAAGTTCAGTTTAAGATTCATAACTGCGGCACGGTGATTTGGCAGCGTATATTTGGGTTGGCCATTGGCAGCTGCCAGATTACCACTGTAACGCTGGTTATTCCTGTTTATCGGTCACTGTCCGAGGATATCACCATATTAATAGCAAAAGAGATGCCATCCGCACTACGTGTGTGATTAATCGTGTTGTTAGCTAGCTGTTGGCTAGCGTACGACCTCCACAAAACGGAGGTTCTGCTTTTGCAAATCTGCTAACACTGTATTAAAACAAACCGTTAAGAGAAACAAAACGTACAGAATAAAGTCACTGAACTTGATGTTCAGTAACTAACTGAACAAGGACGGAATGTAGCTTTTATAACATAACCCCGAGATCTCAGCAACGTAGTGAAAATTTACAATTAACACTACAGTTCATACTCACGGTTTTGTGTGCCGATGGCCACATACCATCTGCGGGTTAGGACGGCTGTGCCTCGCTTATAGCGGAGGACTGCGCCTGCAGCTCGGCCTGCTAACCGACCACACAGCGCCATGCTGGAGGGCAAAGCCATTTTGTCCCGTATAAAAGTATAAGAGAACTTACTCTTTTTTTTTTTTTTTTAGATTTAGCCAACCTTGAAATTCTCGCAGGTGCTGCCGCCTACAGCAGAGGAAAAGAACTACATGCGATATAAATCGTAAACAATGTGGGGGTCTTTTCATATTATCAACACAAGACATTCATTCATAAACGCCAATGCAATAGAAAGACTTTATTAGTTATTCATTAAGAAATGCTATAAACAACAATACAGGGGAAACTGTTGTATATTCAACATCAAATGTTCATATGGAACAAAAAATTCCATACGTGTTGTCTGCTCCATTTGGCACATCTTAATACCAGATATATAATCAATATAACTACACCTGTTAAAACAAAATAAATAAAAATAATTTAAAAACTCCAGTCTCTCAAGCTTCTAATGCTTAGCCTTTAGTGTGCTACATGGTATAGAGCTATGCTTTTAGATTAAGAGGAAAAAGAGGAACAAAAAAGTATCTGTAATAACAAGCGTGTCAACATTTCAATACCACACTCACAAATTTACCAATTTGTCTAGCCACAAACAGACTTTCATCCATAAACAGACTTTCATCCATAAAAGCCTCAAATGATCAAGAAATATTGTATAAAGATTATAAAATACCTGTCCTGTCTTATGAGTCATGTCTTAAAAGTAAAAAATAATGAATAAAATGAAAGTCATCTGTTATCAGGTAAATGCAGGTATGCACTGAGTATGTGCTGTGATCAAACGTGCTTGTGGCCATCCTCCCAAGATGACATGGCTTTGCCAGTTCATAAAATTCTCAGGAAATAAAGTACATCTGACTCCATGTCCGTCTTTAACCAAGGAGACGTTTTGTGTTTATCCTGATTCGTTTCTGCAACACTTAGCTGACAGGAAGGGTGACGGTGTCCAAACATGAATGTAAAACCATCTCTGACAATGAGTTTAAATAAATTATTTTGTTTTCTTAACCCATCACAGCATTAAAAATCTTAAACGAGAATATAAGCACCTACTGAAATGTATATGGTTTTGCCCTTTGATGAAAACCATGTTATCAAATCAGCCTTTAAAGCAATGTAACACGTATCTTAATTCCAAAATAGGTTTTGACTATATAAAAAGACAGAAACCAGTTCCTCAGTCATGTCAAAGCCTTCACGAGGTGCTGACTGTTCTGGGGAAAGTGATGTGGTTTTTTTTTCTAATGTGCTGAGTGACTAACTCTTTCATACCAGTTAAAAAAGGAAGGGACACCATGACACTTGTAGGGTACTCAGTGATTATGTGCCACATGGCCTGTATCAAAGATGTATTGAGGATCAGTAGAGTACCAAAAGTCTTCTCAGTACTGTTTGAGGTTTTGTTCATTTTTCCAGTGCATTAGGAATTCACAGTGAAGTCATATAGAACCAAACCAGCTGTCATGGCAGGTCCAAATCATAAACCAAAAAACTTTTAAAAACCACCTGTCCACCTCTCCAATCTCTTGATATGCTTATATGTCCATATTCACATAATAAGACGATACAAAACCCAAAGGCCAAAGGTCACCCAGTGACTTGTCCAGCTCAACTCTGTCCATTTATGAATGGCATGACTGGCCAAGCCATCCTGTGTAGACAAGCACAGAAATGAACATAATAAACTTCACTTGACTTGTTTTGACTACCGAAAAAAGAAAACCACAGAGTACAAAGAACATCTAACATACAAAAAAAATGAAATAATTCAATGTTACCTCATCAAAGTCTGCATCATCAGCACTGGAGACGAAGACAGAGCCCAGGTAATTCAAGTGAACCACTGCCAGTATGCTAAATGCTCCGTTAATACAGTACATCCAAAACGCCTTGAGAGGACAGAAGATACAATTAATACAGTACACCCAAAACGCCTTGAGAGGACAGAAGATACAATTAGGAGACATGCATACTACTCCAGGAACTTAAACCACATAAAACTGTATCTATTGTATAGACTGTACCTTTAATATACATGTATATCAATTCCAGACTTTATTCACAGAACTGACCGTCAACCACATCAAGAAAAACATACCTGATTTTAAGCAATGTTTTAAAGTACATTTTACCTGATTTCTTAAAGTTCACTGTGAAGTTAATAACACTGGTTGCCTTGACGACACTTAATCTAGCTGAATGGTTAATAAATGTTGCCTTCAATGAAAGAAAACCTAGATGAGACAAAGCACTCTGCCAGCATACCTAGAGTATAAAAGGAGATCATACCCAGACTAAATAAAAATTATTATAGGATTTCATTATGTTCTCAGATGTTTTCTTTGGTTTAAAATGGCACATACAGTACGTGATGGATGTTGACACTTTTCACATGCAGTTAGAAACTGTTATGTGTTGTTCACTAATTTACATTAGTGACACAAACGCTCGCCCACCTTCTTGTTTTGGTGTTTACAGTCTGGTGGGCACTTCTTGGAGAGGACACATGCATTAAAGATGATGGACAATCTTTTCCTCAACACTACAAAAGAAATGAACAGATAATTACATAACCGTCACACAAACACCCAAACACACACTTGCTTTTATGGCTTAATCGGCTTATAAATCTGCAAAACATTTGTACCCAGTAAGCCATATAAATCAGGATTAATGTAGCATTGGCAACATAAAATTCATATACAAATAAATAAATAATTGGATTCTATATGATAATAGTATTAAATATCAATTCATCAATTTAGCACTCGGGATTTTGTATCTAAATATACAAATACTGTTGTTGCTCACCATGCTCAATATACGTCATGAAGGCAAGACTGAATAATACTGCTCCAATGTGGAAACTTAATCCCTGAAGGCATCAAATTAAATGAGCAACAGAGGAGCAACCAACTTGTGAGAAATTCACAGAATCACACAGGCAAAAAAACTGACATTGAAAATACAAAGTAGTAATAAGGCCTAAAAATGTCAGAGAGGCACACTCACGTGTAGTAAAGTGCTAGCTGTATATGTGAAAAGAATAGCTTGAAACTTTCCAAATGTCAAAGCCTTCTTGAACACATCTATTCAGATTTGAAAGAACAGTACATTAAAGCCTGTAGATTTCAAATTAAATGTGCAGTTTAGAAGTCTTTAAAAGCACTAAATATCAGGTAGATAGGTAGGCAGATACACATACACTCAGACATTTATTGATCCCAGAGGGAAATTCAAGAAATATAAAAGCATCTATAAATAAGTCACACCAAGTGCTGCCTCATACATACAGATGTTGAGCCAGCGAGACATGGGAAGGTTCCAGGAAGTCACCACTTCCGCCATAGACCTGGGAAACTCAATGTTTAGTGGTTTAGCCACTGAAAGATCCCTGTGGACACAGAAAATAGTGATGAGATTTGACACACAGACCGCGAGAGTCTTTATGGGTACTAAAGGATAATGAATATATTTGTTTGCTCAGTAAATAGAACAAACCATAAGCGTGTTTGAACAAACCAGTTAAGATGGTCCTTCTCTTCTGTGAAGCCAGCACCTGCCAGTGTGGTGGTAGTTTCACTGAGGTAACTCACAAAGTAGTTGCTAAAGTGGAAGGACAGAGTGTGTCTGTAGGCCAGCAACCACCTGACAAAATAAAGTGAAACATTACTAAAAGGGAAAGGAACCAACTAAGAAGAATGAATTTAAAATATATAGAGAGTGTTTACCTTGCAATGTAGCCTCTGACAAGCAGTGGAATCAAGGTGGTTGAAAAATTAGAGATATTTGAAAAAAACACCAAAGACTGTTATTAAGAAACATAAGAACCCTGGACTTCAAATTGTTAAAAGCTAGTTTATAAACTTTTATTAACTCAGGAAATTGTTAAAAGCTAGTTTATAAACTTTTATTAACTCAGGAAATTGTTTCCATGTAATTATTTACTGTCCTCGGCTTTCTGTGTCAGCAATGTACAGAAGCACAGAAATATTCAGTCCTGTTCAATTTAAAGTCAGACTGTCTTATTATCATTTAAATAATTACACAATATAACATTGCCTGAATATGTCTGAATTACAAAACAGCGCACAAAATATTACCTGATTTTTCGCCTCTTCTTACTGGGGAAAGACAAAGAAATTAGATAAAAATTAGATAGACAAAACCATCACAAAAACAACAAGCAATAAATCTACACTTTAACCACAAAATCCTCTCTCTAAGAGGTATTACAGCCTTGACAAAAGCCACTCAAGTTTTTAAACTTCTGAAAACCAGCAGCATTACATTTAGCTGTATTTGAAACTAACACTCTCTTCTCCCAGGCAGATTCAGCCTCTACTTACTTTTGGAGAAGCTTGTCTCCAAAGATAGGGATGAAGTAGGGGAAGAGATAGGGAGCAACACAGTTGGAGAGCAGCAGACAGAATTGACTTTTTATCCAGCTACACATCACCTTCACAAACCAGGACACATTCTGTGGAAGACAGTATTGAGCGCTAAGAGTAAGAATTTAATGAGCACTTTTGGATTCTTTCTGTATTTTTATATATACACATCTGGAGCTGTAATAACATATTTTTGTCACTCACAAGTTTTTGGCCTTCTAATGTGTCCCTGTAGCTGTTGAAGCTGATCCACGGCCCAAATATCACTGTTCCCACAAAGTAAATATAGCCCATGAACTCCACTGGCGAGGGCACATTCTCCACTAGGCCTTTGTCCAAATCAAAGGCCAGAGAGATTGCCTTCATGGCAACTACAATCTGGGAACCTAGGCAGATATGTTAGCCATCAGCAAGATTTCTAAGTGTTTGTCCTTCTTATGACAACGCTATTTAAAATTGAGTACAGTGTTTTTTGAGTACAGTATTTGAGTACAGTGTTTTTGAGTACAGTATTTGAGTACAGTGTTTTTTGAGTACAGTATTTGAGTACAGTGTTTTTTGAGTACAGTGTTTTTGAGTACAGTGTTTTTTCGGGAATCCTTCAAACAAAGAATGCAGTTTTGTGACTCAAAATGGAAGACACAGACAGCATTGTTTAAAAAAATGCCAACCTTAGAGACTGACCTCTCATTTTGTGCCAACTGCTGGTGTCCATCATATGCAATTCCCTGAAACACAGCACAGGTTCCTTATAACTCCTCACTGCATAATTCATGCAGATACAGCAAGATGCTAGCAACACCAAGATCATGGGTTCATTACTCAGGGAGCACACATACTGTCATACCAATAAATATGCAAGTCTGCCAAATACTGTTAAAATTATATTTTGTTATGGTAAAGATGATTAACCTTAACAGAAAATAACTCCATATGGAGTTATCATATCTTATAGGGCAAAAAAGCATGGAATATATTACTTTCAGTCAAGATTAGAAAGTTTTAGTTTTCACTAGAATGCATGAAAAGCATAATTAACAAACACAAAAGAATTGCACTGCACTTTTACTAAAATGGAAGTGCACATCCATAAGAAGATGTGGGACTTGCGCGCACCCTAGCAGCAGGTAGATGAGGACGGTGATGGAGAGGAAGGGTCCGCGGCTATTGGAATGCCGGCACAGAAAGAGGATGAGGTAGCAGAGGAGGCTGAGCAGAACCACCCACACCATGTGCAGCTCAAAGAATAGATAGAGTGCATAAAAGCCTGCCGCAGTTGTGCTCAGGTGCTTTAAGCATGAAGGCAAGTGGCCTGCCAGTGAGAAAAGAGAGAGTCAGCCTTCAAAACCTGAGTCAACCTGGCAAAAACTGGCAACAGTTCTACAGATATTATTACTGTTCAGCTTTCAAATTTGCCTATCTGAATTTTATTTTTAAATGGTGAAGCAACCTAATCTGTTGGCACTCCATTGTGGGAACATGCAATGTCACAATGTAATTAGACTTCCTCAAGCCTTTATCTTACCAAATTTCCATAGCAGTCTACACATTAAACAGATGAGTAACAGCTGCCACACTTGCTCTAGGCCCTGTTGAGCAGTCGGTAGCAAGCAGCCTGAAGCCAGCTCCTGAAAGAACTGCTGCCGACTGGGAGCCCCCATTGCTGCCTTTCAGATACTGAGAGAAAAAACTAAAAACATATGATGAAGTTTATCATAAAGAATATATGTAATATATGTTCAGACTTCATGGTTTGTTGATTAATCGGTCGTTCCATGTGACCGAATTCAAATCATTATGCGTAGACCCACAATTTAGCCTCACACTGAATAATTAGTGGGTCAGGTCATCTTCTCGCCTACTCTGACACACTAGCTTCGGTTCTCGATTTAAATTCATCTATTCCGCAATGCAGACAGCATATAGTTGTAGCTTCTGCGATCCGTGGATTTGTTATTACCCGTTTGTTACCGATGCAATATCCCCATTTTATAGCAAATTACAGAGAACCGTTTAGTAAATAACCGAAGTCGTTTAATGCTAGGTTTAAAGGAAACTGGCATCTAATGGATTAACATTTATCCTCGTTAGCAACTCTGACAACCGAAATGAATGTAATGTTCGCTAATCTAGAAAATGTTTGTTACTATGTGCAATATTTCACTTACTTGCCTTTTCCTTTTACTTGGAATAACTCAAAATGAGAAGAATCTTAATCCTACTTTGTCTACTTTCATGTACTGTGTATCTTGCACAAATGGACCTGATGATGCCCGTAACGCGACTTCCATTGATGCGATCAGCTGCTGGAGATGCGTTGGCTGGCCATCCTTTCTCGCAGTTCCTCTAAAAAAAATCTAACGTCCAATCATTTTCACAGTTGTCAATGATTAACCCAATCCTCTTCGACACTAAGCAAAAACAAGGGGAAACTCATCCAATCGCGCGCCGTTTGTGTGTTTCTGCGTGTGTTCGTGTCGTGATTCACATAATTATTTAAATCACTGTATTTGATGGCTTAATTTGTTAACTTGAGATTATTTGTCAACGATTAATTCTCGATTGTTTGTCCTTGCTATTGACTGCCCAAATGTAGATAACTACTTGCATTATTAAAAAAGGACTCATGTTTGCAAACCATAACACACATGTTTTTAAATGAAAGAATACATCAGTTTAACAGATAGTTTGTAAGAGAGGTTAAAATGATCAGTACTGATGCATTTAATGACTGAAGGTGGGACTTTTATTTCATCACATTCAGAACGATCGAATCTTGACTTTGACTCGCGGAAGTTTATGTTCAAGAGACTGGTTGACAGTTGGATATTGATTTTATTAGCAAACTGCTAGATATACAATTTAATTCGAATTTATTTTCAATCTGGCATTTTGATTACACGTGGGAAACGTCAGTGTAGTTAAATTATTACTATAGACTTGGAGTCTCTGTTTGGGGGAGGTAACCATATTTCGCATACAATAAAAGTCACCTTTGTGGTTCAGTCTAATTACCTTCGTTGAATTAGCAGTTTTCCAAATCCTTAGTTCGTTTTCTCAGCCAATACGATCTTCCAGACTTACTAACTATAGCTAACCAGCTATAAATGATGGCATATTTCCTCTCGACTCACTCAAATTCAACGCTGTGGAAGCTAAAACCTTTAGCATTGAAAACTACTTCGGCAGGATCAGTGCTATCTGCAAATCAACGCAAATACAGCAGTCAAGATAATGCAGGATCCGAATATTTGCACAGAAGTATTGTTCCGACTATGCATTACCAAAAGAGTCTGCCGCGGTAAGTCACAGTTGCTTCGATACGTAGCAAAGTTAACTGAACGGTTTATTAACT
The DNA here is from genome assembly GCA_025802075.1 of Tenebrosternarchus preto. Classification (NCBI taxonomy): domain Eukaryota; kingdom Metazoa; phylum Chordata; class Actinopteri; order Gymnotiformes; family Apteronotidae; genus Tenebrosternarchus; species Tenebrosternarchus preto. Next base: position 4,318,439 of record JAOYMR010000021.1, read on the forward strand.
GCTATTTAGCAAACTCTGTAATGTCAGCTGCATAATCAGTTTTATTTAGGGGTATTAAGTGCCACTAACAGTGGGTGTCACGTTACTGGTTCATGGTGTATTTAAACGACAACATCGACTGTTACTGTATTATTTTGAAAAATGTAGGTGAAAGTGCAGTAGGTAAACGACTGGCGATGTGGTGTTGCAGAAAAGATGTCCACTCTGCCACATTTTCAGATCCTCTTAAGAATATACAATCAAAAATCTAAGTATGTCCTATAACATCAGTGTGGCGTTTAAAAAAAAAACTTATTTTTCGATGTTCAGATTACCAGTGCCAAAGCTGGAGGATACAATTCGGAGATATCTGGCAGCTCAAAGACCTCTATTAAACGATGAACAATACAGGTAAAGCTAACTCTTCATGTTAACATTCTTTAATATAAGCTAATACATTTAAAGTTGTATTACACATTTTGTCTGTTATGTTTTCACAGTAATACAGAGAAACTAGCACATGATTTCCAGAACGGCATTGGCATTCAGTTACACAAGGAGCTTGTGGATCAGGACAAACAGAATAAGCACACAAGCTATATTTCAGGTGAGAAGTGTATAGTTCACTTTTTAAATGTACTCTGTTGTTATGCATTATTCAGTAGTTGGCATAAATCTAGTCTTGATCCAACAATATAATTACTATTAAAAATGTAGTGGAATGTTCCAGGGAGAATCATGGTAAGAAAACCTTTCCAATATCCCTGTGACTTTTTGGACATACTTTGGTGGTTATGATTTTCTGGAATTAAGTAAAGCTTTGAATTTGAAATAATCTTTAGGGGAGAGAGTGATGGTGATATATAAGTGGCAACCTAAAAACTGAGCTCTTTCCAGTTTTGTTGTATTCATGACCAGCTGCTCACCTTTTTGTTTTTCTAGCTCCATGGTTCGACATGTACCTATGTGCCCGTGAATCTGTGGTCTTGAACTTCAACCCCTTCATGTCCTTCAATTCTGACCCCAAACCTGAGTACAATGACCAACTCCTTCGGGCCACTAACATGGTATGCTCTGCGGTGCGATTTATGAAGACCCTACGTGCTGGGCTCCTTGAACCAGAGGTGTTCCACCTAAACCCTGCTAAGAGCAATACTGATTCCTTCAAAAAGTTAATCCGATGGGTGCCATCCTCCATCTCATGGTTCGGAGCCTACATGGTGAATGCATATCCCCTGGATATGTCTCAGTACTTCCGTCTATTCAATTCCACACGCATCCCCAAACCAAAACGTGATGAGTTATTCACAGATAACCAGAAAGGCCATCATCTACTCGTCATGAAAAGAGGCAATATGTATGTATTTGATGCGGTGGATAGGGATGGTAATCTGGTGAAGCCAGCTGAGATCCTGTCACACCTCAAATACATTCTGGCAGACTCAACTCCAGCTCCAGTCTTTCCTGTGGGGGTCCTGACAAGTGAGAACAGAGATGTTTGGGCAGGACTGCGGGAGAAGCTTCTAGAAGCAGGGAATAGAGAAGCTCTAGAGTTGGTGGACAGTGCTCTCTTTTGCCTTTGTCTTGATGAGGAGGAAATGCGTGACCACATACACATCTCACACAACATGCTTCATGGAGACGGATGCAATCGCTGGTATGATAAGTCTTTCAGTATGATCCTAACCAAGGATGGGCAGGCAGCCATTAATTTTGAGCACTCTTGGGGTGATGGTGTAGCCGTCCTACGTTTCCAGAACGAAGTCTTCAAAGACACGACAGAGAAGCCGCTAGTTGGGCCAAAAACCCAACCTTCTATCATAGACTCTGCTTCTGCTGTCCAGAGGCTGGAGTTCAAGCTGAATCCAGAACTTGAGCATGGGATAGTGAAAGCCAAAGAGAACTTCCACTCTGCTGTCTCCAAACTCACCATTGATGCTATGGAGTTTAAAAGAGGGGGGAAAGAGCATCTGAAGAAGAAGAAGCTCAGCCCTGATGCCGTTGCCCAGGTGGCCTTCCAGATGGGTTTCCTACGTCAGTATGGGAAGACCGTGGCTACATACGAGTCCTGCAGCACGGCCGCCTTCAAGCATGGCCGCACGGAAACCATCCGTCCCGCCAGCATTCACACGCAGCGCTGCGCTCACGCCTTCGTTAGGCAGCCCAGCCAGCACAGTGTGGAGCAGCTCCAGGGCCTGTTGGATGCCTGCTCCAAATACCATGGCCAGCTCACCAAAGAGGCAGCTATGGGTGAGTGCCATCACTTTGTTTCTTATTCCGTGACTGCTAGCTCACCATATTGACCTTCCTCCAGCATTCTACGTATAAACATGTAGTGCTAAAAAAGAACAAAACAAGGGACATTTTTTTTGTAAATAATGTGGAGGTGATGAGCAATCTTGTATACATACTCTTTCAAAAGTTTAACACTTATCCCTGTAAATAATTTTTTAGGACAAGGATTTGACAGACATCTCTTTGCCTTGCGCTACCTGGCAAGCTCTAAAGGAATGGCAGTGCCAAGTCTGTACCAGGACCCAGCATATGCAGCCATAAACCATAACATCCTGTCCACCAGCACCCTCACTAGCCCTGCCGTCAGCCTGGGTGGCTTTGCACCTGTGGTGCCGGATGGTTTTGGAGTGGGATACGGCATTCATGATGACTGGATCGGATGCAATGTGTCCAGCTACCCAACTAGGAATGTCCACGAATTCCTTCAGTGTGTCCAAAAGTCCTTGGAGGATATTTTTAATGTTATTGATGGAAAGCCAATTAAATCTAGCTAAAGTTTAATTCAAGGACGAGACCAGTTATTGCATTAATGTGTTGACAGGCATTTAAGATGTCAAGACCTCATTTTAGAGTGACTAGATAAGAACTTGTCTAGCATTAATCAGTGTAAATCCTGTTGATCACTTAGTGATACTGTGATGTAGATGTTTACTGTGAACCGGGGGGGCTCAAATTCACAGCACAGGAAATTGTTTCCATGGTGTTGGTAAAGGTTGACTTCTATCTATGAAAGCATAGGAGTTGTACCTTGACTTGTAAGGCACTTTGACAGATGACTAAAGCAATTAATTTCACTATTTGTGGTTTTCTAACAATTTTAGTTTAAAATTGCAACTAATCCTTTCATGCAGTTTGTTTTAACAATTATAAATCATGCTTTTAAACAGTAGTTCTGAAATGGAATCATTTATTTAAAAAAAAAAAACAGGAGATAAACCAAGAAACAAATTTACAAATGCCAAAAAGTGAGCAAACAACCAAAAACAAGTCAGTAAAAACTTCCAAACTTAGATAGGCTTAATCTTGAAATGAAGGCCAATAAGACTGAAGACAAGACACTTGAGGTCCTGTACCAGGTAGTAGAATACTCTGAGGCCTTCTGGATCTCTGAAACAAGAACAAAAAAATATGTTTAGTTCTAATTTACTATGGCTAACAGTATGGAAATGATGCACTGTATGCTATTGTGTTTAACAATACATTGTTAACTGTTTGTCATTTACAAATACCTCCTAGTTATGAGAAACCAGTGGGAAGTAGCCAAGAGGGATAATGAATGTATTAAGTCTACCAGAATCTGCTGGTCATTTGTTACCCCATTTACGGCTAATTTAAAAACAGAAATGACTATAGAATGAGATTCATTTGATCATGAACTGATCCCAGAGTCCACACTATTTGGACAGCATGAAATCAAATGATCACATAACATGAGAACTACTTATGATTTCATGCAGTTTTATTGCCATGGAGATAACACCCTTAGGGACTGATGAGTGGTCAGAGACTAAATAAACATACTCCTTTATGAACTAGATGCTTTGCTGAGGAATGCCTTTGCTTGTAATTATGCTGAAATGTCACAGGCAAACATTGCAAAAACAAAAAAACAAACAAAAAAACAGTAGCTAATGTGTCTGAATAAAGTGTGTCATGGACACAAACATTTGTGCTTTATACTCACTTAGACTGGTTGACGTCGATCAAAGAGCCGATTTTGGAGGTCGTGAATGAAATATGTTCATCGCCAATGACAATCTCCAGTTCCTAGAAAATTAGAGCAACTTAAATCTTTGCTGGGTGAAATGCATTGCCCTTTTCCAGTGCATGCAACCCAGTGCTTGTGTTGCTGCTTGAGTATAATGTAGTGCTTCAGACAAACCTGTCTGCCAACCCTGTCAGGAGGGGGCCACAATGCATCGTCTTCCTTGGTGATTTCACTGTCATCAATGATCCTTTTGAGTTCCTCCATCACGCTTTTGTGAACGTAAGCCTAGAACGAAGAAACCATTACTTTAAGCCATCCCACCATATCCAAAACCATTCAATGACAATTAGTTTTTGCAACTTCCAGAAGAGATTTTACCTCTTTTCTGATCATGACGTCGTTTTTGTAGTTGCTGTTGTTTGCATACCTCAACTTTCCTGTAGGATAACAGAACATGTGGTTTACAAATCACTGGATAAATTAAATACTCTTAACGATTATTTATTCCGCGACATAAGCAAAAAGCTAAGTGGTGTAATGTACAATAAGAAATATTATTAGTTAGACTCACAACTGCGAGAACACGGCTAGATATAGACCAAGCTGCTAGCTAGGTTAGCTAGTTAGTTAGCTAGGCTATTCTTAACTTGATCGCGTTTCGGGCAATAATCTCAAAATCCTTGCCAGTTAGCAAACATATATATTCCAATCTCCTTATATAGACAATTGCGCTTGTATGGGATGACTCATAAGTAAAAAAGTGATCTTAACTACTGATTTACCTAAATTAATGCAAAGCGTGATTCCCAGGCCTGTGGCTAGTTACATTGTAGGGTAGCTAAGTACCTAGCTAGCTAGCTTAGTTTAGATGGCGCACTACTTACCGTCCGGCCTGAATTCAAATTCCAGAAACTCGTGACCAAATTTCCCTTTGTGCCCCACATAGTATCTTAAGTAGAAGTCGCTTGTGGACATAACTACGGTAAAAGTTAAAAAGACTAATGTAAACGTACAGCTTTGTACCTAATCGCAAAAAAAACCTTTTCCTGACAAAACTGCTCAAACCTCAGGCGTCGATTTACAACTCGCAAACGCGCTTAGAGTCGCGTACTGACGTCAACAATGTCGCATTTTGATGATGCTTAGAAATGTCCTTGCGACTACCAATCTCTACCATACGATGACAACATTTTAGTTGTGAACAACATGACAGACAGACTGTAATGGATGCATGGTACAAAAATTTATTTATTTTTTTCATTTCATTTAAGCAGTTTCTTAATTTCATGTTTTTTTTCACTTACAACAATACGTTGTGAATAACTGAGCAAAGAAGAGCAAACACGTCCCAGCTTTTAATGTAATCTACTGTATTACGTTTTCAAGTGAAAGCAGTAGTCGCACGAATGCATTGTCAGGGCTGCTTGCAATTGCTTTGAAATCAAACTGCTGATTCCAGCGACTTCTGTGCGTGCCGTTTATTCACTGACAGCTGGAATCATGGTCGTACATGAATAAATCACAAAAGTCTTAAGTGCTTGCACTACAAGGAGAATGGCCTCATAGCACAACTCATCTAAGATTAGATAAAGTACCTGGTCCACCAGATATTAACATACATGTGAGCTACGTTTAAAAGTAAAAAGCATCAAATTTCCAGTTTGGTAATAACATACAATAACATGTATGGCAAGTCAATACAAAATGTAAGAGTCAATGAATGCATTGCACAAGAATTGATGAAGTCTGTAACCTTTGCAGTGGACTCCACATCTTACAGCAAAATAAAATGAAATGTAGTTTATGTAGCATTCAATATTTGTAATCACACAGGACTGTGAACTGAACATGAATCAAGAGGTGGATTGGGGTCATTTTCAATGACTGTGATTAACCTCTACTTCTGTCATCATAAAGTTGGTCAAAAGCAGCTGTTATAAGGCATATTGTATCCCACCCCCCCTCCCCAAAAGCTGGCAAAACTTTAGAGACTTTACTGACTCAGAGTGAAACCAACCTTGGGTATACCTGATTAAAGTGAAACCAACTTTGGGTATACCTGATTAAATTGTACATATTTTGCATGTTTATTTGTAAATGAGTAAAAGCAGTATGTCACAGACAGGCTACTTAGGAGGCAGTAGGTATAAGTGATAATGTTTTGAATCAGAACACTGATTCTGATGTACTTTAAATACTGGACATAAAACATGAGCAGTGACAGAAAAAGACAGTTTTTTTTTTTTACTCAGCTTGTTTAAAGGGAACAGGCAAAACCTAGCAAACTTTTACCCAACCAAACTGATAAAGTAACCTTTCTCCATTTTACAGTGAGCTGAGCGCTTTATTTGAACTCTGGCCCGTTCCATTCGCAGGTTTGTGAATTACCCTGTATCATAGCAGTGCACTGGGGAAAATGACAAAGCAAGGTAACCAAACAAGATGACCATTTCTTTTAGCGTAATGATTTTTGACAAAATGAGAAATCACTTAAGAGATCACTTAAGGTAAGAGATCTGTTATAGTTAGTATTAGGATTGGAATTTTGTTTGATTTCCTTCCTAAAAGAATATTGTGCAACATATTAATGTCCACTGAAAGGCAAACGAAAAGCAAAAGTCATTAGTTCATTGTACAAGAGTTCCTGAAACAGCTTATACAGAATACATTATGCAAGATAAGCTGAGCACCACTTCTTAGGCTGGGAAACCATCAAAGCTTAACCACAGAATCCTGAGCAAGAATGGGGTCCCATGTGCCTTTTAACAGACTGGAAATACTTGTAAAGAAATACCAACGGGATTATGTTAAATTATGATAAATGGGGTTTTTTTTTGAGGGGGGGGGGGGGGTTGCATAAAAAAAATTACTGAATGCAGTAGCATCATGGTATGTGCATGTTATATTTCCCAAGGAACAATATCAGAACTAAAATAAAATAATCATAAAAACAAATGTAATAGTTTGCCAAAAACACAGGCAAAATAATCTGTTGAAAGTAGTCTTCAACACGTAAAGAGTCCCTTAAGGCAAATACTTAAAGAAAATTCATTTAAAAATTCATTTAAATTTAAATTTTCAAGTTAGCACACAGGATCAAATGCAGTACAACTAGGACACTGATATTGATTAATTGAATCTGTATCTATTCCAGAACTCTTGGTGGGAAACCCTGCTTACAATATGTTGCACAGGATCTCTGGGTTTGAGGGTCAGATTGATAGACCACAGTCAGTGTTCATACCAGGTCACCGAGCTTCATTTTACAGTACACTTTCAACCCTGACTTACTCATAGAAAAGATGGGCCTTTGCTGAAATATAGTATGAAGTTAGTGGTTGTTCCTTTGGAGCAATGGTCAGTTAGCACTTTTGGTTGCAACGATTACTAGCATGTGCCACTTTGGAGGCAATATAATGACAATACATAAGGTACTCAGAGAAGGAGGTGATAGAAGTAATTTTGAAATGTAGATTTCTGCTTCTGAAATTTCTTTAGATTTTGTACTATTCTTCAAGTCGTAGGAAGTCAATGCAGGTCTGGGCAAATATCATCCCTTTGGCAAATTCTAATGTCACGTGTAACTCCACCTTTATTTCATAAACACTCCCATAAAGAGGACCCAGAGGGTTAAGAAGAGGTTTAAATAAATAGGACTGGAAAACAAACAGCATTGACCTGGAACAACTTTGACCAAGGAACATCCTCTTTCACAATCAAGATTAGCAGTCAACCCCAAAAAATAAATAAATAGAATAAAACCACTAAACAAAAGCATTTCTTGTATTAAATACAGTGTTTGCTGTTTGCCAGTATGTACAAATTGTCCTCCTTTTCCATCCTCCAGTTGTTCACTACCGCCCTTCCCTTGTTCCCTAGGAGACAAGTGGCATGGGGATGTCAGTGCGGCCTGCTGCTGGAGTCCGATGGCTGCCGTTTCCGTGGCGTGCTGTACCCATTGAGAAAGCCGTTCAGCCGCTTAGTCAGACCTCCGGTCAAAATGTCCTGAATGTGCTGCACTATCAGATTTATGGCAACTGAAAACAGAATGGAACACATGGTAAACAATGGATCAGTCACACTAAATCACACACACGCACGCACAATATAATATATATTTTAAAATTGTCATGATGATGCACCTAAATGAAACTTAAGAGTTTTAAGAGTTACAGTAAAGTCATTACAAATACCATTAGAGTAGATTTTGCACAGAACCGTGTAGCACATTATATTATGCCAATCACACATCTTGTTTTTGGACAAGTAATCAATATATCACACACTTCTACTAATATTAATTATAAGTAGTAATCATACTAGCTCCCATTTAAAAAAGAGGAGGCCAATGTGCTCCCACACAGTGCAGACTCTGAGAATGGCCTTGCTTGGCACCATCAAAACATCCAGCAATGCAAAACAGACTGAGTGATACAGAGTGATAGGTGTAACCAAAACATTTCCACAGTCCCATGGTCATGTTGCATCCAATCGCCAGTTTGGACAGCAAAAATAAAATAAGGGATGCCCACATTCACATGCTCTAATCTCACCTAGATTATCAGCTCCTCTTGGGATGATCACATCGGCATACTTCTTCGTCTAAGAAAATAAAAACAAAAGGAGTTCTTGAGAAAAAGATCCAGTTAGGCCTAACCCTAAGCCTGTCCCTCGTCAGTGTCATGTCACACACATTTCTGATGCCTGGCTCCAATTTAGAGATCACTGAACAAAGTGAACAGCGGTGATAAGAAAGTGCACACACTCCTTCACAATACAATGTGTAATAAATAGAGTATGTTGACAGAGCTCTTTGTAAACAGTGGCTAAAACAACAATAATGCCTGTTTAAATTAATGAACATTTTGTAAACAGCATTACGTGCATCACGTATGTTGTAAGGGTGTATATGGAAACATGATTATATTTTTTAGATTATAAAAGAACATTAGATTATAAAATCAGATGTTAAAAAAAGCAGATTTCCAAAAGATGTACTTTTTTTGCAAAAAAGGCAATATGGCTAGATATTTGCAAAAAAGACTAGTTTTAATACTAGTATTTTATACTAATAACAATATAATATATATATTTTTTACTTTTAAAGCCACCCTATCTCTCTCTTTGGAAACACCGACAAAGAAAATAAAAAGACTGGGTCCTTAAATTACATGAGTGCTAGTCACACATAAGGCAAAAAGAAAAAGTATCACCAAAAACACACCTGTTTCAAGAAAAGCAGTGGTTAAATGTATATAGGAATATATGAAGACACAGGAAAACCGTTAAACTGAATAGTTGTTTAAAAAAAACCAATGACCACAGACCTCAGTTCAAACCATTCTGCTTTACAAGCCTCATTTGTAATAGGGATACTTTGAAACTACTTATAGTCAAAGCCACTGAGTAAATATAAAATGTTAATATGGACCAAAAAAATAGAGAATTCTTTAATTTTGTTTTGTTTAAATTTTAAATACACATTTTCTTTCACAAGAAAGGCAAAAAGGGTATTTAATCCATATTTGTTTGCTCCCTACTGTTCACAATGAAAAATTCTGAAAGGCATATAATTCCCAGTAGAAGTTTGTACAACAATAAATCCATTTTGCTCAGACAAAAATAAAGTTTCTTACAATTAAACATTGCCTAGTATTTATTTTATGTTGTGTGCCCTATGTTGATTTTGAAAGTGAACACCAAGGAATACCACCAAGATTTGAACTGGGAGAAACTGGGAGAAATGTGGCTAGTTCATGAAGAGTATGTGAGAAATGCTTCAGGTAGAACTCACTGGAAGGCAGAACTCTTCAAAGGCAGGCTTCACAAATGTGATGTACTGGTTTAAGATCTGCTCCAGGTCCCGTCCCCTCTCACTGATGTCTCTCAAGACTGATAAACAAAACAAGCATAAGACAAACCTGGAAACAGTCCAAATTGAATGAAAATTAAGAACGAGAAATGCCACAGAGCAATACGCCAGAGCTAACATGGTGCAATGTCATGCAAGTAGAGGCCAGATGAGCCAAGGGTATTTTTGTTTCCTAATGGATTTTTTCTGCCCCACCCACCTCTGCGTGACAGTCGTGTATCTGCATCCGTATCCACAAACAGCTTCATTTGAAACAGGTCCCGGATCTCCTGAGAGTAGAACATGAGAATACCCTCGAACAGGACCACATCGGCAGGGTACACCGTGACGGTTTCCTCCTTCCTGTGGGGAGAAACAACCCAAAGCTATAAGAAACAAAACCAAACAAATAACCAACTCATCAAACCGGGCACAGCAGAACCCACAATACCATCCAACAGTCCAATATTAATCAGCCCCAGACTGTTGGTTGTGATCATGGTAAAAGCACGGTCCAATTTTCAAGATATGACTACAGTCTTAGTCAGCCTAAACTTAGCCTGATTAAACACATGTGGTCCAGACTGGTCTACTGTTTTTTTGTGCAAAATGGCATATATTGTGATAGCTGGAATGCATTTCTATGTAGGCCTGTAAAAGAATAAGGGTAGTACCATTAACTGCAACTGTTAAATAGTCATGTGGCTATTAGGAAAGGAAGTCCATGGAGACAGATGTACAAGTGTGATGGAATGGGCATATTTCACAGTATAGTCATAGTATAGTCAGACTATGCTGAGGTGCATGTAAACAGAACAACTTGCTTATGTAGCTCATGTTAAGCCTAGTTTCTTAGAATAAGAACGTAGTCAGACTACTGTGTACATGTAACTACTGTGTACATGTAAACATTGCTACTGACTTCAAATGTAGTGGCCATTGACTAAAAAAAAGTAACCATAGCAATAATCAGTTGTTGCAATCCAGAAACAGAGCAAAAACTGACCTGGAATGGGTAACAAAGTCATAGACTGGAATTTGAACTGTTCTCCCCTCCAAAATGTCCCACAGAGTCTTCACTATCAACTCATTATCAAATGCATCTGAGGATAAGAAAGGAAAAAAGGGTGAGAAAGAAAAGGATTACGAAGAGCTCATAAAACTGCACAAAGGTTGTCAGGTCTCCAGGATAATCCCTATAATAAAATAAGAACCCTATGCAGGATAACATGTTTAACATGAGGTTGTGTAGGTTGTCTCTCTTGGAAAAGAAGAGTTTTGTTTTTGAAAGGTCTGCTAGCAGAGAGGCACCTAGCTGTAGCCTCCAAAACTAAACCACTGGTTGGGTAAAGTCCCCGAGTGACCAGAAACCCTGTGGTGAGTGGATGGGTTTGATAAGCAAGAATTTGAGTTTATGAAAAACATGAATACATCTAAAAAAAAAAAAAGATTACACAACTGACATTTTTGTTAATAGTCATTTTTAGAAATAGATGAGATCAATCTATTTTATAAATGCTCTTTTGTAATGCTAATCATATAAATTGACTTATTATTTGAGGTTAGCAAATCACCCAACTACTGATGTTACAGATAACTAAAACATGTTCTGACTTGCAGTTGTTGTTTTCCATTAGCTAAGCTAGCTAGCTACTTATTGAATTGTCAGGACATGTTTCTAAAATTTTAACACATTTCTTTTAGAAACATGTTCTTTTACATTTTGATAATAATGTAATGGTTTCGTTTATGTCTGTAATCAATAATGTTGGCTAATGATGACTTCTTTTAAGATAATAATATTTAGACAAAGGATTATGTTGGTTAAACCTAACTTTATATATTTTATTAATGTTTTATGAGTGTAATTTAAAGATGACCAAACAACTAAGTAACAACATGTTAAGGTTAATTTGCCACATTCTTATGGTTTTATTATTTTATTGTATTTACTAGTTGCTTGAGGCTTTTATTTTGAAGTCTGACATGTTTCCACTTAGCAAGATAAATGATTAGTTATACAAGAATAAATGTAACTTTATAAAACAAAAAAGTGTTAACTAGCTATCTAGGTACCCAATAAATGTCACATTTATTTATATTGTGCTTTTTACAACAAATGTCACAAAGCAGCTTTACAAATCAGTTGACATTAGAGAAAATTGTATGGGATGCATATTAGTCATTGAGAGATGATCAAAGAGAGATTTAATGAAAATACATTTTCAGTGCCGTATCACCTTAAATAATTTTAAAAAGTCCCAAACCAACAATGATCACATTCTAAAATGTACTAACCTGGATGGTCAAAGTTGAATTGTCCTTTGAGGGCCCTGGCCTTCTGTTCTGGAGTGAGGACCTTGTAGAAACTGTCTTGACTAAGTATGACAACTTGCCTTTGGTGATGGTCAATTTTATTCTGTCCAAGAAGCTCCATAATCTTCCCACAGACTGACGACTGGTAAAACAGAGGGAATAAACAATATATACTAATGATTAAAGTAAAATGTGTAAAATGAAACAAAATCATTCAGATATCATATTAAACAGGTTATGTGGCAACCCAACAGGGAGTCATGTGTTTAAACACATCTATATACACTGTACTTTAGTTGCTGATTAGGTTTAAACAAAAATTGGTCAAATTATTAAACGGGTGTCACTGAACAAATTAATTACAGAATATGCGACTCCATTTTATCTACAGATATAGGATCATCAATCAAGTACACCACTCATGCTAATATAAACACTGTTCAATATGTCATTGCAGGGACACAATTTTAGAGATAATATCTTAAGAATGTGTTTTTACAATGATTTTCTTCTTTGATGATCATGCTTTTATCTCACTGCACAGAGATTTCATATGTATCTTCAGTGGTATGGATATTCATCACGTCCTGTCTTGGTTTCATGTCTTCGATTATAATGTAAGTGCATCCCCAAAATAATGTTCTACTGACAAAAGTCTTCTTGTCCTAAAAAACTCAATCCCAGAGAAGGACGTTCTCTGATGGTGAACCTGCTCAATCTTCTGATGTTGCCAGGAACGTTGGTGATCCATGATGATCCCGTTACACAATTTCTTCATGTTTGTGGAAGGTTATTAATTATACAAGGTGTTATCAATATATTAGTCATGGCTATAGCGGTACTAGAATGAAATCAGCCCTTTTTTGGTCAGTTCTATATACTCTATATAAATTATATTCTATATAACTCAGTTGACACATGTTGATTTGGCTTGTTCTCTGTACAACTGTGCCATTTTTTTTCAACCGGTCTATTTATGAACTGCTTAACAGTATGCCATGGTTACCAAATGACATAAAGGTTTTACTTTCTTTATAACTTAATACACATTAATACTGTATTCAATTGATATGTGTAGTCAAATATGTGTGTACAATGAGAATTTTGCAACAGCTGCACATGTATCTTAGCCAATCAGATTCTAATCCATTTGCAGTGGTGCCAGGAGTGGTAGACTACAACTTATAATTGATTTTAAGGTGAGTTTCACTTTTACAGTTTGTTTATATAGTTATGACTGTTTTTCAAACGATATTGTACCTAAAATACTGACAGTAATTAGTTATATTCTATTCCTTAGTTTTATGTCCTGGTATGACATCAGTTCCAGGTAAGAACTGACTGTCTGGCATCCTTCTGTTACACTGATGCTTTTCCCCATGTTTCTATCTGTGTTTTTTTGTAGTTTGTCTTCCTGTAAAGTCTTTTCAGTATAGACTGAAATTCTCAGATTATTATTGTCTTTACTTTATGGTCTTCTGATAGTGACTTTGAGTTCTTGAAAAGTGCGATATAAATTCAATTTCTACTTATTATTATTTCAGATGAGCCTGACCCAGGTCTACACCACTTAAGAACAGTCTGCATGCTCTCCAATGGTTCTTTAAAAGGCATGTGAAACTCTTAGCGCTCTAATCTAATCTATGTGATCTATATTATTTTTTTAAACTGACCAAGCCCTAAAATGACAGGGTAAAGAGTTCTTGCCATCAAAACAATCTATCGAGATTTGCTCTTTTGATTAAGGAAAGACATGTACAATTAGTACCCTAACCCTAACCGTAACCTAACCCTAACCCTAACTCTAACCCAGGTGTTACATTTTCTCCAGTGGTTATACGGTGAATGTGCTGCCACATGCTGTAAAACTGTAATCAGTGACTTTCGTATTTTCAAAAACCGACAAAATACTTTTGTATTTTCTATTTGAGAAACCACGTACCCAGACACCAGCAATCATATACCTCTCCACCCCTTCACACGTGTATACAGTCTAGACACACTGCTTGAAGGATTTTGAGAATAATTTGGATGTCAAGGTTTTAACCACATTTAGGTCAAATCATTGGATAAGCCACATAGATTTCATTTGTTCTATACATGAGTCTATAACATAAAATACAATGTACTGCAATCACTTCACCAAGTCTGGAAATAAACAGTAGTCTAATCACAGCACTGTTTACAAATTGCCATTTTTATTCTAACCACAAACAATAGTGGGCTGGTTACAGCTGCTTATAGTCAACCAAGCAAATTTGCACTCACAGTACTGAATCACAGTAGTGGAAAACACAGGATATAGGCTAACTATGAGGTTATTAAGGTTTTAATTAATCCATATATAATAACTTGGAGGGGTGATAAAACGGTAGATATAACTGTAGATATAAGGGTGATATAAGAGTATGTACGATTAAGGAACTGTCAAAGAACACTATGCTACAAAAGTCAACCTGTCTATGTATCTCTCCCCCTTGAGCACCACACCTTCCAAAGCTTCTACCAGCTGTAGCACTACCTGCCTCAATCCATTTAACATTTAATCCGCAGTCTTTCAGAAGATGTCACTACATCTACATTAATTTGTAAACAAGTACAAACATATGTTACCAGACATGTCATGTCCACCCCCCCCCCCCCCTGCTTATTCAAAAGCCTCAAGAATGTAAGTGTACACAGCGAAGCTAATTCAATTTTTGTACCATAACAGAATCAAGGATCAAACACACAGGTTAACTTTTACCTTGGCAACAAAAACCATACAATTGGAACTGGGCATTTTCATTACAGGCCTACTGCTCTGAGTGATGCCCCATAACTCTACTGCTCTGAGTGATGCCCCATAACTCTACTGCTCTGAGTGATGCCCCCTAACCCCGTCAATACATACAAGACAGTTCTACTGGGAAGAGGAAAACCCCTTCCTTGAGCCACCCTTGTCCATTCCTGCACACACAGACTTAACCTTGCAGGCCAGACAAAAAAAAAAAAAAAAAAACCCTTAAAAAAAAATTGTCCAGTCCTTGCCAATGCTGACTAATCATTCTTCTGCCTTGGCCTGAGGCTGTTCTGTGTGCCCAACAGGCCACACTGCAGTTTAGAGATGTAATGCCAATGCCATCTAGGCTGGACCCAGCACCATTGACATGGCACACCGCCATTAACAAGATCAGAAGAAAAGACAGAAACTCTTACATCCAGCTTATATAGGCAAACTGTATGAAGCAAGCTTCACTGTTTGACAGCACAAGCACAAAAATGTGTTAATAATTCTTTTGAACTATCTGATTGAACTAAAAACCATCTGATGAGAGGAACCGTTTGGAAGTATAACTCAAGGAGCATCTTCAATAGCAATCAACATGATGTCCTTAGAAGTTCATAGTGAAGACAAAACATTAAGACAGTTGATACTGAAAGCAAAGCAATATCATAGACCCAGACGCGCAGCCAAGTACCAGCACTTCCTTCAGTGCAGTTTGAATGCAGTGCAGAGACGCAGCAAAAACACCTGCCAGCTGGTATTATGACTGTGCTCCAGTACATAACAGTGAAAAGACCTACCTCACTCCCAGGGGTGCATACACGTGCATAAAAGAAGCAACCAATGTGTGAGAATAATTATATTGCTTGGCTCAGACACATAATGTGCTTATACCACAAAAATAATGTTTTGGGGTTTTTTTGTAAAAGGATATTTTACAATATTTGACAAATACACAAGAACACAGCTCATGCGCTGTAAAGCTCGCCTTGTTTGACGCACGCAAGCAAGTGAAGTGGCAAATCAATTCAGTTTAGTGTGCCGCTGACCCCATTATCGTTTACCTGTAACAACTCCGCAAATATTTATCTTTAATGGCTCTTATTAATACATTTTTGAGTATAGCAAAACATTTGAATACACAGAAATGTAAACTAATTAAAACGACCATAAAGTAGCGATACCAGTGAAACAAAGGGTCATTGTTCTTTATGACCGTGTGCGATATTTTAAAATAAGACGCTCACCAATACCCCTACCCTGTCCGCTCAAATGTTTAGAGCAGCTTGTGATATATATAAATATATAGTTAAGTTTACAGCAACATATTCACCTCGTTAGCTCGAAATGGAAGCTACCGGGGTGCTAAAATGACACTACCGGACGATAATCTTCCAGCTAAGTTCAATGAATCTGATGGAATCTATAGGCAGGTTTGCTAACAACCTGCGCAAATAGCCTAACGAGGCAAGGGAGCGTTACAACAAAAGCTAAGCTAGCAAGCTAGCTAACCTACTCCTTCTGTTTTACACATCCATAACAGCACCTTGACAGTCACGTATGGTTTGTATTCTTGAAAATTCACGATGATGCTGAACGATGAGAGTGACGTAAACGAATTTATTCTGGTTAAAATACTTGTTAACAAGTTGACCAGACTAGCAGTTTCTGAAGACCGGGTGGGCCAGCCATGCGGCTATCATAAACATAATACAATGGGTTTTAAAGGGCATGGTTTAATATATTTGCTTGCTTCTACTCTTAGTATCGTTTGCCTA
This sequence comes from Tenebrosternarchus preto, assembly GCA_025802075.1. Taxonomy (NCBI): domain Eukaryota; kingdom Metazoa; phylum Chordata; class Actinopteri; order Gymnotiformes; family Apteronotidae; genus Tenebrosternarchus; species Tenebrosternarchus preto. The sequence goes on from JAOYMR010000021.1 coordinate 4,335,133, forward strand.
CGCCTTGTTTAATGGTGTAAAGAAGGCTGTAGAAAATGGAAATTTAGAAAGTTGTGATTTTCTACAATAAAGTGCACAAAATACGTACAACCCGCAATCCGTCTACTAGACTGTTTGAATACAGCACAATCACCCAGCCAGTTACTATTTTACGTTGCTTTAAACTGAAAGTTTTATCGGACAAGATAAACCTTTAGCAAGCACATGTAAGGTATGACATGAACCACGCGGTCAGCGCGTCGTCATCTACGGATACGTTGAATAAGGTGTGAGGCACTCATCGTTTTTTTTTTTTTGTATCGGAGAATATAATAAAAATGCCAACCTTTCCGCTAGCAGTACCACCAGCTACCCCGATGAGGAAAGGCTGGCGGGTAGCATTTTCATCTTGATTGTCCAACTTCGTTTCGCTATCTCCGGCCATGCTTGCTGTCAGTGTGCACACAAACGCTCAAGGCTGGTTTTAGCAAACCAGGCGCTCCTCCTACCTTCCTCTCAAGTTTGCCTAGCTTTTTCCTTTGTGTGTGTGTGTGAGTGTGTGTGTGTGTGTGTGTGTGTGTGTGTGTGTGTGTGTGCGTGTGTGTGTGTGTCTGTCTGTCTGTGCCGGTGTGTGGGTGTGGGTGTGGGTGTGGGTGACTAAACCACGGATGTATGATAGATGGGACACATGTGAAATTATCTGTGTGGGTATAAGTATTAATGGCTAACTGATGATGAACTGCTTAACAAAAGGCTGGTCAGTTTCTTGTGATAAAACATTATTTTTAGCTTCTAAACAACTGCTTACAGGGTTCATCAGTACATTTAAATGAACAAAATCCCAAAGTCCTGCTTTCTAGAAAGATCCAGAACTTTGGTCCATCTCTTGTCTAATAAATTAAATGATTGGATACCTTTAGTTATCAGAATCTTGTACATGTTACCCAAATAATATTTTATTATACCATTGATAAGCCAATATTACTTGGTGATAAAAGTCTTTTATTTTATATATCCTTTGTATGTGGAAGGCACATTCGCTTTTTAACATTTTAAAACAGAACTGTGGCTCTTGGTTTGATAGTTTGAGAGCAGGGCAGTAGACATCAATGTAAGCAGTTTTTAAATAAAATCTTATCAAACAAATTTAAAAGAAGAGCAATATATTTATAATATATCAGGAAAATCCCATTTACTTTTTCTTGTTGCTTGTAAGTCTATGTGTAATGACTATATAGTGATAAAAGCAGTATGAATTAAAAAATATTGGGCATTATATTTTACACGATATGTAGTAATCATGTAGTAGTATGTATCTAGTTACTCCGCTTCATATAACAACATATAACTATTAGTTAAAAACATCTTCCAAGCAGATTAGTTACTATACTTTTAATACAGTTATTCTTAATTGTCCTGCAATAGCCTAACTGATACTAACTGTCAAATGTCTCTGAACTCAAATGTCTCTCTGTCTTCAAGTGAATATGTGTACAGGCTACTGTAACTAACTTAAATCTCTATAATAAGCAAAGCCATTCTGTCTGTTTTCCTATTCCTATATTGGGGAATGAAAGTTGCCGTCTATTAGTTATTAATTAAAGGCTACTTACCTCCACTAAGAAATCACAATAAGACACAGAGTAAACACATAATTCCATCATTCAGGTGATAAACATTACTATGCAAATTCTTCAATATATACACCATACAAAAACTCATTTTATTTTACATAGATATGCTACTTTCTGTTGTAAAAATGTAAACAAAAACAGACAACAATTATAGAGTTTGTACAATTTCCTAGAAGGTTAACAATATATTACTCTTTATAAATGCATCCATTTTTCTCTTGTTTGAAATACTAAAAGAAACATACAAATGAGAGTTTAAACAGAGCATGGTTGCAGATTATTATATTAAGTTTTATGCAGATTTGGCAGAAAAGTCTAATGAAAAACATTTATAAGCTCTGATACAAAGAGGCCAGGTGTGCGTTAAAAGTTGTGCTTGTAAGTTACAACCACTAGAGGGAAATGAGCCGACATGACAGCAAACAAAGTCACCAGCAAAGAAAATGCCTCTTATTGCTGACGGTGCTAATTGACCTGTGTGGTTAGCTCGACCTCTGTCACATATTTTATTATTTAGTTACATTATACGGTTTCATACTTAGTCAGTATGAGTACTATGTTTGCAGACACAATACTTATTGTCTTTATATCAGTTTGTACTGCGTTGTTGGCCGAAGGTAAAGTAAATGCCACTGGATTTGTTAGCTAGGTAGCTAGCAACTTCTCACGACCTAACCGGCTAGTGGATAAAACGTAGCTAACTTAACTGTACTTCTCTTTCTGGTATTTATCTTGATGTCTGTTCTCATTATTCTGATTGTTTAGGTATAACATGGGTGTTGGTGTATCGCACAGATAAATACAAGAGGCTCAAGGCCGAAGTAGAAAAACAAAGCAAAAAGCGTAAGTATTGCTAGCTACATTTATATGATGTTGGCTAACTTCATATAGCTAGCAGTAAGGTTGGCTAGTTTACTAGCTAGATAGTTCACCTGATAAATGTGGCCTTTTGCTTTATTTCCACTGTTTTGATTAAGTGGAAAAGAAGAAGGAGACAATAACAGAGTCTGCTGGGCGTCAACAAAAGAAAAAGATAGGTAGGTTATCTATGATACGTGGGAGAAAACTTACTATTTTATCGTACCATATCTAAACCTTAAGCAGATTACCTAGAGACGTTGGTTATTAACTGGGTATTCTTCTTGTTATATAGAGAGACAAGAGGAAAAGCTGAAGAACAATAATAGAGATCTCTCAATGGTAAAACAGTATTAATGTGTACCTATATCTCTCAGATTTGTTGACGTGATTCTTGTTTTAACTTGTCCAAAAATCATTTTCTACAAATAGGTTTAAAAAAAACAAATTGAAATTGTCTTGCATTATAGGTGCGGATGAAGTCCATGTTTGCCATTGGCTTCTGCTTTACAGCATTAATGGGCATGTTCAATTCCATGTAAGTGAACTTACTAATTTAAATACTGCATACAGTGAGTTATGGCAGTAATTTTAATTGCACTGTTGAATAACAAAGTTGTTGAAGGGTTTTTGACAGTTGTGTTTTTTTGTTTTTAATTTCAGCTTTGATGGCCGAGTGGTAGCAAAGCTACCCTTTGTCCCTTTGTCCTACATCCAGGGCCTTTCTCATCGTAACCTTCTGGGGGAAGATTACACTGATTGTTCCTTCATCTTTCTCTACATCTTGTGCACCATGTCCATTAGACAGGTAAAAAAGAAGTCCATCACTGCTTAACTGAGCAGAATCAACAAATGAGGTGCCATATTTTATCACACAAGAATACTCTCCAGATTGTTTTCAATTAATAATCCTGCCTTTGTAGTTTGTTATCTGTGATCTCATCATTGAACCCCATTCTCAGAACATCCAGAAGATTCTGGGTCTGGCTCCATCTCGTGCTGCCACCAAACAAGCTGGTGGATTTTTGGGACCTCCTCCACAAGCTGCCAAATTCTCATAAACTCTTCGGACAATAAGCAGGCTCGGTTCTGTTGGCTGCGGGGAATGGCTCCCTTTAGTGCACATCAAGCAGCCAGTTCTCCCTCAACACCGTAGAACAATATCTAAATGATGCAACCACCAATGTGAACTCTCTATGTATTTTTTCGTGGTTTGAATGAAAAAATTGGATCATTTTGGGATTTGATAACTCGGATGTTATGTATTTAGATTTTAAATGATTGCAGAATTAGTAACTACAAAGATGTTATACCAATAAATTATTCTCCCCCAGCCCCCCTGCAGATTAGCTGTACTTTAAATCACTTAAGTGTTGAATGTCATGCACTGCTGTGTAACACCAAATATAATTAAGCAGGTCTGAGCTGTTTTATGTCTAAACCCTGCATTTGTGGAGTTTTGTTGGTCCCTTATGCCAGCTGCATGGAATACAGAGAGAAAATACTACTGTTGTATTCACCCATGCTTATATGGTGAAGTTTAGTGGTGCGGCCATCCTACACAGTGCAAATGGAGATTTTGGTGTGTGTGTTTTGTTAGTTTGTTTTTCCATTTTACTACAGTATAAATGTTGGAGCTCAATGCTAGTCAGTACTCCAAGTGCAGATCTTAAACATGTAATACCTTTTAACAAATGCTTTATAACATTTTTGTTACATTTGAACTTTAAACTCAAAGGTTACAAATTTTGTTGAAACTTGTGTGTGAGAGGAAGTAGAATAAAAACATTAAATTGTGTTCTTTTTTATTGTTACTTTTATTGTACGGTATGGAAGTCTTGCTAGAAATCACTATACGTTCTTTGAAACTACTCATTGTAGACATTTGCTCGCTCTCTCTCGCTCGCTCGCTCCTCCAGCCCTCCGCGCTCTAGTCTTTGCCTGCTACGCGGCGTTGCTATGCCTACCCCGCTCTGCTGCAGTTCATCACGGGTAACGTCGTGCGGAAGCCAGTATGTTATTAACTAGCCAGTATGTTAACTATTCTCAGCTGGACACTACGTTGCCTGCAATGCATTGCGCACACAATGTCAAAACCATTTCTGTCTGGTGATATATGATTTAAGCGGCACCAGCGAGAATACAGGAGGGAGGAACTTTCTCTCGTTGCGTTTCAAAAGAGAAAACGTCACTCAGTTTTCAATGGAAAACAAATTCCAATGTTCATTTACAGAGATGTCTGCCGTTCATGACACTTAATGTGAACTAATTCACGTTCAAGTTCTTTATTAAAAAATGTGTTGCGTTCAGTTCAACGTTCACGAAAAATGAGCGTGTTCAATGAACGCGTTCTTTTGAACTCGT
>JAOYMR010000021.1:4354578-4366813 GCA_025802075.1 Tenebrosternarchus preto
GCCAGCCACTAGAGGGCAGCTGACACACGGAGGCTTCACTTTTCACTCGTGTCGTCCAGTCCACTTATATATACGGTCTCTGGTACAGGCCCACCGAACAACTTTCCCTTGAAACCTCTACTGCTTGATGTTTCCGGAAATGACTGGTGTTCATGCAAATATCTCCGTCAAAAAAAGTGTTTTAGTTCCCTTTTCACCCGCTAGCTAGTGATGTTGGATTCACAAGAGTTTCATTAGAAGTATTTATTTCATGTAAAAATAAATGGACCCCATTGATTCTGAAGGACAGTATGCTGAATCGAGGAGACGAAGCGTAAGACAAATGCAAAGGAACAAAAAAGGTTCGTTCAATCATTCGAGTTTCTACCGTTTAACTAACTTTAGCTAGCTAACCTAGCTAGCTAGCTAGCGTGCCTTCAGAATAGCTGTTGTAATGTAAAGCGTTAGTTAACCTAACTAGCTAGACAGCAGTGCTACGGCGTATTAGACAGCCCTCAGTGAATTAGCTAACAATTATATATTTTACCAATATAATTCAAGTAGCAAGCAGTTTTAATGGGTTCGGATGTAGCTAAGTAGCTAGCTAATATAACTGGCTAGCTAATGAAGTTACTTTCGTTTTGTGCACTTGGAATCACCGTTAGCTAAATAACAACACTCTGTCATCTATTTCGGATTCAGACAGATATTTTGGTATTATTGGTTACAATACTTAACAATAATAATAGGTGTTCCGTTTCCAGCTATGTATGATGTTGACGTAAGACCGAAAATTGCTCAAAAACGGAGGAGAGAAGTTGATAAGGACCCTCTACCCGCTCCTGTGAACGGCTCCAAAGAACAGAAAAGCACATTAACTAACGACGAAGGTACGTCTTTGACACAAAGGCTTGAACGTTTTCTTAAAACATTAAGAGTTATTATTCAACTAATTTCATTATTTAGACATGGAGTCTCCGAGTAAGATTGGAAGGCTGCAGAGGGCAGGGGATGCTGGGGATGGGTATGAAAATGGGGAGACAAAAGTCCCAGAGGAAATGGAAATTGTTGAACAAACAGATCAAGACGTGAACTCAGAAGATGAAAATGACAATTGTGAGCCCGTCATGAAGAGTAAGATATTTATTTTTCTTAAAATATACTTAATTTAGTTGAAAAGCTTTTGGGCAGATAAGGATCAATACAAACATTTCTGTGTATTTTGCTAGAAAAACCTCTCATTGAGGAGAAAAGTATCACCAGAACTGTGCAAATAGGGAATCTAGAAACTGAAGAGCACACAACATTGCAGACACAAAGGATAGTTCACCAAGCATCACGGGATCCAGAGCTACCTAAACTGATAGGGCATCAAAGAGCAAGCTGTGACTCCATCCGCTCTTTAAAAGGTTTGTTGTTATAAAAGAACGGTTGTTGAATATAAGTTTATATACGAGTCCTTCTTGTGAAGATTCTCTACCTATGAAGGATATTTCAGTTTAATTATATTTATTTTCTTCATGGTCATTTCATTTTCTTCACAGAACCTTCAAGAGAAAGTTCTGCTTCTATCTGCAACAGGCCGCTGGAGGACAGACATGACGTGTTGACAGTGAGGAGCAGCATAAGGCGGTATCGGGAAAAAATGGAGGAGAAAGGTTAGAATCGAGCATGACAGAGTTGTGTACTATATGATGATCTCAGCAGCTCAATTTTGTATGTGTTTCCTTATTAGTTTTAATTAGTATCTTTTTTTTTATTCCTTTTTTAAAAAATTACTATAGATGTTTCTAGTGCTGATCCTCAGGGTTGGGACAGGTATCCATACTCAATACGCCACACAGCACGCGTGCACCAGACAAATAACCTTTCTCCTACAAAACAACAACCACACCACAGGAATACAGGTATTGATCTTGTCTATTTGTTTCTTTGTATTTTAACTAAATAACTCAGTTAATATGGCAGTTAAATACAAACATTTAGAACAAAAGAAATTGTGTTTATCATTTTACTCTTATTCTCTTGAAGACTCGAAAAAACCTGTCATCACAAAAGCAAGTTCAGCATCCTACTCAAAAGGTATTTTCCTCTGTTTCAAATGAATTGCTTTTCCTTCTTGGTTGGTGGTGATGTTTTAATTGCTTGTGTTTTTCTCTACAGGGTCTGCATATTTTGTTCTTTACTGGGCTCTGTTTGTGTTGGCATTTCTGGGTTTAGGCTTAGTGGGTTATCAGCACCTTCCACCCTCAACTACAGAACACCGGAACAATATAGTGTCCCGTCTAAATTTAGAAGCCCAGTTAGCTGCACTAAAGCTCTCATTTCCCAGCCAGCGCTCAGAGCTCTGGAAGAGGACTGAAGTCCATCTTAAAAGGCATCTCAATCTAGCTCAGCCTAGCGAGCCAATAAGTATGATCTTGACCTCTGGTCGTGGGGCAGAGAGGACGCTGGGATGTCTTGCTCATCATTTAGCTGCAGCCTTTTCCATGGCCCTTAATTCTTCTGTCCTGGACATTGATGGGACCAGTAAAACTGCACAAGACAGTGACCAGGTCAAGCTGGACATTGACAGAGCATTGAAAGAGGCCTTTGAGAGTGGTAAGTATGCTGCTGTAATTCACCGTTTTGAAGAGCTTCCTCCTGGGGCCACACTCATCTTCTACCGCTACTGTGACCATGAAAATGCTGCATTTAAGAAGGTCTTCATGATGTTCACTGTATTGCTTCCTGTGAATGAACTCAACTCAAACCTCACTCTGAGTGCTGTGGAGGAGCAAGTGCATGAGTATGTGAAGGAGAGGTTTATCTCCTCGGACAGGACAGCCACTTTTAATCAGATGGATGTAGATAAGATGAGTGGACTGTGGAGCAGAATCTCCCATGTCATACTGCCAGTGGCTGCAGAACACACAGTTGAACAGCAGGGCTGCCAGAGGTGAGGGATCCTATAACTGGAAGTCTTCACAAAATGATGGGCATATCGTCTGGGCTGTGCCAGTGGACTTGTGATAATGGCACTTGTACAACTAAATTACTAGCTTAATGTTACACTTGACCAGGTAGCACTTGTTTTTTGGACTAATTCAATAGACAAATTATATCTCCTTTTATAAAATTAAATCTGTGACACCTTTTTCAAAATACGTTTGTGAAATTTGTCTGCATTTCAAAATAAAGTAAGTAATTCATACCTTTAAAAATATGCTCTTAAATATGAATTGTGTCAAACTATCTCCTTTATCATAAATCAGGGGTAGCCCAACAGTGTCCTGTAATTTGTAGTTTAGATATTTATGTTACCTGGCAAACTTGCTGGAAATAGGCAACATGTATAAGAGCTTCAGAATGGTAAATTAGGTTAGGGTTGGCATTTAGCGCAGAAAGTCATGCAAAGGTATCTCCAGCACCTAGTCATTCACTGAACTTCCAAGTTGTTCATATTATTCAATTTATATTCAGTTTATTGCATTTATTGTATTCTGACTGTGTTATTACTGTTTTTAAGATTGGTTTTGGCTCATTATTTTGCTCCAGACTGCTTATCATTATTAAAATGTATTTTTATTTACTTGTTTGGAATTGCATTTATTTGTTACATAAAAACTCTTTGGGCCAGGTTCTCGGATCTAGATTAAGTTTAATCTTAGCCTAAAAAATAATTTCCATTGATGACTGAACATTGGCACTACACCTTAGCCCAAGACTAGGCTTAAGATATGTCCAGGAACCCAGCTGTAGGAAGGAAACTGATTTGGTGACACAGATTGACCTCTTGAGGGAGCTATTGATTATTGAATGTACTGCTTCTGTGCAATCATGAGACATGCTGTTTATGAGAGTCATTTTCTAGTCAGGAACTAGTGTACATGGTCTGGAGGAGGGTGCAGGGGATTGTATTGCTTAGACAGTGCTGTAAAACGGTCCACCAGGCGCTTTCACATTTTTTGCACTGGCCAGATTCCTAATGCATTAGGTTAGAACAAAAATGTGGAACTGTCTGGTGGGCCCCAAGGACTGGGTTGAAAAACACTGCTTTGTAATATATTAACAGATTACAATCCATAAAAAGTAACTGAAAAGGGAAATGCTTAATGAACTTTTAAAAAGTAGTTATAGGTTCCACTCACTTTCCTGAATGTAGAATGCTGGGAGTGTACACAGCAGAATCTAAAATCATATTTATATTTTAATGTGGAAAAACTGCCAGAATTGCATAATATATAACGAGTATGAATAGTCTAAACATTTATAGAACATGTGACAAGGTGCAGCTGAGGAAGTATTTGGCATGAGTCAGTATATCGGAGCAAAGTGCAGTGTAGTTCAATTTCAGAGCTGATATGTCATGAGACATGGTAATACTGCCTATAACGTTTCTCTTATGCTCTTATCTAGTTCATCTTACTAACACGGTAACTTCACATTCTAGACATATTTTCTCTCTGGTTCAGTTTAGTTCTCATAAATCATGATACATTTGAATAAGAAACATCTTTGACTTACAGTATTTTCTTCAGATATTTATAATCATTTTACATGGGGCATTTTACTGTTGAATAAAGATGTTTCTGTATGGGGGTGTGTGCTATAAATGATTAAAAGGTACCAGTTATTAACTATACCTGAAAGAGTGCTTTCTGGAAACTGATACAGTAAAAATTAAACAGTGCTTGATCTAATATAAATCACAAGGCAGGATAAAATACCCAAAAGGTTGATGTATGTATGTAAATTAATAAAGACTCTTTAAGAAATAGATGCAGTAACTGAAAGATGCAGAATGAAAATCTTTATTATTTATTTGCATGTTGCTTTAACAAAATCAATGAATTAATTCTTATTATTGTCCATACAAGTATATAAAAAATCAGTGCAATAAAACAGAAAAACACTATATTTACAGCATTAATGCACATTAAATATACAAAACATGTTCAATAACAAACTCAATGTGTGTGACTCTACCAGATAACAAAGCTCGGTCTAAAAGTAATAATAGATTACTTCACATACGAAGAACATTAGAACAGACACAGATACTCCAAAAGTACATTAAGTGTTCATTAGCTTTCTTTTAAGTCATTAAGAAGCGGTCACATTTGAGCACGTTTTGTGGTGCATGTAAAAACCAAGACAATTAATCACCATGTACTTTGTGTTTATTTGTTCCTACACAACAGTATTCCAATTGTAAGTGCTGCGCTAAAGAAAATGTTTACCATTGTTATGATGGACAAGACCACACAATACCAAGAAACCTGTGTTGCCAAAGAGAGAAAAAAGACCACAAATATGTACTTAGGACAAAATTGATATTTGAAGGTTTTTCCTAATCAGTAGGAGGAACGATCTGTTTGAGTGTGTGGAGTCTGAATGTGATGAACAGCATTGAGCATCGTGTAGTAAACTCAACTATCAAAGTATTACCTTGGTTCACAAACAACTAAATAAATTGGTATAATGTGAAAAATGAAACAGAAAATACTCTAAGCTTTTTAGATACTGATAGTAGAAAATCTACTAATGCAGCATAATGGTTACATTTAACCGTGACCTTTCGAGTATTTGAATTGTAAAAACTTAATCTTACCTTCTTCTTCTTGACAGTGTCCTTCTCGTTATTTGATGCAGTTCTTATTTGAGGCTTTTTCTTAAATTTCTTGCAAATATAGCTTGCAAATGGCAGCAATGTACAAGTTACATAAACTCCCATCACTACAGGTAACCAGGAGCTGGACTCCACAAGTTCAACAAATATCGTAGCAGCTATGATGGAGAAAAAGATACAAGGAAGAGAACAAGGCAAAGGTGAATGAGTGTGGAAATGAGATGTTTGAATTTTTATGAATTCAGCTCAGCTTGTGATGTGATGTGCTATATAGTCTGTTACAGCTTATTTACGTGTGATTTTTTTTAGATTTATGTGATAAAAATCTGTGCTTGCCATAATGTACTTCAGTGGTTACTTAACTGGGCTGTGCAATTCTTAACAGTTTTTCCCAGTAAATTTGTATATTTCTCAGATCAGAACTGCAATTCATAAAACTACTCATTCAACCTCCACATCATCTTGTCACAAAGCTATTTCTCATCCTTTTGAATGAATAACAAATACTCTGGCACATTCATGCAAATGATTGTGACCAATTGATGTTTCTTAGATCATCAGTTGCTTTTGTAATCTTATCCCCCCAAACGTTTAGCCATTACATTCAAATGTATTGAACCAGTTGTCATGTATTTTTGGTAAACTAACAGATAATGTTCTCAGGTAAATCTGGACTTTCGTTTATGAATGAGAATGTGTGTATGAAGGGGAAATGAAGAACTACCTTATCTTCCTTTACATATATAATTACTTCTCAGACTTTTTATTAGGATACAACCAGAAAATATAGCACATTTCTGTGCAGTATAAAAAAGAGTTTTATTGACATCATTGCTAAACATCTTGACTTGCTTATTTGTAAACACTGACACTAGGAACACCACACAATGGATCTAACCTGAAAAAAATGGATATAACTTGAAAAAAAGCAACATATGGGCTTTTGCAGGTTATACATTGTGTGGTGCTGTTTGAAGGAACTGTGCTAAAAAAAAAAATACACTTACTGTTTTGCAAATGTTAATAATGATTTCAGAAATGCAACAAAGTGATTAAGAAAAACTGTAAAACAAATGTATTAAAAACTGAAATGCATTCTTACTTGTAAGACAAAGATTTGCAAATGCAACCAGTCCAAAGCTCCAGCAGTAAAGCCTCCTTCTGAAAATGTAACACGACACAAAATTATTTAACAAGTGTGTCATATGTAATTTTAGGCAGAAGAAGCATTACTGAGAGCAAGTGGTCTTGTACTCGTGGCTAAAATATATTAGAACAAATATCTGTACATTTGCACACATTATGCCAAGATAAACTGAACTTGTGTCTTGTCGAAGCTACACTTACAACTCGTGGCTTGGTCCAGTGAAAAACATGTTTGTCATCAGAAAGGTCTGGCACATGCTCAAAACCACTGCTAATCCTGTCAAAATGCTGGTTGCTACCTGCACATGCAGAAAATGTATACAGACACAAGTACATTTAATCTATCAAGTGACAAACGGTAAGTGACATTCTGGGTGTGTTCGAATACCAATGTATGTCGAAACCTGTGTCTATGTATCAATTTAGCAAACAGTCAGTGAAATAATGTCCAAACATTAGTAGATTAAATAAATCTGCTAATCATTCTTACTTGTTTAGCAGATATGAGTAAGAGAATGAAAGCCACCAATGAAAATACCAAAGAAAGAAATGACATCACCTGTGAAAAGATGGAAGTGGTGAAATACATCATCTCCCTGACTCTTATGTATTTTATCTTATTATGACTTTTACATTTGGTTGAAATAACATCTTGAACAAAATTTGTAGATTAAATATTAAATGCATGTTTTCATAATATTTAAAATACAAAGATGTGAAAAATATTGCTTAGGTCTTCGGATATCTCACCATTATGCACGTAATACTTCTGCGTTTTCTGTGTTTCATCAGAAAAGGCAAACATTCAGCGAGAGACAGGTAGTTGAGCATGGACAGAATTAGAGAGATTTCATAGAACTGTGACACACACACACACAGATGACACACATTGTAAATACATAGAGTTTACAGTTGTAACACTATAGGCATTACTGTTTATTGAAAGGTATAATTTTGTATTAGTGAATGTAAGAAATACAAATAGTTTATTTTGCAATCAGCCACATACTCTAATCATTTATAAGGTAAACAGCAAATCACATTGGATAAAACATATGTTTATTCATTACCATCTAAAAATCTTAATTTTAAAACCAAACGGTACAAAAAACACAATCTACATGTATTTTGCTTTTCATTATAAAAAGGTTTATCCTTTTTCCTCAGCAGGGTACTTGGGATACAGACCATCAAAAGCATATTCTGTCTGAATCAGTGGAGAGGTAATGCATATTTCAGTTAAGAAGAAAAACTAAAAGTGGTTCTCAGCCTTGGATCCAGTTTGGGTATAACCAAAACCCACCAAACCATGGGCAACATCAACTTCCGCACAGCACACAGGATGTTCACATTTCAAATGCCTTTTCAGTTTCACAATTCTCAAGCACACTGCAATGTCCATGTCTGAAACCTTTGGTAACTAAACAAACATTTTATCATTTACAGTATCTGGATAACATCAGCTTTATTTCCTCTACAGTATCTCATCTTGAGAGGATGGTACTGGTATTTATACAGCTCCAACATGCTAAAAACTAAGGTGGTGAGATGCTGTTTCAGTAGATCTGCTGTTTGTAGTCTGACAAGAAGGTATTTCTCTCAACCAAGTGCAAATCATTGCTGTGGATGAACTGCTATGGTTATAATAAGTGTTTTAAGGAGGGGCTTCGTAAGGCTTCACAGAACCTTACAGCAGTATTTACACGAGCAAATCATGGGCAGCAGCAGCAGGTGAATAAACGACTTGCTGTGTGCTGTGCATCACCTCATTCACTGTAGAGATACAGGTCAATATTCATAAGCCAGGAAAAACTTCCAGAGGAGGGACATTCAAGGTTAGCCATGTTTGGGAAGTGATATTTGTATTTTTAATTTACTGCCTTTGGTATAGCAGCACAGCTGCTGACTCATTCTCACACTTGTGTTTTAATCAGACTTGCCATGCGCTGCAGAGGACGTCTAATGACGTGTTGCTGACTCTTACAGTGTTTTTCCAGCTATGTCAAGTCAGGTTATTGTTATTCCTTCATATTCTTTGTACACACTGGAACAAGTTATCGTTTCTTCTGTTCTGTGGATCAAGACACCACAACAGTACAGCATAAGGGTACATGCATATCCTGTAGCAATGTACTTGCTGATAAGGGCACATTTCACAAGAGAGTTCTCTGATTAAAGGCGCAGATATTCAGTAGTGTGAAAAGAAAGGCGCATGTTCATTTAGTACTCGTTCAGTATTCAGTGCTATTTTCATACATAAACAGGCACCAAAACTGAGTTTTGCTTAAAAGCTAAATTCTTTCTTTGTTTTTCCTGCTTGCCGTTCAGGTGGATTGTCTGCTTTTTTTGTCTTTCTCTCTTTTTTCCATCTTTTCAGAAGTTTCTTATTTATCAAGCCGTGTCTGATAAACATACATAAACAAGAAGGGTTCCTGTTAGCTACCAAAAAAAAAACAGCCTAAAAATGCCTCCACAAGCTCCAGAACACATGAAGCCAAACTCGCTACAGTCTTCTACAAAAATGTTAGAAATAGGTTTCTGTTGCTTGTTATCAGAGTTGAAGAGCTTAGCATTCCTGTGCTGCGTGAGGAGTATCAGAGCGTGAGTGTGCTGGCAGCAGACTGCTGACCAGGGAATGAGAAATGGGTCTGGCTTGGAGCCAAACCCAAACCCAATACTACATACAGCTCTGGAGTCCTGTCTTCCACCCACTGGACACTTATCTACCACTATTGCTAAAGCTGACATTGCTACTCTGCAGCATAAAATGAGAGCTCTTCATTTGCAGAACAGGTTTTAAATCACTGCAAGGCCCGAAAATCACTGAAAGGCAATGAAAATATCACAGCAAGAGCTGTAAGTAAGACTGCAGTTGTTAAACATCTCCTGAAAAAAGGTAGCCAAGGTTACCTTTCACACGGGTTGGTTTGCCATAGTATTCTTTAGACAGACAGGTGAAACAGAGCAGGACTTTATGGTACAGTCCTAAATTGGTTCAGATCTCATTTAGATGGAAGCAACTATTTTGTTGCACTTTGCATATGGAGTGAAGTCCAGTGACATACGGTGTCACACAAAGGACACTTCCCTTTAACCTTTAGTTGATCCCACATGACCGAATCATACAGGAAACAAAATTGCTTACCATAGTTGTGATGTTCCCCTAATGCTTACAGTCTGATAGACCATTTGTGTACATACACTGAGCATATCGCAAACTACATGCGTCTTAATTTCATACAGTTAAATAAGGATAAAACAAGCGATTTGGCTCAAAAACAAAGAAAGAGGGACGTTTCACTCTCATCTCAATTCTAACACTTTAACTGTTAAAGCATAAGTGAAAAGTCTTAATTCAGTCATAACAACCATAACAATTCAGTCATAACAACCATACTAGATCCACAAACCATCCTTTTATCATCTGAAAAGCAGCAAAATTCAGAGATTTTATGAAAGCAGAAGATCTAGAAAAAAATGCATTTACCTCCAGCAAACAAGTAATAACCTTCTTTACTGGCTTCCCTCGACTCAGTATGAACAAAGGCACAGCAGTGTGAACATATTACTCCAGTTCTCAGAACGCTGGCTTCATGGCAGCTTTAGAATAGATCTTAAAATATTGCTACTTGTATACAATTCATTAAATTGGTTAAGTCTTACTTACATTGCTGATATACTGGAACAATGCTGGCCTAATAGACACCTCAGACCAGTGAAGTAATTATTAACAGTCCATAGAACAAGAACTAAACATGGTGGGACCAACTTTCAGGCACTACGCTACAGTCATTTTTAATGACTGAAGCTGATGAGAGCAGACGGAAAATATATCCTTTCTCCCGTGCTTCTGACAGTTTTAACTCTCTTGTTCAGTTTTGTTTTATGCCATATTCTATTTTTATACATTTTATTAATTAGATTTATTTTGGTAAATGTTTCTTTAATCTCTTTATTTTTCATTTCTTTAATCGTCTATCTTTCACATATTTAAATTAATTTAAAACTAAATTAATTTAAAATGTTTCTGTTTCAATCAACACGATTTTATTGTAACTTTTTTGGCAAACAGTTATGATTATGGCTCTTTGGATGCATTAAGTTCAATCATTAACTCCGTTTTGTTTTAACGCACTTTAAACTTCTATTTAAATAATCTGATCTTGCCTTATGTTTCCCTGCTAATTCAACATACCAGCATCCATTCAGTCATGTGTGCTGGGAAAAACTACACAGCCCATGTTTTCATGTAATTTTTGAGGATGTATGTTTGCTATAAGATTCAACATTGTTTTATCACATTTTAATCACATGCTTCATTTAATAGACACAGACATGCAAAAAGACAAAATTTAAAAAGCATAGGGTTAAGCAAAGTGAAGTCATTATATCATTCAATCTTTAAGAAAAAGTTGTATATTAGACTAATATTAATTGAACATTCATTAACTACATACCATAGGTCCATCTTGTGTAGTAGGAGCTGCAAGTAAAATAGCAGTTTAGAGTTGCACATAGAATCTCAAAACATTAAAAAAACATAAACAAGCATGTTTACAAATTGAAAAGCTAATCAGATGAAAAGTGAAAAATAATATTTATTAATTTATTTTAAAATATACTTGTATATTTTCAATATTTTTTATTACTCATTGCATTGTTTTTATTGTTATATACTGATTTATTAACATTTTTTGCACAATATTGGTATCAATGTCTCAAATTATAACTCCCCTCTAAACCATATTTAAAGGTTGCCATGTGTGTACATATCCTGAAATATGAAATAGACATGTAGAATTCTCAACATTACAGTTCATTTTGTGTTAATAATTAAACGGTAATAATTCATAGCTTCATCAGGCAAAGGCAGAACCGTTTTTGTTAACAGAGGAACATATTAACTTACTAAGTTCACTTTGAGTGTTAGTGCAGGCATTTATCACTTCCTCATACAGACTGCCAGTCAAATGTTTCAGAACCCCCTTAAATTTTATACACTATATTTTAACATATTTGGATAAACCTCAACCAAAAGGTTTATTTTAAATATACTAAAATGATTTTTAAAAAGGGTATTAGTGATCTGAAAAATGTTCACGACAATCTAGAACCAAGTATAAAAGGCCTTGATGAGCACTTTTAGCATATATACACTGTGTCTCACAGTTGATTTTAGTCCTGAGTCTTTTTAGGCCTCTGCTTTTAACAAAGCACTCATTTAAGTACCATTTTGACAGTTTGCTAATGAATAAATAATTACATACAAAGATTTTTTTTTGTATTTGATGTAATACTCCTAGAATGGAAAAGGATTTTGTGAACTGATGGACTGGTTCATTGCAAAGAGTTGTCACGTTCTCAATTAATTCAAAGTCTAAAAACTTTACACATGAATGATGTAGTGTTATGGTTTTGGGGTGTGTTACTTGCTCTAAAGTTGGTCTCCTCTATCGAGTCAAAGGAATCAAAAACAAAGGAGCTACCACAGTAGTCTTA
>JAOYMR010000021.1:4370832-4395329 GCA_025802075.1 Tenebrosternarchus preto
AAATAGCCTACATCATTACTGCAATAGAAAAAAATGTGTTTTAACTGCTATTGACTTCGGAAAGAAAGTACATATTTTCTATTATCATCAACGATTAAACGATTAATTTAACAGCTATTCAACTATTCTACTAAGTGAATAATATTTGTGGATTGATAATTGGAAAGAGATCTATATATAAATCTAATATGTATATTTTTCTTTACTGGTACTTCATCAGATACATATTTTTTTATTTGCCATATACTGTTAATATACTAATATAATAACATACCAAGAACGACACTTAGTCTACATAAACATTAACCTTGCCTTCACCTGCTTTATTTTTTCGAACAATGGTATATGACGTATTTAGGTAAATAAGTTAACGGGTTTTTTTTTAACCTCTTTTTATGATTGTGCAAAAATTTAAATCTATCTGTAAATGATAAGAACTAAAATTATTTACCTTATATCAAATCTCTCCGACAACCAAGGAATAAAACTGTGGCTCTTTGAATGTTTCAGGAAGTACAGTCCGAGATTTCCCCCTGACTCGAGCTACACCTTTTGGCTTATTAATGTAACCATGTTTTAACAGGCTGCCTTTGTGTAGCTAGTGCAAAACCATTAGGCCTACTCTGTTTTTGTTCATATTGCGTTGTAGGTTCGTAGTAGTGACACTCTTGTAGTTAATCGTGAGAGCCACGTGCACGAAACAGCTTCCCAGGGTTACGGCAATAATTAGTATAAAACATTTTCAGCCTATTCAGCTTCATTTTTGTCAAATATGGCTCTTTAGCGCCACCTAATGAAATAGATGAGAAACATTTGTAACTACAACGGGCCTCTAATTATATGTAATTACCTTTTTATAATTATGCACAATTACCATCTTAATGTTTAAATCCAGTCAAATGTTACCTCAGAGATTTTAATCGTTCCAATGAAACTAAATTGTAGATCCATTTAGCATGTTGCATGCTCTGTGGAGTAGCCTAACTGTTGTACAGTAGAATACAGTCGTGGTAAAAAAGTGTAGACTGACCTTTTCCTGTCTGGACAGTCATTGTTACAAATGTCCCAAACAGTCTGAAGGGGTTTTATTTATTTATTTAACTTTATTTTACCAGGAAATATCCCATTGAGATTGAAAATCTCTTTTTCAAGGGAGACCTGGCCAAAAGGGCAGCAAACAAATAACACCAGAGGTTTCATCAGAGACAATGCATTTAGACCAGTCATCTGCAATCCAGTTCCCATGGTTGCTGCCGAATGTCAGTCTGTCCTTGATGTTTTTCTGAGAGAAGTGGCTTCTTTGCTGCCTTTCTTGACACCAAGCCATCTTCCAAAAACATCGCCTCGAGGACGACCACCCTTTCTAAAGCAACCAAGCTGCGCTCCAAATCAAAAGAATGATACCAGCTGCCTTGTGATTAAGTTAATTTGCATCGCATGGATTGACTTTGCAATCAATCAGTTCTCGATCATGTATTATACATTACATGTTTAGGATTTAATTACTTGTGTGGCTGTCTTACTCTTGGATTTTCCTAGCCTGCTCTTAGCATTCAGCTTCTAAAAAGGGTGTGTAACCGGTTTATTCTACGTTCTGAAGCTTATTTTCGTTAATGGGCATTTTAAAGTGTAGGAAAGAGGCTTTCCATAGTAATGGGAGATAATAATAAATAGGAATACTATGGAAGGCGTTTCCAGCACCCTAAAAAGGTCCAATAACGAAAATCATAAGTATATGACAATGCCATTCGTTTATTATTGTAAACGCATTATTACTGATTGCCTTGTACACGAGAACGCATGAAATGGTGGGTGGAGCAACTTAACCACGTGCTAAACAATCGAGCCAATCAGAATGCTCCTGGAGACAACCACTAAATTTCAAACAACTCGCTCGGTGTAAGAAGTTAGGTTAAGACCTCCGATAGTTAGCTAACTAGCTAGCAACATTGTTTTGCACTTTCGATTTGGTAGGAAAGTTATGGAGTAGTGTTTTTGTATAAATAAATTATATTTCTTCTTATTAAGCCCATCATCAGCGAGCCATTTTGTCTCGGATGTCCGTTGCGTCGACTCAATGGATACACATATTATCACACCCGGTCCATACAGAGCCACTAAACTGGTAAGAAATCTAGCTGGATTTGTTAGCTAGCTAATTAACTTAATTAACTTTAGCTATGGAGCAAGATAGGTGTTTTGCTGTTTATAAGCATCATTACAGTTCATGCACATGCATAGAGGTTAAATATGCAGTTCAATCGATGTTGCAAATACATGCATTTGTGAAGGATAGATCAACAACAGTAATAACTGGATTTGAATATTTTTGTGCAGTGGAATGAAGTGACTAAACTTTTCCGAGCGGGAATGCCTCTGAAAAAACATCGACAGCACTTCAAGGTTTACACGAATTGTTTCACCGCAACTGCAGCCGTTGAATGGTTACACGAACTTCTGAGGAACAATAGCAATTTTGGACCAGAGGTCACTAGGCACCAGACTGTTCAACTGTTGAAGAAATTTTTTAAAAATCATGTTATTGAGGATATAAAAGGACGATGGGGCTTCGAAGATCTGGAAGACAACAATCACCTGTACAGGTACGCTAGATATAGGTAACTCTGCTATACACTATATTTACTTAAATATGAGAATTTCTGTTTGAAAATGCAATGGCTGGGCCTGTTCTTATAGCAGGATGTTTGCAGGTTTCCCTCATCATCCCCACTGAAGCCAGTCCCTGTTTGTCCTCAAAGCTTAAGGGGAAAGAGTATGTCTGTAAAGGAAAAAGAGGGTTTCTTCAAGTTAAGAGGTTCAAAGAAATCTGACAAAGAAATCCAAGTGAGTTTTATAGATGCCAGGTCACAGTAATCTTTTATTATTGGCTTCTTCTTGACATTCAGTTATCCAACTGCATGGTGATGTTCTTCACAGGAAAATATACCTCCTGTAGAAGATCCACCCACTGGCACACCATCAGAGGAGACGGAGCACTGTAGAGATATCACAGAGGAAGACATTAAGGAGGTCTGGAAGACTGTAACATTAACACAGTAAGTTCTGCAGAAATTGAGCCAGACAAGCACCATGCAACTTTAAATGAGTGACTTGAAGGTTTAAAGCATGGCTTTGGTCGCCACTTTTTGCTGTAAAATTCACTGTTATAGATGCATGGATTGTGTTATTGTACTACTTTACTATGTTGTTGTATTTTACCAGTTTACAGAAGATATTGGGTTTGCCTTCCTTGGATGATATTTTGAATCCAGCACAAGTCTGTCCTCACTTCATTGTGTACAATATGACCAAAGTCAACAAACATGGAGTTGTTACTCTAGAAGATAAAATGGGTGAGGAAGTAATTCTAACTGCTGGTGAGCTGGAACAGGTATTTACTGTGATCATGCTCAAATCCTAATATTTTTATTTGCAGAGGATCTTCCACACTGGGTTTTGTCTGCCATGAAATGTCTTGCAAGTTGTAAGTATGAATATAATTCAAAGCTTAAGTGATGTAATGTTTAATAGCATATTAACTTATTTAAGTAAGTTAATATGGCCCATTTTAGATAAAATGTCAGTGAATTAGCATTACTGAATTTGCCTTATTCGGGTACATAAAATGATATTTTGGTCGTTGGTTTAGTTGTTAACAAAATTGCTGATATTTTGATTCTATGCTCTTTTTTTCTGGACACTGAAGGGCCGAAGTTTGACTCAAACCAGCCGTCTTACCCAGGCTTTGAGAGGGACGTCTTCAGAACGGTCTCTGACTACTTCTGCAGTCTCCCCCAGCCGCTTCTCACTTTTCAGTACTACGAGTTATTTGTAAACATCCTGGGTATGTGGGATTTTTTTTATGTATGTTTTTATCAGTATGTTATGAATCCTGTTCTGTCTACCCTACAACACATTTTACCAGTTAACTGATTGAGCCTTGTGGGTCTAATATTAATGTTTCTGTCTTCACTGCTGTCCCTAACATGATCTGTGTGACATTTGAAGAATGAGATGCTGCTTTTTGGTTTCCTTCTCATCCAAACATTTTATCCCTCTGTATTAAATAAAACTTCCCAAAGACTCATGTGTTGTCATTACCAGCATCAAAACATGGCAGCAGAATAAGAACAATAGAAAGAGGGATAAAATAAGAACAATTTGACTTTTTCTATGTGAAGATGTCCAAGATTAACAGATTGCTCTTGTTGGACTGCTTTTGATGCTACACTTTTTTTTTTTTAACTAACCTTTGTGTGTTCGGAGTCTGAATGCTTCCTTTTTCAGCTTCCTTGTCTGCTTGGTTGTTCATGTTTTGTCTGGTCTGTTTTTTCATGTCTGGTCCTTTGCTAGTTTTGTGTGGCTACGTCACAGCTCCTAGAGTGCAGCGGGGAAAGCGGAAAAGCTTGGAAGAGCCAGGCTGTCAGCAGCCGGCCAAAGCCCCTCACCTGAACGGCACCAGCATCTTCCGCTCCACCGAATGCCTCCTGCTGAGCTTGATAAGAAAGCAGTCCTTTGAGGAGACAGAGTCTCCCATGAGGGAGGTGCTCACCTCTAAACTAAAGCACCTGTCTACAGCCCAAAGAGCACGCTCCAACACCGCAGCTCCGGGTAGCAAGCTCTGGCCCAGGAGCTGTTCCCTGGAGAGAATCCTGGACGAATCGGCTGATTCATGCACAAAACATGAGCTCTTCAGGTCAGTTGAGAGTCTCGCGTCCTGCAGGACTATTGGCAGTGCCAGTTCATCGTCTCAGGACAGTTCTCCAGCAACTGTGGATCCTAAGCCTGAAGGCAAGGGTTCTTCGTCCAGGTTTAGCCTCTCCTCTTACCCCTCTGTAGGTGAAATGCACTCCTCTAAAACCAGTAGCAGCAACCTGAGCTCACGTCTTCCCATAGACCATCCAACTAACCACAGACCTGTCAGGCCACGCCCCAGAAGCATCGGAAACTGCCTCGACCTGGTCAGCATAGCAGAGCACGGGTCGACGTCTGGCAGCACCTTTAGCATAAACGCTCCAGTAGCAGAAATCACGATGAGACCGGACTTCTCCTCCACCGTTAGCCTCAGAGGTCTCGGCTCAGAGCGTTCGCGCGGAAGCTGCTCGGATGTGGGCACGGGCCGGGCTCTGAGCAGGCGCTGCCGCAGCTCTCTGGATCTGAGCAGGCCTGCGCCCTCCCTCCCTTCAGTGTCTTCTGTTGCTCGTCGCCTGAGTCCTGAGCAAAGTAAGGCCTGCATGCGTCTGTCTGCAGCACCACCAGGATGTGTGCAGCCTGTGTCTGTGTTGCTTCTGGCTCTGTTTGTTGTGGTATCTAACAGTCACTTCTAACATGCGTGTGAGAAATCTTGTACCATTTTAACAGTCATTTCTCTTCTTTTGGATGTTATTAACAGTCCAGGTAATTTTGGTATTTAAAATTGTTCAGTAATTATCACTGGATTTTCAACATGATCTACATCTCTTTAAAATATGCATTTTTTCATGCAAGGACAGTGTGTGTGTGTGTGTGAGCAAATTAGACCTTCATTTGCCATCATATTCATCATATAGATTTCCTTCTGTTTATCGATGTAGTGTGTGTGTGTGTGTGTGTGTGTGTGCTCGCACAGGTGCCTGAGCAAATTAACCCTTCAATTGCAACCATATCAGTAATGGGATTGGTTAGAAAAACATTCTGGACTAATAATCATGATTAAAAATTACACATTTCATATTTCTTCATTATAAATCTCCTATTCAGTTTTGCTGTAGCTTGTAGTTAGATTGGAAATATTTTCAGCTCTCCCTCGCTGATTCTATATGATTATCTGACTGATTCAGTGACTGACTGATTCTATATGATTATCAATGCTTATTGACCTGCTCGTGACTGCTATGTTCCCTTGGCGACACTAGACGATGTTTTTGTTGCCTGACTAATCCGTATTGACGCACGGTGAAAAGTCCCGCCCTCACTGTGTTCCCTCTGCTGATTGGCGCAGCCGTGGTTCGGCCCACGCTGGAGCGCCTGGCAATCGACGCCCTGCAGCTCTGCACCCTGCTCCTCCCGCCGGCCTCTCGCCGCAAGCTGCAGCTGCTCCTGCGCATGGTCTCGCGCATGAGCCAGAACGTGGACATGCCCCAGCTGCACAGCGCTATCGGCACACGAACACTGGTATGGCCTCCTTGCGCTTGATGTTCCGGTTAACACACCTTAAGCGATTTTAAAGATGGAAGTGATGGTTAAATGAAGTTTGTTCTGCCTTTGAGAAACATTCATGCCTAAAACTGTGGGTGTGGGTGTGTGTGTGTGTGTGTGTGTGTGTGTGTAGCTGGTGCAAACGTTTTCTCGCTGTGTATTGAGCTGTGAGGAGGAAGTGGACCTGGATGAGCTGTTGGCCACCAAGTTGCTCTCCTTCCTCATGGACCATCATCAGGAGGTCCTGCAGGTGCCTCTGTACCTGCGTAATGCTGTTGAGGACCATATTGCCTACCTCCGCTCACAGGTGATGCACCATGGCTTTTCTTGATGTGATGCAGTGCAGAGACTAAAAGATTTCACTTATGAAAGTCATGCACCATTAGGGTAACATGATTTTATGCATTTATTTTATTTTGAGAATACATGTTTAACATGTTTAACGGACGATCTACTCTCTGATGGATACTTTGGTTTAAGCTCAATTCCATAATCAAATGGTTGTAACAGTAATATTTAGGGCAGTTTAGGGCATTACACCAAAGGCTTGTAAAACTGATCATTTAATTGTCAGTTAATGTTAATTAGTTAATGGTTTCAACCAAACACATACAAGTGGATCCTGCTTGTCCTTCATAGACGAGACACCCTGGTGTGGGCTCTGGCATCACCGTGCCAAACTACACATTCTGCAGGCAGATCAGCATGCAGGAGTTTGAGGAGCAGAAGTTGTCTGTGTCTCAGGCAGCTATCGCTGACCTGCTAGAAAGCCTCCTCAAGGACAAAGCCATGTCAACCAAGGAGAAGAAGAAGAAACTCAAACTGGTAATGTGCCTACAAAATACATGTTTGAGTGAGTGAGTGGGGAGGCTGATTTGAATGCACTTCTTCTGAAGGCATCTAAAGGTTTTCACACTGCTGGCTGTGTACACTTTATAGTTATGATCATTGTCTGCTCAGTTTCAGAAGGAGTATCCTGATATCTACGCCCGCCGCTTCCCCACCACAGAGAGTGAGTCGCAGATCCTTACAGAAAAACCAAAGATCAAGCCTCCGATGCTGATTGGCATGAGAAAGGCTAAAGCATTCAACATTCGAAACTGAATACCTCTGTGCGCCTGCGTGCGTGTGAACACATGCGAGCGAATGTGCGTGCGATTGTACATGCTGAACAGCCTGTATGTTTTGTGAGCAGACAAGTGGCTTTATGTAAATTCAGCATTGTTTATGCAATTCAGGGATTTATGTCATTGATTTTTCAGTGTGTGGGTGTGTTGGAGCACAGCTTGTACAGTTCAGGATTGGGAAAACAAGTTTAAAGTATAAGTCTGGGATTGAGGTTTTAAAAATTGTACCAGCTACTTCAGTTCATGCTTTACAATATTAGCGTTTTAAAACATTTTACTTATGTTTTCTAAAGTTCCTCTTCATTCAGTTATTATTTATTCTAAACACATTAATCATTGCATTGCTGGGAGACTCATAAAACAGCCTGTTTGTATTGAAGGTCATTTTGAAAATTATTTTTTGTTTGTTTGTTTTTTTTGGCTTTGAAGCTTTTGGGAGACAAATTCCTCTGTATAAACATCTACTTGTAACAGCATGCAAGTGAAACTCAAATGTTTACAAGATCACACTTGTTTAATTGAAGCAAAGTTGATTGAAAAGGAAATGAAGGTCTGTCTTGTTTATTTTTAGAACCATATAGTAACATTGTTTCAACTTTGCTTTATTTATTATTTTCCAGCATCTTTTGTTTCCCTAAGAGGCCCCACCCCCAATTTTAACTTTTAAATGTTGTGTATGATTTGTGGAAGGTAATTACTGGGCTGTCTCTTTTTAATAAGGTCATAATTTATGCTTACTTGGTACGTTTACTTGTGTTATGTGATCATGATTAAACTGACAAGCTTTAGAGGGTTATTTCATGACTATAGGATTTATGTTGGCCTGCTTTTAGTTAGAGGGCCAGAAAACTTGTTTAGGCTGTCTGATCTTTTGTCTCTACTTTTGTTGGACAGTCTTGTTCAATAGACGTAAACCCAAAGGATTAGACGGCACAATCAGTGGTCTTTTTAACCCTTTATGGGATAGAAGTGATTTTGCACAGTTTGTCTGTTATCTCACTTATATTAAAATGGGACCACAACAGTCATTTTATCTAATGTTTTGTTGTTGTTGTTTTAAACAAACCTGTTTATGGTTTCTGTTTGCTTCAGTACATTGTTTTGAGATGCATTTTGTTTGTGTCTATATCAGTTACGTATGTATCTTATTCTGATACTGTACTCTTGGGTCAGGCTTCCCAAAACTCTTGGGCTTTAACCACCGAAGTCAGTGTTGGATTAATCGTGATGGGCAATAATTTTGTGTGTGTGGATGGTAACATACTCTAGTTCACAACATCAGCTGAACAGACTGAAATGGAATGTGTGTTGCCGAGTGTGTTATTACAATGTTAATTCCACATCAAATTACATAGTTTTGATGTGGAATTTCTAATTGATTTGTGCTATGCAAGAAACCTGTGAATAAAAGTATTGATGACATTTTAATTTGTCTTACTTTGTCCTGTGAATTGACTCGTTTGTCACTGAACTGATTTATCTGTTACCAAGTTGTACCTAGATGTAGAGAAGACATGAAGATGAATTCCATGCTTCTTTGGGCCTGGTTGGAGGAACAGTAATAGTAACTACATGTTTCTGTCTGTTTTATTTTGTCAAATTTATATATTTTTTTTTTCTTTTTGAGGGGGGGAGGATGAGTAATTTGATGATTCCATTTATCACATATAAACTTCTACAGCCACAAGGTTTTTATCCATCACACCTCTTAAATGATCTACAGCTGTTAAATGTGATTCACACTGAATATTTTAATTTTTATTATTATTATGTAAATATTTTAATTATTTTCATTGTATTTTTGAACTAGGGAACTTTTCTAGGGAAAGCTTGACCATTCCAGAAGATCACATCCATGGCACTGCTGAAAAGCTGGAAAATGTAACCTGTCAGAATGGGCTGGCTTGTTTAATATAACATCAGACAAATCCACAAAGTGAACAAAAATATTTTAATTAAGCTACAGTATTTATCATTCATGTTCTCAGTAGCTTGGGTGGATTTTCCCAAAGGAACAGGAGCTGCTGTTTTGACATCGGTCATACAAAAGTGACCAGCATATCACTGATTTGCCAGTATGGTGCTTTTTACTGCAGTGCTGTATGTTGTCAGTGAACAGTTCAGACAGTATTCTGAGCAAATAAAGAACAAGACACTGAACATCATTTATATTATCTGACTGTAATATGTGCCGCTATGACCTGTGTGTCATTTACTCAGTTCTGTTTGAATATGAAGTTCTGTTAGCACCAATTCTAAAGATTTCTGACTGAAGCTTTGATCAAAATCCTTATGGCTTGAACTGATTAGTATGACTCATCTGAAAATGTGTTTGTTTTTGTTGTTGTTGTTGATGTTGGAGGGGGGGTGTGGGTTAATTACAAATTCAAGGCTTCCCTGAGAAGGACCACACATGGAACTAGACATAATCTGGGCACAAAAGCAGTTTTGTTCAGTGTCTATTGGTTGTCTGGGAGACCTCAAGCATTCTTTGTCTACAAAGACATGGATTTCTGCATTTCTTTGACGCAGAGCCTACTTTGAGTTCTCTCATGCCCAAAGCAACATGGTTAGCCGGTGAGAGAGCAAAAAGTTTTATATTGCGTTTTTTACTTGTCGTAATTCTGTTAATGGAAATTGTATTCATTGTAATGTTCAACTGTAATAACCTACATATGACCTAACAAATGTTATTTACTTTATCTAAAATGTGCATGATATGACATTTTCTGGTTTACTTCATTTGCAGAACTGAACATCCTGCTGGTGGATATAAAAAGCTTTTTGAGACATGTGAAGAGTTACCTGAGCCTATATCCGCCCAAGTCACTGGTTTGTCTATTCTAATATTCTACAAGTGTTAGGTTTACTATTATCAACTTAAGCAGTTAAGCATATATATGATACATATACTGTATTTGTATCTAACAAGTTTACCTGTTGGGGTTTTATTTTCTGTTTTGTAAAGGCTCTTGGGCTTGAAAGTGTTTGGTTAAAACAGACAGTTCCTTTCCCCAGGGGAAATTCCACCTTGGCTAAATGGAAGTCTGCTTCGTCTTGGTCCTGGGCTCTTTGAGGTCGGAGGTGAACCCTTCCACCACCTCTTTGATGGCCAGGCACTCATGCACAAATTTGACCTGAAGGCTGGACACGTCACCTACTATCGCAAGTACAGACTCTATTGTTTTTCTCTCTCCAAGTTTTAGTAAGTGCCAATATACATTGATATCATATTACTTCTATTATTTGAATTGGTCATATCAGCTCCCTCCCTCAAAATTTCACATCCCACAGACCTTTGTTTACTATGTTTACTTTGTTTACTTGGAAATATTGCCACCACTGTCTCTGCTTATTGTCTTTTATATTCAGTCTGGGTTATGATGTCTGTCATAGGTGTTTGTGACAATGTTATGACAATGTTATGTCTGTTACATTGTGATGCTATTAGTAACTCAGAACATTTGCAGCCAAGCTTTTTACTACAAAGAATGTACATTGTATATCACCTTTATGTAAGAAATAAGGCTTGGTCTGCTCCCAGTTAACAAAAATAGGCAAGTTTTTTTTGTCTAGTTTTAACTCATTAATTATTAAACAATGAGCTCCTAGGTGTCCAAAAACACATTTTCTTTCATTTCCAATTTTACTTAAAGATTCATGTATCCTGTCTATCACAGTATTTATAAAGTACCAGCATAAAACCAGCATGGATTTATCTGTATGTAGTCTTTATACCCAAAACAACAGGTGTTTGATAACCTATATTTTCTGTCTAAAAAAATATCAGACATCAGACACCTGTTATTTTGTGTCCTGTCTAAATCAGTTAGTAATGCTCTCACATCTCTCATATTTTGATAGAGGATTTGTGGAGAGAGGTCATTTACCCAGACAGAATTCAATCTCATTGATTATTATCCTGTAATAAAACCAACGATTATATTAAACTACAGATTTATCAGAACAGATGCTTATGTGCGGGCCATGACAGAGAAAAGGATTGTGATCACTGAATTTGGCACTACAGCCTATCCAGATCCTTGCAAAAACATCTTCTCCAGGTCTGTTTTATAAAGTACTCTCATATTAATAAAATTGCATCAAATTCTATAATACCTTATTTACGTATATTGTGTTTGGGTACAATAGGTTTTTCACTTATTTCCAAGGCATTGAAGTAACAGACAACTGCCTAGTGAATGTTTATCCAATCGGTGAAGACTTCTATGCTTGCACTGAGACCAACTTTATCACCAAAGTAAATCCAGACACATTGGAAACAATAAAAAAGGTTAGTGCTCTTTTCAGCAATTTGTGTTTTTAACTAATTTCATTAGATACAGTACATTCAAAAGGCAACATAAATTTAAAAAATGCTACATAAATATACTACATAAATATAGCATATTAGTAGAAATATATAGGAGGAGAATAAGTAGAGCAGATTGTAGGAACCAAGATCATGGGTTCAATTCCAAAGGAACACGTGCTATCATACTGATAAATACACTCATTCTGGATAAGAGGGTCTAAATGTAATGGTTTATGTCTGTGAGCATCTTATACATAAAAGTACTGTATAAACAAAGCTTATCAAGTTCAATAACCATGTAAATATTGTGTATTTCATTATAGGTAGACTTGTGTAATTACGTCTCAATCAATGGTGTGACAGCACACCCACACATTGAACAAGACGGTACTGTGTACAACATTGGAAATTGTTTGGGGAAGAATGTTTCATTGGCTTACAACATTGTCAAAATACCCCCAGCACAGAAAGGTTAGTTTGATGCTTAGCTTATAGGAATTTGTTATTTATTTGTTATTTGTTATTTATTTATTTAGAGTCAGTAAAGTGTATTGTTGTTCTAGGGCTAATGTTCATTTTGTTCCTCAGACGAATCTGATCCAATTGAGAAGTCCAAAGTTGTGGTGCAGTTCCCCAGCAGTGAGAGACTCAAACCATCTTATGTTCACAGGTAAGATATATTTGTACTGATACATTACAAAAACAAATAGTAAGCCATGAGTGTTAATTACTTCTGCAGCAATTCTAATAAAATACCTTTTCATTTGTAAATTGTTTTATATATTGACTGATTTCACCTTTTATATATATAAACAATAATTACTATATAATTCCCTCTGATTTCAGCTTTGGCATGACAGATAAGTACTTTGTGTTTGTTGAGACCCCGATCAAGATTAACCTCTTGAAATTCCTGAGCTGCTGGAGTATCAGAGGGACAAATTATATGGACTGCTTTGAGTCAAACGACAAGATGGGAGTAAGTTATCTTTCATTTGGCTTGACATATTATCTTTGTGTGTTATTTAAAACAAAGCATAATTTTATTCCCTGTCCAGACATGGTTTCATGTGGCGATCAAAGATCCTGGAGAATATACTGGCCACAAATTCAGGGCATCTGCCTTCAATCTCTTTCATCACATAAACTGTTATGAAGACCAAGGTTTCCTAGTGGTGGACCTGTGCACCTGGAAAGGGTGATCTGCTCTTGATCTATTTAATTTGTTTTGTAAAATTAAACATTATTATCCATAAACACCAAATAAGATGAACGGAAAAGATTAACTGATTAAAAAGAAAAAACATCCAGTCACCTTATAGAAACATTTATTAAAAACACTTTGTAGTTAGATACAATAAGCAATCTGTTGTCATGCATACTTTGTGTAAGCAGTCCTCCAACTCTACATGAATGGTCAATTTATAAACATAGGAGTTACTACTCATCCCTCAGTGTTGGATTAATCGTGATGAGCAATAATTTTGTGTGAGCTTTACACTGATGTATACAAACTCAATGCACCAATTCCTCAGTATAGTGTCACTACCTGCAGTGTTGACAACATTCTTCCACCCACAGAGTGGACAGATTTCCATTGTTGGTTGTTAAGTGTAAACAAAACTGAACCACAAATACAACAGCAAATTGGGATAAGAGTGTGAAAAAGGCAACGAATATTCAAAACCGTTTTGGAAGTCACACTTCCATTTGGCCTTCAGGTCCAAGCTGATACAGACTGGCCTTTCACTTACAGGCACGAGTTTGTGTACAACTACTTGTATTTGGCAAACCTGAAACAGAACTGGGAGGAGGTGAAGAAAGCTGCGATCAGAGCACCACAGCCAGAAGTACGAAGATATGTGCTTCCTCTAGACATCTACCGGGTGAGGGGATGATTTCTTGTATTCTCATTTTTCCACTGCATCACCAAATAAATCTAAGCCATTTCCATTTAAAATACTGTCCTGTATGTCAACCATGTTTTAAATCAAATGTAGAAACAGTTGCTCAGGCGTTTCAGGTAATAATGTTTTCCCATGTGGGTGTTTATTTGCTCACTGACTCACAGGAACAACCAGGAAAGAACCTGGTCTCACTTCCTTACACCACTGCTACTGCAGTCATGGGCAGGGAAGGGGCAGTTTGGCTAGAGCCAGAGGTTCTATTCTCTGCACCAAGGCAGGGTAAATATCCAAGCACTTCCAATTTGGACAACATTACAGCCATCAACAACAGTTTAATCACCTCAAACAGATACTCTTCTAAAGACATTTAGATTTAAACATAATATAGAATATTATTGTTGTTAAAAAAGTTTGCATTCCCATTTCAAACTTACACACTGCAGCTTTTGAGTTTCCTCAGATCAACTACAAAAAGCACTCTGGGAAAGATTATACCTTTGTCTACGGACTTGGATTGAACCACTTTATTCCTGACCAGGTGAGTTTGGTATAAAGCTAAAAATGCTTCACAAATGTCTACAGTAATTTCTGACATGTGCCCTGAGTGGCAGATATTGCACATGTAATATTGTATATTGTAATGCAACGCAGATTTGTAAGATGAATGTGAAGAGCAAGGAGACCTGGGTTTGGCAGGAACCAGATTCATATCCATCTGAGCCTCTGTTTGTCCAAACTCCAAATGCTCTAGAGGAAGACGATGGTAAATATCACAAACTGATTCTATAAATTACCACTTAACGATAAATGGATTAAGTAAGTATATCCTAATTATTATGTTATTGAAGTATGTATTAATATGTTCTGGCTGTTCTCAGGTGTTCTTCTGAGCATTGTAGTTAATCCAGGGGCTAGACAACATCCAGCCTACCTTCTAATACTCAGTGCTGTAGATCTAACAGAGATAGCACGTGCGGTGGTTGATGTCAACATTCCGGTTACCTTACATGGCATGTTCAAGCCTTAGGTCTAAGGTATGTATTTTGTTTTCAAAGTGCTAGTTTGTTATAAGTGCTAACCACAGTTTCAGGAAAAAAAAGTAATTAAAATGAAGTGGAAAAATTATGTTTCCTTCAAATTTACAATTACGTTTTACAATTTACAAACACTAAATATTTTCCAATACATATTTATATTTTTAAGCACCATTGATGCCATCAATAACAAACTATACTGACTGCAAAGGGTCCTCATTGTTAAAAGCCTTCATTTAAGGCCCTTGCAGATGATGTTACATTCGTAAAAGGGTAGAATTCTGCTTCTCCTTAGATAGCTGGTATTCCTGCTGCTTGATTATTTTCAAGCATTTGCTCAATACCTAATGAAAACAAACACAATTCAGCATTATATGATAGTGAGATAAGTAAAGACATTTGTGGCCGGGTCTGTTTTCTTGCCAGATATCCATCATCTGTCCCTACTGGGGTTTCTTCCATGTGATTTTAATCAAATACGAATATGAGATGAGCTGGACTTAGTGGAGGGAATCAAGAGATACTTTTACTCATTGTACTTCAAATTTCATGTAAATTTGAGTCTGCAATGGCACAACGTCTTATAAAATACACGTCATAAAATGAGTGTCAGAAGGAAATGTGCATTCCTCACAGAGATGTTACATAATTCATGACAGGCTGACTTGGCATCAGATGAATAACTGTATGTTTACTTTTACAGGGTGTGTTCTACCTTCCTGGTGTCTTGCGGGAGAATCACTCCATCATCCCAGAGCCTGCCTGATGAATAGAACGCTGAGCTTTCCTCTTTCAACCTGCAGAAAAACAATAATCTAAATCACTCTACATGAACAATCAAAAATGCTAAGCTTTGTTAAGAGAGGAGTGACACTGCTAAAGTCCTACAAACATGGCTTGTGTCTCCCTTCAGCTATCGTTTGTTTGAAACTCAGGAGTCCCTCTTACTGCTCATTAATGTGCGTGGCCTTTTCTTCATCCTGCACCAGGGCACCAGCAGAGCCTGGAGCCACAATCGAAACTTTAGCATTGGGCCATAGAAACAGGAAGTTGGGGTCAAAAGATCTCCCACACTAAAATGAAAGAAATTCATCTGAAATTTAAACTGTATTAAAAACAATACTATATTTCAATATTTTATATTCAGAGGCCATTAAATACTAAATGCAGTGCAATGTTTTGTACTACTGACCATGGCATAGCTGTCAGCGCCATGACAACCACCAATGACCACTGTGATTTTAGGATTAGCAGCACAGGCTACAGCAGACATCATGGCTCCCTGAGCTTTGAGTTTATTACTGTGGGACTCTGCCTGAGAGAAGCAGACGTAGAAACAAACCATCAAATGAATAACTATCTAAATAAACTACATGTAGACAGCCTACTCTATACGGAAAACGGACGTTAAATAAGCAGACATTACCTAACTTCTACCACTACGAGAACCACAGAGTTATACCTAAGCTTTTTTTTTTCCTGTTGTTTTTTAACAATTTTTTTAAAAGAATGTGAATTCCATCTATTGGCAGTGCTGCTTTACCTTGATTTGTGAGTGAGTTTGGACAGACACAGGGGCTGTGTTCTGCAGAAAGATGAGAGGGATGTCCCTCTGGTCACACAGCTGAACAAAATGGGTACCTTTCAGAGACGCCTCATATGTTAACTCTCCGTTGTTTGCGATAATGCCAACCTGATGTCTGGTAAAAGGAATTAAAAAAATATATTCTCTAAGTATGGTGTTCTAAGCATCTTAGTCAAGGTAAACCTCAGCTCTAATCTTTAAGACTCAATATCACTAAAACAGAAACAAGGATGTAGACTTTTAGGAACTCTTGTATAGCTCACAGACCCAATGTCACATGTTTATAATATGCACTTGAAATAAAACATGTGCCACTGTATTCCTATGAACCAAATAAGACCAATGTACCTTTACCAAACAGTATATTCAGATGTTTGCAGTAAATCAGAAAAAGGATCATCTTCATTTGGCTATGCAGGAACCAACACGACTGGCTTTGGAAACAGTCTTACATTGATTTTTCAACAATAATGGTTTCTGACAGACCCAGTGCCTTCACAAGATCAGTTATAGACAAACACAGCTCAAACAAGCTCATCTGGAATACATTCATCTCATCCCATGTGGACAGGTGGTATTTTCCAACTCTTTAGCTCTTACCCTTTGATTCTGGCAAACCCAGTAAGGAGAGTGGTACCATAGCGACGCTTGAATTCCTGGAACCGACTACCATCAATCAGACGACTCACTATCTAAAAGAATAGGGAATGCTCTTAAGACAAAATGTTCCCAGGTATGCAAGTGAATACATGCACATGCCTCAGTGTTTGTTCACCTCACCAGTCTGACATCTATGCTGTAATAATAGCAGCGTGGTGCAAGGCCCATTAGCTCCTCTATGCTGTACACTGGCTCCTCGATCTCAGCGTCATCCTCCCCTGGGAGCTCAAAGTTGAGAGTGGAGATAATGTTCCTGGCACACTCGTACGCCTCACTCTCATCCACAGCAAAATGGTCAACGCAGCCACTCCTCCTGTCACAAGAGGAAGGTCAATCATGAGAAATGACTGCAGTTCTTCATATTCAACAGAACTTTTGGATTAAGTAACAGCAGATCGCTTGCACCACCCTGGATCAACTGCTGCTAGTTTATCAAGTGGCAGACAGGGTGTGTTGGGCTTTTTTATAGCTTAGATATGGGTGCATTTTCCCAGTTCTACTGAATAACTCACTCCGAGTGCAACCTGGCCCCTCCCAGATCCTCCGGTGACACATCTTCACCTGTGGCTGCTTTAACTAAGGGTGGACCACCTAAAAACATGGTCCCTATCCTGTGCACCATTACTGTCTCTTCTGCCATGGTGGGGACATAAGCTCCACCTGCTGTGCATGACCCACAAATTACTGCCACCTGCAGGTAAAACAAAAAATAACAGAACACAAACATTTAGTTGCCACTTCATTTAAGCCTTCCCACAAAACTGCAAAAATAATTACTCAAAAACCTCTACATAATAGATCAATTCAAAATACCTGCGGAATCTTCAATGCCGACATTATAGCTTCATTGTAAAAAACACGTCCACCATGATTCTTATCAGGGAAGATGTCTGACTGAAAGATTAAAAGACTCTAAGTAAGTAACTCTAAACTACAACCATCATGATAAAGTTTAAGACTTTAAATGTGACACTTACCTGAAGAGGTAAGAAGGCACCCCCACTGTCGACCAAATACACACAGGGCAAACGGTTCTGAATGGCCACTTCTTGTGCCCGGACAGTTTTCTTTACTGTGATAGGGTATGACGTGCCTCCCTTTACCGTGGCATCATTAACAATAAGTACACACCAAAGCCCATTTATTTTACCAATGCCTGTATAAAAAACATAAATTTGTCACAAATTGCAATTAGGTAAAATATTAGATCATTAGCACATGAAAAACTACAAGCAGAGTATTTTTTGTTACATTTAAAAGCCAAATTGCAATCAGTTCAGTTAAGTACCTGTGATACAACCAGCTGATGGAATGTCCCCATAGGATAAACCCATCCCAGCAAAGGGAGAAAGTTCTAAATAATCCTGATCATCCAACAGCTTTTGTAATCTGTCTCGGACTAGAAACTTCCGATTCCTCTGTGTGTGTCGGGCGATAGCCTTTTCACCACCCCCCTTCAACACTTCCTTTTCGAGTTCCACGTACCTGGACATATAAATAATCAAGGATAAAGGAGGTCTTCAGTGTGACTAGACTGAATAAGAAACCTCTTACGATCTAAAGGTCATGTTCTGGGCTACGTAAGCAGTTAAACAGTTAAAACCAAATGTTTACTACACGTAATTTACTCATACCTTTGTTGACACACCTGACTGTTCCGTAAATTTCCTTCAAATACATGGCGGTGTATTGGTTGAAATGCACCATCAATTAATGGAAAGGCACTTGGCAACCTTCTGCGCGAACATGAACTCATAAAGCGGCATAACACTGGATTGCGTGTCCAGAGCTGCTGCAGAATTTGTGTCAAGGGTTGCAGTGGTCTGTCCGGGGTTATACGAATGCACTGGTGCAAAAAACCGTTAAAGATCATCCGTGTGTGTTTCCTTTCTCTGCTCCACGAAAATAGTTGGGAGCATGATTTATTTACAAGACGTGTCCTTCCATTCAATCGGAATATGCTATAAAAAAAAAAAACAACAACTGTTATTTTAAAGTATAACATATTTTTGCCCTTCACGGACAAAATGTTACCAACTGTCACAAATATACTATCGATTGTTTAGCAACAGATTTTTAAAATACTTTTAATGTAGTGTCGATAAAATAACCACTAGCTAGTTAGCGAACTAATCATACTAACTTAACGCTAGCTAACACCTGCTGAAGCTACTTTTGAAGTTTATGCTAACAAGCTAGCTTGTGTGTTAAAGGTGTTACGGAAATGTTTGTTGTTGCTATATTAAGTATATCGTTTATGTGGTGTGCACAAAACTACATTCTTACCCGGGAGTGCTCATGATCATCCTCTCGATGTATATTTTAATGTATGTATATTTTATTTTTCGCCGTGTTACATTCAAACTTGTCTGGAGGGAAACAAATATCTTTCCCCAAGTTGCGAGGGTTGAAAAAACAGTAACCCCTTTAGGGTGTGTGTTTTTTGTTTGTTTGTTTGATTTTTTTTTTTTTTTAGAAAATGCTGTAGAGCATAATACTGTGCATTTGAAAG
Organism: Tenebrosternarchus preto; assembly: GCA_025802075.1. Lineage (NCBI taxonomy): Eukaryota > Metazoa > Chordata > Actinopteri > Gymnotiformes > Apteronotidae > Tenebrosternarchus > Tenebrosternarchus preto. Next base: position 4,390,150 of record JAOYMR010000021.1, read on the forward strand.
GTGAGCAAATTAAAAAAGAATGTTATTTTGCATTGTGTTCAATGATTGGACGAAGTATCAAACCATCAATAATCTACTCAAAACGCAGCTCAAAATGCAAAGGGTGAGCCCTCTATAATGCTACTATGACAAACAAATAAACATAGATGTCTTCCAAAAATACACACAAGGGAAAAAAATCTATGGATAGATGGATAGCAACATGCTACAGTAATCAGTAGACATCGGTTGCCAAGATCATTTATCGTCCATACATCGTCTGGAAGGACCTACAGGAGAATCAGAAAATGACAGGAGAAGGTTTCACAGTAACACATACAGCTATTAGTTCCCACTTTGAATTATGTCAGTTGTATATGAATAATAGCGGTACATTTGTCTTACTGCAATTTATTGCAATTAAGAAAACCGTTATTTGAAAATCAAATACATTTTTGTTCAATTTATAAAAATTACTACTTTTTTTTTAAGAAAAAGATTAATCATGTGAATTGTTTTTCAACCAGGGGCAGTGTAGATCATACATATGAATAAGCAGAAAGTTGGACTGCCCTGACAGTGACAGTGATAGCTGTCATGGGGAATATGAGCCAGTTTTTGAAAAATCTAGTTCTGAGAGAGCATGCAAGACAGGGAGTGAGGAAGAAGATGCAGGACATGGAGAGAGAAAGGAAGTGAGGAAGACAGGGAGGGAGAGGAAGGCAGGGGGAACCTGAAAAGGAGTGAAGAAGAAAATGGTGACTGGATCAAGGAAGATAAAAGAAATCACTGGCAAAGTAAGCAGAATGTCAAAGGCTGTCCTCTCTAAAGTGTTAAACCATCATCTCCCAAGTGTTACTGTACTGCATCTAACATGTAATATGTGCCCTGCATGAAATTAGAGGAGTGATAAGGGAAAGATGAAGACCACTGTGTGGTCCATGTGGAGTTTAGGAGGTTTAAGTCTTGTATTCATTTATAATATAGACAGATAAGGTAGTCATAACTGGAGGGAATAATTTTATGACACCAGGTACAACACAATTCAATGATTACGCTTTGCTTAAAATTAAAAATGATAATTTCTGTTTTGGCTTTGTTTCTGTTTGTTCTGTCCTTTGTGTCACATTCCTCAATATCTTTTACAGGATACAATGTCTTTTCAAGCAGTGATTTTGTTCATGTTCACAGTCTAATCTGTTTTTAACTTTGTCCACCTTCATATGTTAATGTGTGACCTATGTCCTGCAACCTGTGTCCTGCAAGTCAATACTAGCAAACATGGATACACATATTGATTGAAAGGAGCATATAACACGAGCTGGCAAATGAAGGAAGTGAGAGCCTGGGTTGGGAGACAAGGAGTGCAATCAATACAGAGAGAGAGACACACACACAGAGAAGGCGAAGAGAAAGTAAGAGACAGAGACAAACTGGTCCTGGTTTATTTGTTTTACTGATTGTTGTTATATAGGACTACAGCACCAAAAGGCAAGACAAGACTGAAAAATCTTTCACTGTGTTGCTTGCATATCATGATATAAACTGATAACAATATTAATAATAATGTTATACCAAGTGCTCCACAATATATATGAAATTGAATAGAAAATTAGCAAAAAGTAGATTTGTTTTCAATTTATCGCACTTTTCTTCAACCATACCGCCTTAAAACTTGATATTTTCAGATTTTGAAAGGCATGCTTTAAGCAGACTTTGGGTTGGAGAATATTTTAATTTCCTAGACCTCTTGCAACAGTATCAAACCAATAGAGAGCAGTGTTACCGTAAGTTGTTTAATAACAACAGTATCAAACCAATAGAGAGCAGTGTTACCGTAAGTTGTTTAATAACAACAGTATCAAACCAATAGAGAGCAGTGTTAACGTAAGTTGTTTATTAACCATCTCTGAATATTAGATTTAGATTTGAAATTAGATTTAGGAAAATGTATTCTCTTTAATATGTTATAAAATGTTTAAATGTCTATATTTCTGCATTTCAGCTGTGAACGTTACGTAATGACGTAATGACTACGACAGTACTACGTACATTGAACACTGCCGTAAGATCCATTTGCTGCCCCGGATCATCTTGACACAACAAACAAAACTGCATGTAACTTGCATTTATAAGGGCCAGCATTTATCCCATTTTACCATGGTATGATTTACCATGTTTCCCCCGTCATTTACAGCATTCCAGCTGAAAGGGAAACAAACTATGGTGTAATTAACAGAACAGCAGATCTTTAGTATTTCTGTTTTTGCCCGTCCACGCACAGAACATAATTTTTAATTTCAGTTCATTGAGCTTTTTCCATCTAATTTCATTTCACACATAGCTGTAATTTGGGCGTAACGATACGCTTTTTTGAACGTGACGCATGACCTATCGTTATTCCTCCTCACATGCTCCTCCCCCTCAACCTCTGGTTGGTTAAACGCAAAGATGGCGTCCATCATGGAAGGGCCGCTGAGCAAATGGACTAACCTCATGAAAGGCTGGCAGTATCGATGGTTTGTTTTGGACTACAACGCAGGATTGCTATCATACTACACTGTAAGTGCTTTTCCAACAAGTGCAAAGTGTTTGTTAGGATATCGTCAGTAGCTTTATCTATGATCGGTAAAAGCTGACAACGGAAAGAGCACTTGGAGGCCGTCAGGAGTTGGGAATCTCAGCTGTTTGGGGCGGGCTATTTGACTGATAGGCACGCCAACCTATCAGGGACTTACTATGGAAGACTTTAGCCAATAAGCAGTTAGAATGGCCGATGTTGTGCCCTAGAATTTCTGCTAGGCTACAACGAGTTAAATATGTTATGGCTAGGTACTGTTAGTTTGCAGAATTTAAGGGTGGTGGTCTCCATGTCATGTGACACATTTTGTCTTTTCGGGCCGCGTAACAAATTACAGAAAACAGTTTTCAGCTTTCAGACGTGTGGCGTTTTCAACTAACTAGATCTCTATCTAAAGTTGATGGCTAATATAGGTAGCTTAGCTAGCTTACCACAAAAGTGATCAAGAAGTCATTTAGCTCGCTAGCTAACTGGGTTTACGATGTATGCTGTTCTTTGGCCTGACACCTTGCTATTTATCTACGAATGTTAACACTAGTGTTTCATGCTGCTAGAAAGAAAGAATACGAAATGTAACTTAAGTCTACTATAATCTAATATATGCATGTTTTTAGGTGTGCTGCAGTTACGTTTTCAAAACAACCATCCATTGGCGTTAAATATCGACGTATGTAGCTAGCTATACTGGCATACACAGCTATATGGCTATACAGTTGTTTTTAATGCTGGGAAATTGAACCATCCAGTAACAGAAGCACTAGGTAAGCTCTTTTGGATGAACAGGAGCATGCGTGAGGTCTTCTCTAGACCTCTATGAAGAGAAAGCGAGCCATAATTAACAATTCATCAAAACATTTATAGCAATTAGTGAGCTGCACCTCTTTTTTAAAAAAAAAAAAAAAGTAAACCCACCAATACTGAATACATTTACTCCCACGCAGATAGTTACGAATCCCAAATATTATAACTGTAGATGTTACTAATTTGTCATAAATTTCATAATCACCTACTACTGGCAAAAGTGTCATATGGATGTGTTGCACAATTGAAATGGAAATGTACCTAATCTTAGGGTAGGAACAGCATTTTCCTGATATGTTTCTTTTAGCAATCTGAAAAACTGCATAAATCTAGAAGCAGCACTTGCTGTTGTGAGAAAAGAATTCTAGAAATACATGTACTGTCACAACCAGATTTAGTTCGCGCAATTCCAAATCAGCGTTGTACAGGACCCACGGGTTATTGCGTAACTGGAATAATGACTGAAATTGAGCCTAATTTATTTATTCCAGCCTAATTTATTCATTACAGAGATCTGTGGAGGTCCTTTTTAGTGTCTGAGCTTGAAGGATTATGTTAACCAGTCAGATCTCTCTCTCCCAGCTAAGAAAATTTATATAAGTTTAGTTTTTCAGCTGCTTGATCTGGGGATAGTGCAAAAAATGTATAGGTTACTGATCCAAGCAGAGATGTCACTGAGCCTCCATATTGCTTTTCATGCTCACCGTCTGTACTGTGTGCAGTTTTGTCTAAATTAAGCCTAACCCTAGACTAGACCATGAAACAGCCACATACAGGACACTACAGGGCAGAATGAACCAAAGATGCACCCATATGAAATGTCACAGATGCTGATAGTTTTGGATACTTTGTGTGATTATATAGAACCAGCCCTGTGAATTAGATACTATATCTGGGGTGCCAGCTATGTTACCTTTGAAATGCATAATACATGCAATGGTGGTACCTACATTTAATATAAATACTTTTTTTAACTTCATCTAAGAAAGTGCATAAAAAAAACAAAACAGTATTACTGTGTAGTGGTGAGATGCACAGTTATCACCCCAGAGTTGTATGTTAGTTCATATACAGCTCGGAGAATAGAAGGTGCTGTGTGATATCTGGCACCAGGACATTTGCAGCAGGTCCTTTAAGATCTGTAAGTCAGATATGACTTTTTTCAGCACACCCAACAGATGCGCATTCCTGAACAATTTTTTTTGTCATTATTCTGCTGAAAGAAACTATTCCCATTAGAGAATACCATTGCTATGAAGGGGTGTCTATGGTCTACAACAGTGTTCGGGTAGGTATTGGGTGCCATCATCAACATGAATGCCAGAATTCAGAGCTTCCCAGCAGAACAATGCCAAGAGCATCACCCTGCCTCCACCAGCTTCCCTTTGTCCCATAATACATCCTTTTGCCATCTCTTCCCCAATTAAGCAATGCACACACACCTCAAAATGAAAAAGAAAACATGGTTCAACAGGCCTCCTCCTTCCACTGCTTCATGATCCGGTTCTTTTGCTTGCTTGTTCACTGTAGGTCCAGTTTACTGATTATCCATCCTTGGACCACTTTTGGTAGGTTCTAACCACTGCACACTGGCAACAACTTCACACATCTTTCTGGTCATCCAACCATCACAGTTTGGTCTATGTCGAGATCCTTATGATCATCCAACTATCACAGTTTGGTCTATGTCGAGATCCTTATGATCATCCAACTATCACAGTTTGGTCTATGTCGAGATCCTTATGATCATCCAACCATCACAGTTTGGTCTATGTCGAGATCCTTATGATCATCCAACTATCACAGTTTGGTCTATGTC
>JAOYMR010000021.1:4408752-4421064 GCA_025802075.1 Tenebrosternarchus preto
GTGTGTGTGTGTGTGTGTGTGTGTGTGTGTGTGTGTGTGTGTGTGTGCGTGCGAGCTGGGGGAGTAAATAAGGCAAGGACTTGTACACACATGGGAACATAAGTGTAGATATTTATATCCTTTAAACACTGAGTGATCTGTCTTGTTTAGGGATTGGAGTGTGTGTGTGTGTGTGTGTGTATAGTCAAAATTGCAGTGAAGTAGACAAGGTTTCCAAAGATACCGGACATTTTTGACAGAGGTGGTTCTTCAGCTGTGCAAGCGCACACACACACACACACACACACACACACACACAGACAGATTCTTGTTGCACAGCAGGGTTTGCCCAGAGCTTTTGCTCTTCGGGAGTTTCTTGGCTGTCTCAGCTATGACTCTGTTTCCTGCCCATTCTCCAGCTCTGCTAGGGCAGGGGGTATAATGGTTAGTCACAGGCTGCCTCTGTGTGCACAAGCACATCTGTCTGCTTTTGTGTTTGGAACGGAATAAGATTACGACGGCTGTATTGAGGTCCTGGCACGGTCTGGGTCACGTCATTTACACCAAACCGCCGTTCATCCATGCCAACCATATGACTTAACAACATGGAAGGGTTCCAAGTTCAAGCAGATATTCCTGTGGACCTTGTCCAGGAAAATCTGAGTTTCCTCAAACTCTGATTATGAAATTCAAATGACTCATGATTTAAAACACAGTCACAATATAATAAGTGTATTTGTATGTTAAATGCTTATATGTTAGCAAAAAAAGTAATGGTTTAACTATTTAGCATTAAAATCGTGTAGACGGTGATGATGATGATGATGATGGCAGGGAAAGAGCTCCGGTGTAATGTGAACACAAAATGGACGTGAACATAAAATCACAAAGATACTGATCACATTGCTGTTATAGCACAGTTGTAGTAATAGGAGACTTTTCAGTAATGGATTTAATATGTGAGGACACTAAACATCACGACTGATTAGTGACTGTGTGCTGCGCTGAGCTTCACGTCTGATACTGTGGTATTTGAATCTATTATTCAAATGATCTTGAGCTTATGTACCTGCCTTGGCGATTTTTTTTTCATATTTATTTTTTATTTTATCTATTATAATTTCACTCATTCAGATTTTATAATATCTATATAATGTCACTCAATTTCTTTTTCCCTTCCCTTTTATATCCAAGGCATCAGTGTATATTCAGTACATGCAGCGAGAACCATTCTGCCTGTAACCAAGTCTGTGCTTTATCTGAGCATTGAACAATAGAGGTGCTCCTCTGCCAGCACTACAAAAACATGGAAGCTGTGCTAACGCTAGTTCCATTAACACTAGCTAACATCATGAAAGCTAAACTCACTGGATCACATGCTGTGTTGGGAGTACATCACTCCACCTTTGATCCCGGGGAGGACTCTCTCTCTCTCTCTCTCTCTCTCACACACACACACACACACACACACACACACACACACACAGTGAAGACAGATCATCAGATGAGACTTTGACCTCTTTCTAAGCGGTTCTCTGTTGTACTATAATATGGTCAGGAGTCTCTCATGGCTTTTCTTCACGTTCCCATGACGAGCTACGGTCGGCCCAGTTCCCGCCAGCGCTGCCGTCGTAAAGGTGGTCAGGTGGCTCAGCGGAGAGCAGGGTCCAAACTGGGGAGTATCGCTCTCTTCTCTGTCAGTATGTAACCATGGTGCTGCGGTGACTCTTGCAGGAACTGCTAGCTTTGTTGGCTAATTTAACTGCAGCGCTAAGGCTTAACGTATTAATGTAGATTTCACACTTGGAAACGTGTGCGTTTTGTTTATTATGGCACAGTAATATGCAGGTGCTGTTAACAGAAAGGTTGTGTTGATTGCAGCCAAATAAATATATGCCGTCTGACTGCTGTGTTTAAATATATAGCTATTCAAGTCAGACGGCTGTGACTGTGTTTCAGTATATATTTTTGTTTGTTTGTGGCTATGCCAGAGATCGTAATGCCTGATAATGCAGGCACTTGTAGGTGTAGAGTCTTAAAAACAGAAAACGGAAGCACTGCACATTTAACATGCTTTTTTATTCTGTATTCTGTTGGCTGCTTTGCTCAGAAGGTGATATGGGTTGTGTTGAAGGGAAAGGAGAAGAGAAGCTAAATGCTCCCCGGAACTGAACTCATAATGACCTTTAACACTGAACACAGGCCCCAGGCTGTACTTTCACAAACAGTGTCTGTTTTGAAAACGGCCTCATGTGTGACAGGCGGTCACTCGCCTTTAAAGCAGCTCTGATCTTTGCTGAAATGTCCAGCCTCTTCCTGTTTTACACATCCTGAACCTGCTGACAAAACGGCTAGAAACCAAGTGCCTTTCCCTTTTGATGGCTTTTGTAAGGAATGTAGAACCACACGTGCATCCCACCCCTCGATCACGCGAGGACGTCCGTGTGAAATGAAGCGTTCGTCCAGGTTGGCGTTCCCCAGCTGGATGTCGCCTGACGTGTTGCCCTCAGCTCTGCAGTTCGGTGAAGCGCCGCTGTCTCTGTTTGACGGCGTGTCTCGCCGTGTAATTTGAATAATTTCATTAGGGCGGAGGGGGTCAACGACGGGGAGTAGCACTAACCAGGGTCTCCTCCTGCATTCGGGAAGTGACACCCAGGAAGCTTACGTGCTCGTGCACGTCACCTCAACGTGGCCTCTCTCGCTTTCTCCCCCAGGAGGCTGAGGCAGCGTTCGTTCCAAGCGTTCAGGACTTCGACAAGAAGCTCGCCGAGGCCGACGCCTACCTGCAGATTCTGATCGACCAGTTAAAGGTGGGTGTTGCCGCTACCGCCCAGAAAAGGGACTTCCATATGTAGCTCACGTTGAGTTGGAGTGTTACCTGTGTGTGTGTTAGATTTTTACCTGACATGCAATCATTTGGATTTGAGCGGCTGTCTAAATTTAATTGCCTTTCATGTATCTTTTTGATCTCTCATCCTGCAGCTCTTTGATGAGAAGATAAAGGACTGCAAAGATGACGAATCGCGCAAAGTAAAGCAATCAGCCACCATCTTGTTCCATAGATGATTGATCATTTCCTTGGTGATTTGGTCAACACTGTTGCTGATTTGTGCTGCAGAAGAGGTTTTAAATGTAGATGTAGGTTATAGAGTTACATTACGCTGGAAATCCCATGACCTGGGGAAAGGTTTTACGATGCACCTTCAGCTTTCATTTCCACTTTTCTGGTGTGGGTGGTTTTTGTTGCAGTTCTTTGTTTCTCCAAGCAGATTTACTGAAACAAAACCCTGATGGATTGTGATATAAATAATCCAAACTGATCTCCTAATCATTTTCTGCCTCTTTTGCTTGTCTGTTTAAGAAAATCGAGAACCTAAAAGAAACGACCTGTGTAAGTATTTTCTCCTCCTATTCTGGGTTGAATATTTACATCTGAATCAACTCTGATGGTTTTCTGAACCTCTTGGTTTTGTTTTGTAGAGTATGGTAGAATCCATCAAGCACTGTATAGTTCTGCTTCAGATTGCCAAGGTAACAATCACTTTTATTACTTTTATAGTTGTGTTAGTGTTGTGGGACACTATTTAGTGTGTGTAATCCTCTGTACTCGTAGTAACTTTCCTGTCACCTGTTTGTATAGACTAGTTTGTTACTCTCATACATGTTCCATTTTGAGGGTTTGGAGAGGTGCTTCTCACACAACTAACAAGCCAAGAGCTTGAAATATTCCTCGAGAAATAGTGTTGTAGTATTGGTGTCAATGTCCATTTTTAATGTTGATGATGAAGGAGGAATGGTCATGTTGTTGGATAGTGGCTCAGTTGGCTCACAGTGGCTCAGTTGGCTCACACTTAACTGATGGGCACGTTTTTTAATTCATTTAATTTTTCTTTTTAAAATTTTAAGGATCAGAGTAATGAACAGCAACACGCAAACGGACTAATAGTAAGTTGTGACTTTCCTGAACCATGGAACAGTCTGATCCGATCGCTCCTTTTCCTCTTTCACTCTGGAATTGCTTTTTCACTTCAGGAAAAGCCAAATCCGTAATCAGAACTAGTGCATGCCTTTTGCTCCGGAAAATGGCTCTTCTTGTCGCATCTTTTTCTCACTCTCACTTCCTTCACGTTTTCTCAATTGCAATTGCTCTTTTCATCCTGGGGAACTTTTTGGAATCACTACCCCCCCCCCTCTTCCCCTGTGAATCTAAAATGTGACACTTCACAAACATCTTTGTGAGGTTGTGTGCCTGAGCCAAACCCTGGTCCCAACTCCACTGTACATGTCCTTTAACATGCAACTCCAGCCTTAAACCGGTTTATTGCTCTTGATCATTTTGTTCTCTGCTTTACTGGATCATCTCAGGACTAATAGTTTTTTTGTTTTGTTTTGTTCAGGCTTTTTCCTGGCTGTTGTCTGTCCCTTATGTGTGTATCATGTCAATAACTGCTCGTGCTGGTCCTGGGGTGACGTTCCATATGCATAAATACGGTTTAACACTGATCAGGAGCCACTTTAATTTGAACTGTTCAGAGTTTTGTCATGACACATTGGGTTTTAATTGGTTACAGGGACACATTAATGGCCTGTGTGTTTATGTTGTGGCTACATACAGCCAAATGTACTGGATAGAAACAACTAGCACTGGAAACAAATGAATGGCACTGCATTAGAATTCTGCAGAAGCAGCTTCACAGCTCTGTGCACTCGCATGTCTCGAGTTAGTCACTAATCCCTTCTCTCCGCCATGTGGATTTAATCCAGTCCCTGCCACAAATCTCATTTCTCTAATTGGCTTTTAATTAAGGACTGCAGACACATCTACTGTGTAGGGAAACGAAATTGTTCTAATTAAAGTGTTCCACATTAAAAGCTTTGAACGCCACTGACGAGAAAACCCTCTCCAAATCTCAGTCATGATGTGGGCAGCCATTATAAACCTGTAACAGTAAACTGTGATGTTTCCACTCCATGCCTAGTTACCTTTTATTTTCCAGTGTGCACCCATGTGTATTCACCCTCCCATGTGTACACATGTGATCCTGTGTATGTTTGTTATAGCAGGAAGTAGAAATCATCCTTCGTTTACCTGCATGAGGTCTGCAGTGGCAGCAATGTGCACGTGTGTTTGAGTGTGTGTGTGTGTGTGTGTGTGTGTGTGTGATGGGGCATTAGAAATGCAGAGTTGTGCTGCAGTGATTTTGGTAATTAGAATCAGTGTAATTAATGGGAGGACTAAGCCAAGGCCAAGGTGCAGCTGAGTGATCACCCTGACACGCTGAATTAAGGAGTGCAAAGTCTGATTTGATGCCAGAGCTGTCCGTTAATCATCGCAGCCCGTGCTGGGCCACTCAGCAGTTTGCATGCTTTCTCATGAGTTTGCATCAGCACATCAAGAGCAGGTCAATAACACCAAGTTTAACCACACAGTTTCACGCTGCTCTGGTGAGGATATGCCACGGTTATTTCAAATACTAGCCAGTACTTTTTAAACATGAGAAGCAAGAGGCTTGGAACTCGGTGGGCGTGTCCTCCCAGAGAAATGGGCGTGTCCTCCCAGAGCTCATGTGTTTTGTGTTGGGCCTGCGTTCCCTGCAGAGCACCATAAACCCAGTGGATGGAGTTTACCAGCCCAGCCCCCTGGACACCTCTGTAGTGAGTGCCACTGCCATGCCAACACACTCCACCCTTCCCACAGGTGAGCTGGTGAAGACTCTCTCTCGCTTTCTGTCTCTCTTTCATTTTTTTTTCTCTCTCACTCACACACACACACACACACACACACACACACACACACACACAGACAGACAGACAGAGCTTGTTCTTTTTCACTTGTATTGATACATGGGCTTCTGTAATCTGGATCATATGCTTCTATTCACTTCATTATTCTAATGAAACTGTACTTCTGTGTGGTTCTGTGCTAAGCATGTTCTGAGTTGCAAGAATATGAACCGTTTGATTAACTTTAGCAGACATTGTGAGTGAAGTGTTTATCTTTGACCTTGAAGATGGAGCTCAGGTTTGTAAAGCGGAACAGAGGCCTTCTTCTCTACCAGTGGGTCCTGTCGTCACGGTGATGGGCAGCCTTCAGACACCCACTCCCAATAGCACAGGTACAGATCCACCACTGTTGGACACGAAACACCAGTGAGTAACTGAACTGGGGGGGGGGGTCTATTCACAGAAAACATCAGGGAAAGTGGTGGAATCAACACTGCTTGGCTTCAAATCCCAATGCTGTTTGCCAGAAAAACATAATTTATTCTGTTCAGCATGTATAACTTTTAACCTTAAGCCTGCTCCGTGCACAATGTGCTTTTAATGCAAATTAAGTGTTAGTTTCAGAACATTCTTGTTTCTATTTAGAAACTATGGGAACTCTTTTAACCCCGCCCCCCCACTCCTCACTAATCCTCACCAGCATGCAGTGAGAAGTGATGAGGTTGAAATCAATCACAACACGCTCAATGCAGCCTGAGTAACTGCAAACTGGGGAGGGGAGGGGAGGGGAGGGGGTACCCTCTTTGAATTATCATTGGTTTAGAATTAGACTAGGGTTAGCCTTTTTGTTTTGTTGATGGTCAGAATTTTTGGGAGTGTGCACACACACACACACACACGTGCGCACACACACACACACCTCCTGCTTTCCTTGTCCCTGCGATGTTTAGGGAGCGTCCCTTCAGCACCCAGCAGTGGTGCTGCCTCACCCAGTCATATGACGGCAGCAGCTCGATCTGTCCCTGACTTCTCCTACTCCAGCAGCGAGGACGAATTTTATGACGCCGACGAATTCTACCAAAGCACCACGTCACCCAAACACTGCATAGAGTGAGTAACACGCCGATATCCTCCTGTACACGCACACATTCAGTTAGTACTGAATGGGCGCTGGTAGCTCAAGCTGGTGGCTGGTTAAGGCACTTGACTAGTAACCAGAAGGTTGCTGGTTCAAACCCCACCTCTGCCAAGTTGCCACTGTTGGACCCCTAAGCAAAAAGCCCTTAACCCTCAACTGCTCAAGATGTATTCAGTCACAAATGTACGTTGCTTTGCATAAAAGTGTCCGCCAAAATGCCATAAATAAATAAATGGTACACAGAGATACCTGGAGATGTTTCTCTCACTCAGTATGCCACACACAACATGACCAGCTCCCAGGACTGCCTGATTTGCATCGCGGTGTTGCACACACCACATGTCCACACCAGCACACTGTAGGCACTAGACTGTACAGGCCCGTCTCAAGATCGGCTGTTTTTGGCTTAAGCCCTTCCAGAAGCCCCGCGGCAAACAGCGAAGGGAGTTCAGCGCTGAAGAGGCCAGACACCAACGAGTCCCTCAGCTCGTCCATGTCCAACGGCACGACTGACGCAGGTACACGCGGGCACACGCTCACACGCAGGTGTAAATGTATTTGAACACCCTGAAATGCATTGTATATATTTGCAACCTGTGGAAAAATGAACACAAGAAGTATAATTTATCTGTCCTCTAAATGGATCACACTGGACTTCAGGTCCTGTTATTGCCTCTTTCTCTCCAGCTGGAGAAAAACACACACACGTACAGAATCTTTCTATGTGTCTTGTCTGTGGCTTTTCCGAAACGTCTATGACGGGCTTACGTTTGCTGCTTTGCACACTAGCGGCACCTCACCCAGCTCTGAGTTCTGGTGTGTGCTGTGTTCCTCAGACCAGTACGACAGTCATGACGAGAGGGAAGATGAGGGAGAGGGCGAGTCTGTGGAGGAGCACAAGAGTGTCATCATGCATTTGCTCTCCCAAGTGCGGCTGGGCATGGACCTTACTAAGGTTAGCTCCCCTCTGCCTCCCCGAGTCCTCTGCTCTGTCCCAGTCTCCCCTCTGCCTCCGAGTCCTCTGCTCTGTCCCAGTCTCCCCTCTGCCTCCCTGAGTCCTCTGCTCTGTCCCAGTCTCCCCTCTGCCTCCCCGAGTCCTCTGCTCTGTCCCAGTCTCCCCTCTGCCTCCCCGAGTCCTCCGTTCTCTCCCAGTCTCCCCTCTGCCTCCCCGAGTCCTCTGTTCTCTCCCAGTCTCCCCTCCTGCGTCTCCATTCTGACCTGGTACTGTGCGTGGTTCTGGTCTCCCCAGGTGGTTTTGCCTACCTTTATCTTGGAGAGGAGGTCACTGTTGGAGATGTATGCAGACTTCTTTGCACATCCGGATTTGTTTGTCAGGTAAGGCCAGGTTTCCCTCTTGTGATGTCCATAGTTATTACTTGGCTGTTTGTACAAATCCCCAAATTTCTGAACAAAAGTGGAACATCTTGTAATTTGCAGTAAAAACAAGAATCTGTGGTTTGTTGATTCTCTTGAACCTTTATTTAACTGACACATTAACAGACAGATATAAATATGTTTCTAATGTTTTTACTGACCAACTTGCTTGTATTTTATAAATGTAAACATAGTTAGTATTCAGTGCCTGAAACCTACTGGAAAAATGCGGAGGCATGTTTTGATGGTAGATGGATGGATATATGGATATATCTTTGATCAGAAAGTCAAGAAAAATCATTCAATCACTTTATTGATCCCAGATGGAAATTCAAGCAAAATTCAAGTGGAAATTCAGTTACCACTTCACCTTTCTTTTTAATGATATTTTTTCATACTTTGTGAACTGAAGATAATAATTGGACTACAGGCAGGCCAGTCAAACACTCCACACTGCACAGGCAGAATGAGGCCTGATGTTCTCTTGCTGAAATAGCCATGGAATTCCCGGGAAGAAATGTCGCATTGACGGCTCTGTGTGTCTTTCTAAGATGCCAGTGTACACCTCCGTGTTCCTCGTCATCTTTGCCATGGAACTCTTCATGCCCATTTTTCCTGAGAACAAGCTGACACTGACCTTTTTTTTTTTTTTTTGAGTAAATCTTTTTTATTGTTACACTGACCTTTAAAGGACGTTTCTTTAAAGACTGAGTGTTTGATGTTTTCCTGCTTTATGCCCAGTCATGACACTCTCACCTCTTACCAAGTCAACTACTTATTGTCTAATACTTCAGTCGAACTTAAATATCTATAAACACTTCGTTTTTATTTTACATCTGTTCCAATGTTTGTTTGTTTTTTTCGTGTGTCTGTGTTGCAGGTATCAAGTTCCAAATATGTTTATAGTTACCAAATACAACGGGTTGGCCAGTGAAAAAGTCTTTTCTTTATGCATTTGTCTGTTAAATAAAGATTCAAGAGAATGAACAAATCCGTCCATGTACTTAAGCAGGTAGAGCAGGGATCGTTTCTTTTTTGGTCATTTCAAGCAGTTTGGAATTTATGTGCGATTGTTTTGGTTTGTTTGTATGTTTAATTGACTTATTTAGTCTGGTTTGGAGCTTTTTTTGCTCAGTCCACATCTGGTAAATGACATGAGCTGGCTTTGTTTGAAACGGTGCTTTTGTTTTAAAGTTTTCAGTGCAGTTCTTCTTCTTGATTATTTCTGGCTGCTGTAATTGTAATGCATGCTTGCGTTTGCAGAGTCCTTGTGTTCGGCCGGTTTAGATGTAACATTCAGTTGCTGAGTGTTCTCTGTGTTTGATTGCTGTGGTCTGCACTCAGCATCGCAGAGCATGTGGAGCCCAGGGATCGCATGGTGCAGGTGCTGAGGTGGTACCTCTCAGCCTTTCACGCTGGCCGGAAAGGCTCTGTGGCCAAGAAACCCTACAACCCCATCCTGGGAGAGGTGTTCTTCTGCCATTGGGACCTACCGTTGGAAACGGAAGAGCCTGCTACTGTGGTGCGTGGGACAGGAAATGTGTGTCTGAAAGTGGTGCAAAAGCTGTGTAATTTTGTATAATTGTGTATTGGTGTTTGTGTACAGGAACCAGTTTCCGAAGGGCCAGTGCCATACTGTAGCCAGAACAGCGTGTCGTTTGTGGCAGAGCAGGTTTCTCATCATCCCCCAAGTGAGTGTGCTCCCTGTGCTCTCCTTCACCAAAGCAGAAGAGCCCATTCACACACTTTACAGAAATTTCTTCTCATCTACCTTTGGGACCACCAGTCCTGTGAATGCACAGTAGTCAGCTTGTTTTCAGCTTAATTCTCCACTCTGCAGGAAAAAATGTAAATAAATGTCTTACCTTATGTAGTTTTGTCGTGACGGGTCACCAGGTCTGTGTTTTGTCTCAAGTACGCTTTGTGAATATCTTTATTCATGTCTCCCCTTTTGCAGTATCTGCATTCTATGCTGAGTGTATCAGCAAGAAAATCCAGTTCAACGCACACATCTGGACCAAATCCAAGTTCCTTGGAATGTCCATCGGTGTACACAACATTGGCCAAGGTGAGCACACACAGTCATCGAATGACTGACTGATGATGATCTTCTCCTGCTCATGTGTCTTCCACCATTTGTTCTGTCTACGTTTGTGTGCCTCAGGCTGCGTGTCCTGTCTGGAGTACGATGAACACTACATTCTCACTTTCCCAAACGGATATGGCAGGTAAGGCCCCTTCCCAGGTCTCCCTCAGGTCGAGAGACCGTCCAGGTCCACGTTTTGGCATCTGCAATCGGCTCTTCGTCGTCATTCACTGGGCTTCCCTGCAGGTCGATCCTCACTGTGCCGTGGGTGGAGCTGGGCGGAGAGTGCAACATTTCCTGCTCCAAGACTGGCTACAGTGCCAACATCGTGTTCCACACCAAACCCTTCTACGGTGGCAAGAAACATAGGATAACGGCGGAAATCTTGTGAGTGTGTATCCTGTGAGTGTGTATCCTGTGAGTGTGTATCTTTTAAGCGCCACTAGACACGTGCTAAAGGGTTTGCGGTGAACAAGCCAGTGTTGCCTTCACCTGTGTATTCGGACATTAAAACGCGTCAGTGACCTGGTTTGCTACATGCGGTCCCTTACACACCTCTCTGTTACAGCGGCCCAAGTGACAAGAAACCGTTCTGCTCCATTGAAGGAGAATGGAATGGAGTGATGTACGCAAAATGGGCAACCGGGGTAAGTCAGAAGGCTTTAAATGTCTTCACTGTATGAAGCAGACTTGAATATTGTTGTATATTTGTCCGTTTATATATCCACAAACGTACTGTTAAAGACAACTATGTCTCTGTTTAATGTGTTACGCTTCTGTCTTTACTAGGAAAACGCTGTGTTTATTGACACAAAGAAGATGGGCATTATTAAAAAGAAGGTGCGGAAGTTGGAAGACCAGTTAGAATATGAATCCAGATGGTGAGTAAACATGCAGTTAGAATATGAATCCAGATGGTGAGTAAACATGTAGTGACTTTAGTGCTGATCCTGCTCTTACAGAGGCTCTGGCTCTGGTTTATTTGCATCAATTCAAATTTAATTGTACTTGCATTTTATTTTCATGTATTTACACAAACTTTCAGTCATCAGTTTCTTCATTATGTATTACTGACAAATGACTCGTTTTCTCACGCTAATCTGAAGAAGAGGGTGTCATGACCATATTGTACTCTTCCTTAAGTGAGCTTTGGTGCTCGGTTGTACTGATGTTGGATTTGCACTCCCAAAGATGAGATGGATCAAGCCTACCACTCCTGTTACCAATTTTAAGTCTTTTTCTTTGTGTGTGTTTTTTGTTTTTTTTTGCTGCCTGTCAGCCTGTGGAGGGACGTGACGTTGAACCTGAAACTAAAAGACATTGACGCAGCGACGGAGGCCAAACACCGTCTCGAGGAGAAACAGCGAGCCGAGGCCAGGGAGAGAAAGGAGAAGGAAGCTCAGTGGGAGACACGAGTGAGCTTTGCTTTTTCTCTCACTAACAGACACGTGCACACGTACAGATGTTATTTTTCCTTTTTTTGGTCTGTGTTTTAGCTTGGTTTGGGGTTTCTTAAAAGCTTGGTTTTTATTGGTTTTCCTCAGCTGTTCCATGAGGATGGCGAGTGCTGGGTTTATGATGAGCCTCTCCTGAAGAGAATGGTATCACTACGGCACTAGCGCAGCCTCTCCTGAAAGTGCAGAGTCTGTGAAAAGAACTCTTTTACAATTCACCTTTCATCTACAGCCTTGGAATGACTGATAAATGGACATTTACGCAGCTTTGCATTTTCAAAATGAATGATGTTGAGAACTGAACTCTATGCGAATAGATATAAAATACAAATTACTCTTTTCTTGCCAACTTCACGACTTCCACCTCTCTACCGCCCCTTTAAGAACAATTTAAAAAAAAAACACCACACAGAGACAATGAGGTAGTTAATGGCTCCTTAGCAACCCAAACAAATGCTGTTGTTCTGGCTGCATAAGTCATTCCAACAAGCAAACTCTCTCCCACGCTGGATGGGGACGGGGGGATGGGGGGGGGGGGGCATGGTGTTTTAATCAAA
>JAOYMR010000021.1:4421164-4451026 GCA_025802075.1 Tenebrosternarchus preto
CCCCCCCCCCCCCCCCCCCCCCCCCCCCCCCCCCCCCCCCCCCCCCCCCCCCCCCCCCCCCCCCCCCCCCCCCGACTATATGTCTGGAGAGATAACGAAGTCCAGCAACCAAACAAGAAGTTAAATATCTACTGCTGTAAACGCCATGATGGTGAGTTCCATCATTTTGGAACCAGGGAGGAACTTTTCCAGTTTAGCTGCGTTAGTGGAGACTCGGCCTTGGACTTGATGTAGACCTTGAGACTGACCTTATGACATGGTTCCACCTTTTGAACACAACGTAATGCTAACTAGAAACATAAAAGGTGTTGAACCCAAACACAAAGAGACAATGCCTGGTCTCTCACATGGATCACGCAAACCTTCTGTTGGTTTACAGCTCAGATAAATACTCTCCCTGTGTTTAAAATGAGCAGTTCAGCCTTCAGAAATGAGTTTATACATGTTCTCCAGCTCTCCACTGTTCAATGTAGGAGTTTTTGCGGAATCGGCATCCGACTCTGTTCCGACTCTGTTAACTCAGAGTAGCAGTCGTATTTTGCAATTTTTGAAGCAATACCATAGCTGACGGCTCAATTTTTAGAATTATTTTTTTTCTGTAGTTATTTACTGATTCATTATGTTGTGATTTTTATATCAATTTTGCTCTACTGTAGTCCGCACCAGTTCCACTCTTCTAGGTAGTACTCCCACATACAAGTGTGATGGCAGTAATTGACGGAAGTCCTTCCTACCGCTGGGGTTTCTCCAGCATTCGAACCAGCGATCTCCTGGTAGCCCGAAGATGAAAACAGTTGCGCTACTTGGGAATGTCAACTGGGCCACTTTTAAGATTTGAAACGACTGCTGTTTACCCACACGCCAACAACTCTGCATTACATTGCTTCATTATTACCTCCTGTACAGATTTGTACAATTGAATAAAAATACAGATAAAATGTATCCACCACTTATGTCAGCAGTGCGACATCACGATCCCGGGGGGGAGGGGGAGGGGTGTAATGATAGCTTTGCCATTTTGATGACCGTCTTCACCTTTAATGTGCGTGTGCACAATGCTGCTGTTTGTCTCCCGCCGGCAGGATGCTCTGCAGAAGCTGTCGGACATGCTGAGTCTGAGCGGGGCGGTCGCACGGCAGGACGCCCTCACCCCCGCTAAACACCGCAACACCACGGCCGTGCTGGGCTGCCTCGCCGAGAAACTCGCTGGTGAGCTGCTCTCTTACGTGGCTGTGCCCCTGCGTGCGTGCGTGTGTGCGTGCGTGCGTGTACACACTCGTGCATGTCCGAAAGAGGATGTGTGATCCTTGATCATTTAATGTACTGTTTACTGATGCAAACAGTGCTGCAGGGAACCTGCTGAATGGGCACTTGTGCAGGGTCTGACCCAGCATACATCCGCTGCTCTCAGAGACCAGGATCCACGGCAGATTTGCTGAGCCTTCTAAACACACACACACACATACAGTACACCCTCCAAGGGATCCGTGTCCTTCTAAACACACACACACACGTACACCCTCCAAGGGATCCGTGTCCTTCTCTTGCTATCCAGTAGTTTCAGTGTTTAAATGTCTGATTTCTCAGTCCTTAATCCAGTCCTACCTCTGACTCTATCAGGTCCAGCTAGTATCGCCCTCCTCAGTCCAGGAACCCTGGAATATTTACTGGAGAGCCTGGTGAGATGGTCCAGATCACTAATCATTAAACACACACACACTGTGTTAATGCCTCTGAATGTCTCACTGTGTTTGTCTCCCTCTCCAGGGATCTGAGGCCCACCCTACCGTCATGCTCTTTGCTCTGATTGCTCTGGAAAAGTTCTCCCAGACCAGTGAGTCTTTTCTTCTGCATCACTTTTGCATCGTTTAGTGCTACTTTCGAACCTTTTAAGCTCGAAGCGTGATTGTGGCTAACTGTCCTTGTGATGTCAGGTGAGAACAAGCTGACTGTGGCCGAGTCCTGCATCAGCGATCGCTTAGCTGTCCTGGAGTCGTGGGCAGATCACACAGACTATCTCAAACGGCAGGTCGGTTTCTGCGCACAGTGGAGCCTGGATAACCTCTGTAAGTACACACCTGCCATCTTCTTGGCTTTGGCTAAGAACACGTACATTTCCCCTGTTGTGTTTGTTTCACTTTTCAGTAATAGTTATTTTTAGAACAACAGTCTCATCGGCTGGAGTGAGACACGAATTTTTGTTTTGTTTTGCCACTGTATTCAAGGACATTTAAATATGAACTGAAACAAAAAGTCTTTGAAGTTTGCACACCAGCTTTAACTGGAGCCTGTTTATATAAATCAGCTGTTTTTACACAGTTGTTCCTTCATAAGTACTTTATAACATGAGTAAATATGTGCTCAGAGGTTGCATTGTGCAGGGTTTCTGCCCTGGAGCTGCCCTGCCAGAACTGAAGGGCATCATTCACACATCCAGCCTCAGCATGGTGTGAATGGTGCTGCTGTTTCCAGGGTTACAGCAGGAGTCTCTGCTCACACATGAAGCCGCGTGAGCATGCTAACTATGCACGCTAGAACGAAAGCGAACCTTTCCGCTCCATTCACACCACGCGGTGCTTGTATGTGTGAAGCCAACCTAACACTCCTTCAGGGGGCTTTTGCCTTTGGTCTTGGCATGAGTGAGGCTCATGCTCAGTGTCTGGCCTCAGAAAACTCCACACCCGCTGGTCTAAGGGGAAGCGTCGGCCATTGGGTTGGGTGGATCGGAGCAGTCCGGGACGCTCCGGCAGACTGGAGAGATCATTGAAAAGGTGGAGCCCGCTAGCTCCACCTGCAGCCTCTCATAGCCGTGCCGTTGCAGTTCACAGTCAGTCTTCAATCAATCTCCTCCAAACGTTCCTCATTCCTTCATTGTGCCGCAGATTCAGCTCCATCTTATCTGATCATAAGACTTTGCCCATGAATTTATTTTATTTTTTTGCTGTTACAGAGATCTAGAACCCATAACTTGTGCCATAACAAAAAGCACACTGCAGGCTAACTGTATGCATCGGTAAAGACTGTGGTAGTTTGGGCTGACTATAAATGTGAGTCCTGGTTCTGCCTCCTGCTCAGACCGTCATGGCATGTATGAGAGATGACCTAGCAAGACATCTCTGAGTGACAGGTTTCTTCCTAAATGAACAAGCAGCCTGTGTTAGACAATCGTGCGAGCGTGTGCTTGCGTGCGCGCGTGCGTGCGAGCGTGTGTCAAGAACTGCTATGTTTATTACTTCACGTTACAAATTGCATTACAAAAGATTAGGTTAGTGTTACATAAAAGCTACAAGATCAGAAAACATGGATATGCAATAATAGTGACAATGGGAAGTTGTACAGTTCAGCTCTTGGCTTCACCACTGCTGCATTGTGGGAGTTTTTATTGCAATAAAAATGGTTACTTATGGACGGCTCTGAACGTTGTAATGTAGACAAAAATGTGCCATTTCAGTTACAGATCATCAGTCTTTTCAAAGATATTTCATTTTCTATTTCTGTCATTTTCTATTTAAATTGATGCATTGATGTCATTCGAATGCAGATTATAAAACTGCTTGTCCAGCATATGCACTGTAGATGTCTCTCAGGTTTGTGAGGTAGTAGCAGTTTTGCTAATATTATGTGTAACTGAATCTGCTGTCCTCCTATTACCATAGTTCTGAAAGAGGCTCGCCAGTTCACGTATGAGAAGGTCAACCTTCACAACATCAACGCTATGCTGAACAGCAATGACGTCAGTGAATATCTGAAGATCTCTCCCAGTGGCCTGGAGGTGAGGCTGTGAGAGAGGCTGTTGGAGTTCTGACTTGAGTTCTGACTGGAGTTCAGGTCTTGCTCAAGTGTGCCTGTGTGTTCTCCAGGCCCGCTGTGACGCGTCCTCGTTCGAGAGCGTGCGCTGTACCTTCTGCGTGGACTCGGGGATTTGGTACTACGAGGTCACGGTCATCACATCTGGGGTGATGCAGATCGGCTGGGCCACAAAAGACAGCAAGTTCCTCAACCATGTGTGTCCCTCCTTTACTCGGAGAGCTTACACTAGTCATGTCATATGTGAGATGGGATGTAGTGACGTGTGTGTGTGTGTGTGTGTGTGTGTGTGTGTGTGTGTGTGTGTGTGTGTGATAGGAGGGCTACGGGATTGGGGATGATGAGTATTCGTGTGCGTACGATGGCTGCAGGCAGCTGATTTGGTACAATGCACGCAGTAAACCTCACTCCCACCCCTGCTGGAAGGAAGGTCAGCATCAAGTCACGTGCCTCACACGTTGACCTCACACGTTTCTTGGGCCCACGCTGGAGTGTTACACCTTCAGTAATGTGTTTACGACCTGGTTTCCCAACAGCATTGAGAGTGTCGTTTAATTAAATGCTAAGAGGCTACGTTTAGCGCTTCACGGTATAGAAAGCTTTGTTTTGGAAGCGGTTGTCAATTTGAGGTTGTATTCTTTGCTCTACAGGGGACGCCATAGGATTCTTGCTGGATCTCAGTAAGAAACAGATGGTTTTCTACCTGAATGGACACCAGCTTCCTCCTGAGAAGCAGGTGTTCTCCTCTGCCACGTAAGCAGCTCGGTCTCAGTGTGTGTCACATATACATATTGGACATGTGTTTTATGGCAGAGTAGCGTGTGTGTGTGTGTGTGTGTCCTGCTGATCTTCCCATTTGCACTCTGTGCTCTTCTCCATCCTCTCCTTCAGGTCTGGCTTCTTTGCAGCAGCCAGTTTTATGTCCTACCAACAGTGCGAGTTCAACTTTGGGGCCAAACCCTTCCGTTACCCCCCGTCAATTAAGTTTAGCACCTTCAACGAGTTTGCCTCGCTTGCCTCAGATGAGAAGATCATCCTGCCCAGGTACTGTCAGTGCTGGGGGGGGGGGGGATTAACCTGTGGGTTTTTACGTTGCCCTGTCATTGATGGGGTTTTTTTTGTTTGGTTTTGTTTTTGCTTGCATGGCTCTCAGACATCGACGCTTAGCCCTGCTGAAGCAGGTCAGCATCCGAGACAACTGCTGTACCCTCTGCTGTGACCAGATTGCAGACACGGAGCTGAGACCCTGTGCACACAGGTACAGAGCCCGCTGTTTGTAACGCATCACAGATGTTGAGGGGGTGAGCGTTTATTTTAACTCAAGCGTGTGTGAGGGGGAGAGAGAGAGACACCGATCAGTTAGAGGACGCTGCCGCAATAGTAAAGAAATTGAAGCAGTTCACCACCATATCTCAGTGATGTATCTGAGACTGTATAACATTTACATCATAACCTATGTGTGTCTGCTTGGGGGAGTGTTTGTACAGTAACACAAGTGAGGACATTATCTTAATCTTATCTGTGTGTGTGTGTGTGTGTATGTGTGTCTGAAGTGGGATTTGTATGGAGTGTGCCTTACAGTTGGAGACGTGCCCATTGTGTAGGCAGGACATTCAGACACGAGTGAGACTCATTTCCCATGTGTCCTGACACCAGCCCCCAACAGCCCAGCCAGGGATGCTCTCCTCAGCATCCGGCCCCATCCAGTTCTGTCCAAGAGATCCAACCTGAACATTAGAACCAAGAAGCTGTTTCGGGATTGGAAGCTACAGCGCTGAATGGTGTGAGGAAAGAGAAATGGAATGTTTCGTTCAGAGATGGAGAGAGAGAGGGAGGAAAGAAGGAAGAAATAAGGAGAGAAAATGATCTCTCTAAGGGAGGAACATGTGAAGCATCAGAGCCCAGTCCCTGGTCAGAAAACGCGAAGGCTGGAACCAGACCGCGGAGGCTGGAAGGTCTCTGAGAAGTTCAAAGCATCATTATCCAAAAAGATGCCATTATAATGCATGATGAACAGTACATGCATTGTGTATACAATGATCTGCCTTAGACTCTTCGTACGGGCTCTGAGCAGTGGTTGAATGCATATCTGTGTTCAGACGTGTTAAATGTACCTGTGAATCTTCTCATGTTTTAGAAAACTAAACTATAAGACTCGACACGAGAGGCAGCTGTTGCCTAACCACCTTTTTGTCCACAGAGATGCAAATGCTTGACCCTGTATGAGAGATTTAATCTTAATATTTTCTCATATCATTCTCCCCCTGTCTCTGCCATACTTGAAATAAATGTGGGTTGATACCCTTTGCGTTGTTTGTAGGGTGGAAGTGTTGGTGGATGGAGAAGCTGTGATGTACAGTGGTATTAGACAGATTGTCATAGTGAATAATGAAAATCCTATTTAGTATAGAATGCTAAACAACCCATACACCTGCAGTAGATCAACTTTGACCTGCAGTCACAAATTGTTCAGGTTGCTGTAGTATTCGACAGACAGACCTGAGCGATCCAATCATATGTCTTGCTTACCCAGATTATTTCTCAAGAAGGAAGCACATATCTGTCACATGGATGTTGAGTAAAATGTGAACTTTCCGAAGTGGCCAATGTTTGAGTGAATCTAAAGCGCTCCCAAAGATAAGAGTGTGACTGAATTCAGAAGCTTTCTTTTCTGAACTGTGATGTTTGTAATAAAAGTATGTTTTATGTGTTGCACAATGCTCTGCTGTCAATGATTTGTTGGTTGTAAAGAGTTTCACATAAAATCTGAAAATATAGCCTGAGTTTATTGGACTCGGGTGATTGTGTAGAAACACGTCTGTGGAAATCATGTGAACCGTAACATCACCCTAAAAAAAACGCCTACATGCAAACGTAGGACTATGAAGCGAACTGTGAAGGGGTAGGTAGATAGATAGATATGGACACATTGTGTACTGGGCTGTCAGTCACAAAATCAGGAGCCAACAGAAAAGCCCCATGAGTCCGCCCCAAAGTGCCAAAACAGTCCCCATGTCAAAACTCGTGCAAAAATGAGCCGAAGGAAGTGTACTTGTCGGGCGGGAACAACAATGAAATAGAGAATAAGAAAATGTAGAATGAAAAAAGTTAAATACGCACAAAACTCTTCTCTCTGCGTCCCTGAGTTTCACATTTGTGCTCGGCAGCTGGAAATTTACAGATGCGAAATGTTAAACGTGCACGCTTATGGTTTGCCCCTTGGCTTTTTGCGCCCTCTAGTTTTGTCAAGGAAATGACTTCATTATGCGTCGATCTTTCCGATTTCCCTTGCACAGCTGGTATGACAGGGGGCGGTAAGTGCTTCGAGCGACCCCGCCCGCAAATATCCAACCAAGGAAGTACAACCATCAGTTCTCTAGGTAGGAAACGTGAAGGATGTCTGGTTACAGTGCAATTCGACTAGCTCGCTAACGCATTGAAGTTATTTTTTTAACGTTGCGTTCGTTTATACCAAGCATCGATTTTTTTAGTACCATCAGGATTGCTTTTTTGACACAGAAAGCAAAACTGCAAGCAAACGCCCCATCATCAGGTAAATTACAGGCTGTCAGAGTGACCTAGCTAAAGGGCTAATTTGCTATCGCTACGTCTGGTTAATCCACGCTCTAGATTTGGTCTCTGGCTGCTCGTGTTAGCTAGCTAGCTAATTTAACATATTTTATTACATATTTAACTTCTAGTTAATATATTTTATTATTGTACATCAATAGACATAAATGCAGCATTTGCATGTTCGATAGCACAGCTGACCGAAACGAATGTAGACTCCCAAGCATGCTAGTTAACTATATAGCTAGCTATTTGCATAGACGTAGATTTTCTTGGCTATTGCTAAGTAACCAACACAGGTTTAGCCAGCAATATGTACCCTTGTTCTTCGTTGTTCTAAAGGGAAAGATAGTTAAACTACGTTTACTAAGAAGACGGCGTTGCTTAACAAATTGTCTGGTAGGGTGTGTTGGGTCTGTATGGTTTCCAAATGTAAACTACCTTTTCCTTTCAGCGTTCAAACTCGTCGCTGGTTAGCTAGCTAGATAGCTAGCTACTGATATGTCGATGTCCTCTTGGACGCCAAACGCAGGAGGCAGGCGGCCTCCATCTAACGTTAATCCGAACTGTGGGTAAGTGCATTTAAAATGGGTTAGCCATCATAGATAACTTGCACATTTTCTAAATTTGTCGGTGGGAATGCTTGTATGCGCAAACTTTGCCTGTACTCTCACGTTTACTTTTATACTCTAGCTGGCGACTGTTTTGGGGCCTGAGAGTGATTTTGTATCGTTTTCTTCTCATAGTGGACCGAAACCACTACGAGCTTTCCGGAGACAGCCTTATCCTAGTGCTGAAGATAGAAAAGACGCACACCGTGAATCGGAAAGGTAGTTATCACTGAGATGAACCATGCCATGTCAGCTGACGATTTTTTTGTGAGTTCGGTATGGGGGCTAATATGTGGTAGACAGCAAGACCTAGATTGTTCTTAGTGGGTAATCTCCACTGTCAGTGGATATTACCCCAAGACAAAATCTAAAGCGCCGTCTTGTTACCAGGCCTAAATTTGAACACTGATGACTTTTCAGCTATGAAAACTTGGGACAAAGGGATGATTATGGTGGGGCTCTGGACTACAAAACGTATGAACTTTCACCTCATCAGTCACACCTGAAACATCAGCCAGGTAATTTTCTTGAGTGCAAATTTCCTAAGACGGCTGTTTTCATTTCCGCATTTTTAACGTGAACACGGAAAGCGGTTCACTTGTGTGTTGAACTGTATTAGAGTTCAATCTACTTGATTTGTACAATTTTTTTTTTTTTTTTAAACTCACTTGCTCGTATTTGTGTATATTCTGAAAGTTACCTCACCAGGGGCACCAGGGGGTGGAAGCAAGTGTCATGCACTGTACCAGAGGCTGTACCAACAGTTCTATGGAGACGGCGCAAAGAAACCTGCTGACTGTGTGGTGCTGTCTGTGAATAACCAGAATCTGTGAGTAGCTGCCACTCCAAGAGCCCCAAAGACCCGGTTTCTGAATCCTGAATATCGTGATGGATTGTGTGTTGTGTCCGTGTGGGTGCAGTGCTTGTTCATTAGCAGGGAAACCTACTGTGGTGAGTTTGTCACCTTCCTGAACCGAGGTTTTGACTGCTCATGCTCTGCTGTACCTGGTTGCCTGGCACCAGTTTCTCAAGCAACCAGCCGCTTCTTTACCCCTGCAGACTTTAGCCTGAATAGAAACACAGTTTGTTTAATGCCACCTTTTATTTAGAAGAGCGGCCAACATTCACATTCAAATTAATTCTCGCACAAAATCACAGTACAAAACTAAACTGACTGCTTCTTTTATAAAATCTTTGCAAAAATACAAAAAAAAAACATTAAAGATTTTTTTAATACCTTGAGGGGGGGGGGGGATTAGCATTTTTTTCATATTGCTGTAATATAAATTCCAAACATGAAATCATGAAGATTAAGAACTACCCTCACATCAAATGCACACACATCAGTTTTTTGTAAATAAAACAAAATATAAAATTCTCATTACTCTGCTTATTAAATGGTGTCTAGTTTAAATTCTTACCCTTTCAAAATAAGGGGTGCTTTAATACCTTGATAGAGCCCCTTCTGTATATATAGCAGCTGTTAAAGAAATGCAAGTTATTTTATTAGTAATTCTAAAAGCTATTTCTTTATTATTATAAGTCAGACTAGAAAGCATTGGTTTAAGCACTGCTGGCCATTGTTCAGACTCTTGGCTTTTTAAGACCTTTAAAAAGTTTTGATATTTTTCTCCAAACTGTTATTCATTCACTAATAGATGACCTCACACACCAAATACTTGTAATCAACATATTCACGCATTCATTAAAAAAAAAAATAAAAAAAAAAAATAGTTCAATGACAAACATGTAATATTTAGTTTTGATCAGTCTTGAAAAAGATACCACGTAAATCACATGGTCTTGAGCTTGGCGCCTTGTAATTCTGGTGGGATGTTAACCATCGCGGTGACAGAATGTAATTATTGGGGGTTTATATTCGGTTTCTACAATGAACAGCAGGATCCTTTAACTTTCTATCTGGACCATGTCGTTTCTGTTTTTGATAAACTGTTAAAATAATTGCTTTATTGGTCGTGTTTGTAATCGTACTTTTCAGTAAGATGTAATCCTTCAACAGTTTTATAATATTCAGCCTTGTTCTGACACCCAGTGGATGTCTGTATTGACAAAACAGTAATCCTCTTAATGCCAAATATTAGCTGTTAATTGACATTCAGCTGAAGTATGCCTTTAAAAATATTTACTTTATGTTTATGTTCAGCTTTACACATGAACAGAGCCATGATATATTAAGCACATACTGAAGTCACTGCACCCAGTTGTTGTTGAGCAGGACTTCTCCCTCGTTCATGTGTTGCTGAACTCCTCTCCAGCGTTTCACGGGTCGCCCGCCAGCCAGCGGCCTCCTCCCACACGCGTGCTGCCCTCTCCCCCTGGTGCATGGAGGTCAATAACCAGCTCTCTTCTTCTTCTTTCAAAGGGAGTACCCCAAATCGTTAGGCCACTGTTTGCAGGAACGCGGCCTTTCGGTGGAAACGCTTTACCTGCAGGCGGAATCAGGCTTGACACGAGCCCTCCAAGATGTCCGCTCCGATGGTTCCCCCTTATGTATTCTCGTCGAGCAGACTAACGTAACTCTGTCCTCGTGTACAGTAATCATATTTTCAGACTCCCTCAAAAGTAAGTCCCCACAGCCACTGTTCACTTCCCAGTACAACCAGCTGAACTGGTCATAAACTGCTCTCTGTATATTAGAAACAAATAACACTGATTTAATGGTGGGCATCCTTATGATAAGGTTTAGCTTTTATATCTAGATAGTGTTTAAGTTCAGCAAGTTATGATTTTACCTCTACATTGTTTAACCTCCCTCTGATCCAAAAGGGTGAAAACAAAATTCTTTCCAAATAGGGTTCGATGTACCGAGTTTGAAGTGCAAAAACAATGGCAGACAAACAATAACAAATCCTACATTGATATAACAAACATGTATACAGTCACTGATGTCGAGGCCAGTATCTTTCAGTTTAGTCCAAACATGTGCAACACCTGCATGAAGTTGGATCAGGACTGGTCCAGTTGATCTGATCTGACAGGCCATTCAGGTGGGACTGAAACATGGTCCTGGTTTAGAAGGTCCCCAAAACGTGTTTGAAAGTCCCTGGTGTAAAATTGAACAAACATCACACGCACACTCGCACAGCCTCCTAACAGGAAATTCTGCTATGTTGCTTGTTATGGGTGAAGGAAAGTACCCAGTTCCCCATGCTGACCCCTAGTGGAGAAAATACAACATGCCACTCTGTCCCTGTTGGTTATATACAATTTCCCTCAAGCATGTGTAATATAATATTTTCCTTTCCACATGATGGGTATTAAATAAATATAATTATCACACACACTGCTTTTTCTGAAGTTATAAAAACTGTTAAACTGTTAGTTTCCACTTTAAATTGTTCAACCAATTATTTAAGCATGGTTTGAGTAACAGATGGTTTAAAAAGTCCTCTGCCCCCAACTTGTTAGAAACTAATGCCAAAACTAGAATAAACAACTTCTCCGATCCAAGTTAATACTGTAAGTGGATATAATGTAAATCACCTGAAGAATAAAACACCACCTTTAAAACTGCCTTGATCACCAAAAAGCACATCTAGTTAAGTGTTTCTTTTTAAATAGTGGTTTAGCTATTTCAACATCTGTTAAAGGCATGTAGTTGTAAATTATAGCAGATATACAAACCTTACTACTTTTATAATATATAAATGAATGCCCACCACTATAGTAAGATGGTTGTACTGTATCTTGTAGAAGAAATCCAAATGTTAAGGTTTTAATCTTTAGCCCCCCTGCCCCACTTGATGAGTGCATATTTGAATTTTGTTATATTGTAATTTTTCTGGCACACTCTCAAAAGTATTAGTAATAAACCTTTTCAGTTACACCCCGGTTAAAATGCTCTAAATTCTAAAATTACTGTGTACATCTGTCAACAGAATCTGTAATCCAGATTAATCCCTGAAACTGACTCCAATTGCACTGTTGTAGTTCTTTCATTTAATGAAACGTCCTGCTTCCCCTACATACAGACTAAAACAACCCTCATCTCACACACCTACTTAATCAAAAACAATCAAAAGGCATGAACCCGGCGTTTGCATATAAATGGCGAAGCCTGTAGTGAAGAATATCCTGACAGTCTTAATTGTTTAAAGCCGTGTGTAAGGCGCTGACGGCCTGCTGCGAGTCTGCAGCCTTAACGCTGCCACGGCTCTCGCTGTGCACCATATGTGCCCTCCTCTGCCCCTGCCCCGCCTCCTCTCCTGGCTGAGAGTCTGTTGTGGGCGGCCCCCCCCCCCCCGCGGGCCCCCCCCACCCCCCCAGCCCCGCCCGGCGGGGGGGGGGGGGGGGGGTGGGGGGGGGGGGGGGGGGGGGGGGGGGGGGGGGCATGGTGTTTTAATCAAACTAGCTCTGAAAACAACAGCTTTGTGTATCTCAGGGAATTAGATGACTGAGGGTTGAAGGCTGTAACTTCTGACATTCAAAAGACCTTAAAGATGGAACCACAACGTAGGAGAACTAGGCTTGGCTACAATTAGCTACAGATATTTATGTGTAGAACTTATGTATTCATTCACCTTTTATCTTTTTCCATCTGTAACACTGCAATAGTAATGATTTGAAAACATGAACTTAAAGTCAGCATACCAAGAGCCGTTCCATCTGTTTTCTCTCCAAGACCCATTTAACAAAAAAAAAAGGTTTTCCATCAAATTGTGCACCTACAGAAGATAACCAGTGAAAGAAGCAAAAATGAACAGCTTACAGGAAGTAAACTTCTAAAGGAAGTAAATCTGTTGTCATGGCGGTGGTCCATTCCCAAGCATTTTTTTAAATTTTATTTAACATGATTTAATAACATGCTGTCGAGCCCGAAAGAAGGGTGTGGGTTGCTGCTTGAGTCTCCAGTTTCAATCCAGCGCAATGCATCAACGTATTGTAAAAGTAGCAGAGTGTCCAATAAGAATAGGAATGCATATTGGTACACAGTATGCCAGGTTGTAAAATAATGGTCACCCTGTTATTAAATATCTCCATAATCTCTCTCTCTCGTTCTCTTTCTCTCTCTCTCTCGTTCTCGTTCTCTCTCTCCCTCTCTCTCTCTCTCTCTCTCTCTCTCTCTATCCCTCCATGCCTTTCATATTTTAGTCCAAATATACAGATGTTACCAAATAGCCTTATAAGTAATACGTCATTTTAAAAGTCTTACTTTTACATTTATATAGAATCTGGTGTAATTTCATCATCCTACTTCCACATGGGTAATTCTGTTTTTCTGTATAAAACTAGTGATCCAGATTTGGACTTTTGGACTATGTTGCTGTATGCACTGTTGGTGATTACCTTGGCAGAATTAGTGTTCAGAAAAAGCTAATAAAGTAAGCTGATATTTCTGTATTGGCTTTCTCGGGGGGGGGGGGGGGGGTCACATAAGAGCTGGCAAAAGTTTTTAAACTCCAAAGCCATGTTTTTTTCCATGTTGTATTTGTAAATTTGTTTGAAATGGAGGCCTTGCCATACACATACATTTCAATATCACGCAGTGTTGCTTTGCAAAAGCAATCTGACCAAATTCCCCACCCCTTGACATAACCATTGATTGTACCAGACGTTCATGTTTATCGATGCATCATATTAAATCTCAGTGAGACCAACCTGTGTTATGATTTTTTACACACGTGCCAGCTTTTGCCCCAAAATACTGTGACGATTTCAAAAGTCGTTTCAGAGGATTTTACACTATTGAATAAACACTCCTTAACCTTTAGAACGGCAGCGACGGGTTTGGTTGGACATCACCAGCACAAAGTAAAAAATAATATGTAAAAATAGTGCCTTCTAGCGTAAGCAGTATGTACTTCTCTGATGCGACATTTCGAGCCTTCCCACAAATCAATGCGGCAAAGGGTATAAATGTCGTTGCGCCCTTTCTCACGTTCTCATTCAATCGTAGGATCTCGTCTTGGGTGAGTACAAACTTTATATGTTGCTCATAGGTTTCGGGGTGGGAAAAGCTTTCGAATCACACAAAACGCAACCTAGCTGTTTGTGTGAAGGTTTTTCCTGACTTAATGTTTTCTTATCTAGTCAAGCTAAGATTTGGGCCTTCTTGAACGTCCAAGCATTTTTTTTTAATCAAAGCAAACTTGGTTAATCTAGTTGAATTATTAAACAGCACATGATGAGGGCGAAATTAATGCAGTGTCTTATGTAGTGTATTTCGCTCTCTGGTTGAGATCTTTATTACTGATGTGTTCACTAGCTAAGATCTCCTTAGCTAGCTAACCAACGCGGCTAGCTTTAACCCTGACTTAGCTTTGCTAGCCGTTTAGGTTTTTGTTCTCGATTAGCTTAACTTGGAATTAAAATATAATGCATCTACATGCACGTATGATGAAAATTATGTTGGTAGGGACATCTGAAAAAGATGATGAATGCCAACATTTCTGAATCACGTGGATGAAATGGGCCCTTTTCCTGTAAAGCAAACTGTTAGCTACTTGCTAAATGACCCACGTGGTGAACATTCTTGCGTCTTACACTTTTTTTTTTTCTTGCAGATTAAATGAGTGGAGTTGTAGTTTAGTTGCGTCGTAAGTTGCCTGGTAAGTAAACAACTGTTTTATGATTTTCAAAATCCGATATTAATCGCATTGTACTTCTAAAGCCTGTGATGAATAAATATGAATAAGAGTAGTGGACAGAAGTGGTTTCTGAGAACTTTTATTCTGAGGCTATTGGACGTTTTGTTGGTCAAGAGCCAGTCTAGGACGGCAAGATTTGACTTGATGTTTTCTGATTACAGGCTGTTGTTGGGTGGGTGATTGCCTACTCTGAGGTATGTTCGATCTCAAAAAGGTTGGGAGTTTAATAGTGCCCTGTGATGAGTTCATTTGCTACTCTTGACTCAAAACTGATGATATTTCACCCACCAAAATATTCCCTCTGAGGCACAGTTATTTGCTTGCATGATTGAGCTCTTTAATATCCTGAAGTAATTGCTCTTTACTTGCTTTCTTTAGGATGGCTGGTCAATCAAGAAAATGGGTAAGCTTTCAGTATCTTTCCTGATTACTGTTCAGTAAACCAGTTACTGTTTGTGATGATTGATCTTAATACAATGGGAATCTCTCTGAATTAGCCTGAAAGACACCTTTGTACTGAAACAGTACCATTTCTACATGAACGATGCTTTTTAAAGCTAGGTAGAGCTAACTTTTCCTTTGTGTGCTCTAGGGTACCTCTTCTGGAATCCAGGAGTGGTGGGATCAAGTTGGGTGAAGGGTAAAGATTCATTCTCAACTTTGATAAACTGGGATGTGATGCACATGATGACTGCATAGTTCAGCAGAACCTCCGTGTAGAACCAAGAGCCATGTCTTTCGCTCCTATCTGACGCATCGTCCATGTTGAATGAGATGTTGTGATATAATTAAGATTCTTAACACTTTTTTTTTTTTGGTAGGAATAAGGCTCTGACCCATGGTCAAGGTGAGTTAACTTCAATGTAGTTGAGCTCTTTGAAGATACAAATGATGACTGCATAGTTCAGCAGAACCTCCATGTAGAACAATGCGCATTGTCTTTCGCTCCTAGCTGATGTATCTGTTTCAGTCATGTCTATCTGTTGGTTATTGTTGCTGTTTAAATGTGGTTTCCTTCTTGCAGCATGATGCGAGTTGGACACTTTCGGTGGCAGTGCTACAGGTATGATCTGAATTTTTTCCCTCTGCCATATTTAGTTTGGCAAGTAAATCCAATCTGGAGTGATGATTTTTTTGAATCAGGTCGCTGATCTTGTTGAGGAACGTCTTTGAAAACTGATCTAGATTGATGTACCAAATTACTGCATACCCAAAGCACGAGGCTTTTCTAATTGCATTTTCTTTTTTAGGGATCTACCCAAATTGATGCGTCAGTAAGTATTTCTGTGCACTTGTAATGCAGTAACACTCATTACTCGGACCATTATGATGACTTAAAATGTCCATTGACTTTCCCCATGGAGTTTGGATATTAGCTCTGTCTGAGTTGGTTATTTTGGAATACCGTGAGACCTTATTGCCGTTTTCTGTTCTAACAGGTATCTGCTCATTGACAGGTGAACCCATCCAGGTTGCCAAGTGATTGGACAAGGCTGTTGGCACTGAGGTTTGTTTGCACAATAATGCTTAGCCTGTAACTGGGGTTCAGTGATGTTTTTACAAATGTCTGACCTGAACACTTAATGTAGACAGTTTCTTGCTGAGTAACCCAAGTTCTTCCATGTTCAGTAAAATACTGATTTTCTGCACTTGAACACAGTTTCTTGTCATTAGATGAGGGTGACTATTGGCAGCTGGAACTCCAGCTACGGATGGATGTAGGTGAGTTGGTAGCTGCAGTTGTGGGTGACTGCCCACTTGCAACCTATGATGAAGAGATTCTGCCAAATGAGCCAGCTGATTATACTCTTTACCGTTCCATTCATCTCTGAGGTTGTTGTTGCCCATTTTCTTAATTCACGTTATGTAGAATAAAGAATAACTATATACTCGTCTTTTGTTTCCTCCCCAGGAAGCAAGAGCCGAGGGCCATTTGCTTCTGCCCGTCATCTGGACCAGTTGCCCAATGCAACTTCTAATTCTCTGGACAAGTGTTTTGCTAGTTTTTCTGGGCTAGCTCATGTTTTAATGCCTTTCATGTCGTCGAATGTTTTTGGCTTTAAAATGTGCAAATAAAGATGGATAAAAATACAACCGAGTCTCTTTATTGGGGGGGGGTATGGAATGAACCCGTTCCTGACTAAGGTTTTGATGGTTTCTGCCGGAGGGGCAGTGATGTAATTTGAGTTGCTCCGACCCAGTTAGTCCTAGACTAGTTGCAATTTGAACAAATGGGCAGGTGGTTTTGCAAGTGTCCGACGGATCTTCAGTTTGGGCGGATGTGACGTCTTATGAATTCCTGTCCAGGATAAATATTGATTGTGCGTGTTTACGTCCTTTAAACCGCAAATGGGTCTACTGAAGTAGTCTGGATGGCTGCAATAAAAATATCTTCTGGGTCATGCGTGGTTTCACTAGACAGTCTACGTGTGGGTCGGTCCTGATGCTTCTGTTAGCCATTTTTTCCACGCTTTCGGCGGTGTCGGTTCAAGCTCATTTCTTTCGGTTTGACACTATATCAAATGTCTCGACATATTACTTCAATTATCTCTATTGCCATGTTTGGGAAGGGGAATGTCAGCCCAACCAGGACGACGCGTCCCAACAAGGTAGTAAACCCAATTTTAAATGATTGGTTTTGAGATCCTGAGATGATCGTCTTCTGTTGTGCTGTCGTTAGTTCAGAACTAGCCGGCTAATGCAGGGTCTTCACTCGTATGTTAGGCTAGAATAGCTAGCTGGATTTGACGGCTTCGTTTACTTATTTGTATACTCCGAAGTATTTTTGTAAAATGTTATGACCCGATGAATAGCGTTTTGAATGTTAATGCTACATGCTTTTCCGAACCGACATGTGTTGCTCTTTTGTTCACTTCGCAGTCCCTACGGGGGATATTTGGTCCTGGTTCCCTCAAGACTACATTGGCATGGCGACTGCCTGGTACTGCAGCCTTGGGCAGTGCTGTGAATCAGGCGACTGCAGAATTACTAATAACATCACTGGTATGATCAGTGTGTTTTTTCTTTTGAAGCCGCTGTTTGTGGAATCACTCAGCGTACTCTTGTGTTGAAAGCATTTTGGACTAGATTCGCGTCGGGTTTTTTCCCTTAATTTTCATGAACTTGTTTTGCTCTTTTCTTGAATTATACATAATTAGGACTGGAGAGAGATCTACAGCTGAAACTTCATGGACAGCACCTGGCTCAGTCTGTGGTTCTCAAAGCTATTCAAGGTTTTATTAATAACCCAGACTCCAACAAGCCACTGACCCTCTCCTTCCATGGTTGGTCTGGCACGGGTAAAAACTTTGTGGCCAGGATGGTGGCGGACAATCTGTACCGGGACGGAGTGAAGAGCGAATGTGTACGCTTGTTTATTGCCCCATTCCACTTCCCACACACTCGACTAGTGGATGTATACAAGGTGAGAACAGTTTTTGGCATCGACACTAGGTCATGGTTACT
This sequence comes from Tenebrosternarchus preto, assembly GCA_025802075.1. Lineage (NCBI taxonomy): Eukaryota > Metazoa > Chordata > Actinopteri > Gymnotiformes > Apteronotidae > Tenebrosternarchus > Tenebrosternarchus preto. The sequence goes on from JAOYMR010000021.1 coordinate 4,439,226, forward strand.
ATGATCTGTGTCATCTATGATCATGCGTACTATTCTTGTTTTTATACAAACTTATTGATTTGCCTTTTATAGCCAAGTGGGCAAAGAGATAGGGAAGGGGGAGGTGGAGGGAAAAGGTCATTAGTAGTTCTGGGAACACAGCCTGGCAGAGGAGATCTCATCATTTGGCATTACACATTGCAAAGATCAATTTTAGAGCATACCAAAGCACGTTCTTGTTTATGGTGTTGAGCAGTTCAACTGGATGTCAGGTGAATTGCTTATAGCAGCCAGGAAAGTCAAGAAAAAATAGAGCTCATTTATTATTTTAAATGTACACTTTGTTTTGAAGAGTTTTCATGAGTATTTGTTTGCCTTTATACTTGTATAGTATCTCTATGGTTTCTAAAACAAACCCTTAATGCAAATAATAAACACCTACATGGGTTCATTGAGTTGCAGCCATCAGGAATGAGTATTTTCAGTTTGGACTGAAAGGGCCATTTTTGTCAATGTATGACTTAAATAGAAGTTAGTTGCACATAAATGAAGGTCTGCACCAGATTCTTTTCACAAACGGATTTCATTTTGAGGTAGTGAGAATGCAAAATGTATGTAGGATGTGTATTACCTATTTCGAAAATCATGTCAGCATTTTTACATTTTGTGTGTGTGTGTTTATGTATTTTAGGGTCAGCTGAAGGAGGCCATTAGGGACATGGTTCTACGATGCCCACAAACACTCTTTATTTTTGATGAAGCAGAGAAGTTGCACCCTGGTCTCATAGATGCGATTAAGCCCTACCTGGATTACTATGATAATGTGGATGGCGTCAGCTACAGGAGGGCCATATTCCTTTTCCTCAGGTTGGTGTATCCTTCTCTTAAATAATTTAATTTAAATTCCAAAAGCGTTGAATTGGAAAGCGCTGATAGAAACTGTGGCTTATGCAGCATTCACAAATTTGACACAAATTCAGTGGCTAAGGGCTGCTGCTACTAATGATGAACTGTTGATATCAATGTTACTGAAACTACCTAATTGAAAACCCAATGGCTAAATAGTATACAATATAATGGCAGATATGAATGCTAGTGGTAAAGTCTGGGAGGATAAGACCTCTGATGTTTCCTGCCATTGGTTGATGGCAGTGATTGAGACCAGAGGAAGCCTAAAAAAAAAAAAAAAGCAAAATAACTACAGAGTACAAAGATCTGTTTAATGTATTTTGTGCATTTATTTAGTAATATAGCTGGTGCTGCTATCAGTGATGTTGCACTGGACTTCTGGCACTCAGGACAGAACCGAGAGGATATCGGTATGGAAGATCTGGAACATCGACTACGAGCAGAATCCATGGAAGCCGAAGGTATCTTCATTTTAATAAACGCAAATGAAAAAAAAATTAACACAAAAATTGTTCACTGTTAAACCTAATTGAACACTATTTGTAATTTGGTGTAATTCCTATTAAACACAGGTCTTCATAAGCTTCAAAAGTGGTAACAATTATTATTATCTTCCACCGTCTCTGTCTGTAGGAGGATTTGCTCAGAGTGAGCTCATGTCAGGGCATCTCATTGACTTCTTTGTACCATTTTTACCACTTGAGTACCGTCATGTCAGACTGTGCGCTCGTGATGCGTACGCTGCTCGTGGCGTTGAGTCGGACGAGGCCACCCTGGATGAGGTGGCCAAAGCTATGCTCTACATACCAAAAGAAGAAAAACTCTTCTCTGCTCAGGGTTGCAAATCCATCCCTCAGCGGATCAGTTTCTTTCTACCTTAGTGCAATAACACAGTCACAACCACCTGCCTACTTGAAAGCAAAAATATATTGATAAGAAACTGGGATCTTCACCTGCACTTACTGAGTGAATTTCTCGCATGGTGGTTGTCCACAAGTAATGACCTTGATAATCGATGAACTAAAAAGCTTCTTATACTTTCATACTTTTACATGCAAAGTTGCAAAATACAGGTCAACCGTTTTAATGAGTGCTTGTTTTTGTTATGTATGTGTATTGTACTCTTTCAGAGCAGAAAAGTAAGACCAACTTGCTTAATATTTGGTTCTTCACATGGCACATCCTTAAAGTTGACATGTATGTTATGTATGAAGAAATAAAACGGGGAAGGTGACATAAAATTATACGACTGACCAACATTTATCAGGATTGCAGAAAAACAGAGAGCAGGACCTATGCAGAGTTTTAAGACCGTTGTATTTTATTTGTTTAATTTGCATTATCGTTGTGACACTGGTACATTTATTTCTATTTGCTGCACATTGTGAAATTGCATGGTAGTGTTTGTATTGACATTATGGTCATTATAATTGTTATTATAATTGTCATTATTGTCATTATAATTGCATGATAGTGTTTGTATTGTCATTATTGCGTGAAATGTTGGATTTGAAAAGGTATGTAACTTGAATGTAATAGATGAAAGTTAATTACCCTATTTTAGAATTTTGGTTAAGAGTTATGCATTTAGCATTGTGTTCAAATCTTATTTTACATTTTTTAAAATGTTATTAGTGTTGTATAAAAGGTCATTTTTATGCTGTATATTTTGAAGTTTTTAAACACAGTTTAGTTTTTAGATTTTTCTGCATCATTTCTGTAAGTCTCTAGATGAGTTACAAAATGAGACTGCTAAGCCTTTTATGAAGAATTCAGTTTTGTTGCACACAACAGCTCTTCTGAGACTAACTGGTTTAATAACTATTTTTGTCACTGACTTTACTAACTTTACAAAGAAAGGTCCAGAATCTAATGTTTCAGTGCATTAGTCTACATTCCCAAGCCTGGGATTATGGAGATATTATGGTGCCAAACAATGTATACATTTTATTTCACTATATAAATGTGGCAATATATCTATTAACAGTTTGTTATGGAATGTTTGTGCTTCTATAAGGTTTGGGCCTGTGAAGAATGCTGACAGTCTTTTAATTAAATATCAGAGTGGACGTTTTACAATAGCATACTAAGTTACCAAAACCTGTCTGTGGTAGAATATTATTTACAAAGGTCATTATTTGTTATAACTGTATCTTATAAAGCCTTTCAGAAAAAAGCAGCGTTTGCTCATGTTTGCTTCTTTTATCCGCTTGTTAGATAAGGGTAATCAGAATAATGGCTGCAATTATTTTAATATGTTTAATGGGGGTAAAAGTATAACCTTTAAATAAAATACTGCAATTACAGCTATCAATAGCTGTTAGAAAATAAAACTTTCTAAATGAGTAATTAGTGCTTGTAATGAACTGCTTTTCCATCTCGAGACCATTATTTCATTTTATTATAGCCTACATGGCTAAAGTCTGTTCCGTTTGCATTGGCCAAAGAGAGTTGGCCATTAATTTTTTTTTTTTTTCCCCAAATGATCTGATTGGTCAGAATCTCTTACGCTGCCTTCTCCCGGTATCGTCCAATGAGAGCAGGCCATCTGTTCTGAGACGAGAGGAGAACCTTTGCAAATGATAGAAGAGGCGATTGATTTTTTAGAACGCGGGTAACTAAGCGACCACCCGGCATTGATGCATGTATTAGCTAGTTATCATTATACTTTGCAAGCTAATACATATCTTCTGTCGCATCTTTATCGGCACCCAGTAAACGCATTTCTCTTTGCAAAATGATAACGCTGCCTTTTCTTATGATAAGCATATCGGTGGCATTAATAACTGCAGAATCATCAGTATATTTTCGAGAGCAATTTGAAGACGGAGGTAATGTGTCAATTATGGACTAACGTTAACTAGCCAGCTAGCTAGCTAATTGTGCATATGCGGAATATTCAATAAATTTATTTACAGAGTAAATATCATGCTAGGCCGTGCGTCTTGTGTAGCTATTTTTTCCTCAATTTTAGTGCCGTTTAGCCAATGCCAATGTTTTTCTTGGTTAGTTAGCTAGTCACTTGACCAACCAGGTAACATGCAAACTGAGGGTGCAGGCTAAGCTAGCTAGTACGACTAGCTAGTTTAACGTCATCGTGCCTTGATATGTAGTATAATTTTGAAGCTATGGACTACACAGATCTAGCTAAGCGAATACGTGCATCAGAACATTTAGCGTAGTTAGCTAGCTAATGTTGCCAAAAAACATTCACTTAGCTAGATACTTCAAGTGAGATCCTTAGCTAGCTAGCTAGCGTTGACCAGTAACAGGATTGTGGATATTATAGCAAGCATGTTTTTGTTATAAAATAAGCCTTTCTGGAATGGTTTTTGATAGATGTCTGGAAAACCCGATGGATGGAATCCGAGCACAAATCAGACTATGGGAAGTTTGTGCTTTCTGCCGGCAAATTTTATGGAGATGCGGAGAAGGACAAGGGTGAGGGTACTTTTTTTCTTCTTAGTGTTCAGTGAAGACACTGTCCTTTGTGTTGATGTGTTTTTACTTTCATAGAGGAATTATGCTCTCTATGTTGAAAATGAAATGCAATCTGTCAGGCTACGGCACATTGTAGAACAAAGTGAACATAATTATAATGGTTTGTGGTTATTTGTATGATTGCTCACTGAGTGAGAAATTGTTGTTATCATACAGGCCTGCAGACCAGTCAGGACGCTCGCTTTTACTCTCTCTCATCCCGGTTCAAGGAATTCAGCAACAAGGACCAGCCACTGGTAGTGCAGTTCACCGTCAAACATGAGCAGAGCATCGATTGTGGTGGAGGCTATATTAAGCTTTTCCCCTCTGATCTGAAACAAGAGGACATGCATGGAGATTCCACATACAATATTATGTTTGGTGAGAGTTTCACACTTAAGCTGTGTTTTTGTTTATTCATTCAGTTATTTTGAGTGTCTGTATCATGTTGTGTTTGCATATGGCTTGCAATTATGCACAGCTAATAGGTTTTCCAACAATTTTAGGTCCTGATATCTGTGGCCCTGGCACCAAGAAGGTTCACGTGATCTTTAATTACAAGGGCAAGAATAATTTGATTAACAAAGATATCAGGTGCAAGGTAAATTCAGTTCTGAATGTGTCATTTTCCCCCAAACACAATGAGTCTTTGGTTTTATCTCCTCACTAATCCATTTGATGGGATTTTGTTGGCTAGGATGACGAGTACACCCACTTGTACACGCTGATTGTTAATCCTGACAACACCTATGAGGTGAAGATTGACAATAAGAAGGTGGAGTCTGGATCTTTGGAGGATGATTGGGACTTCTTGCCCCCGAAGAAGATCAAAGATCCTGATGCCAAGAAGCCAGAGGACTGGGATGAGAGGGAGAAGATTGATGATCCTGATGATAAGAAACCTGAGGTGAGGTGTCGAGAAGGAATCTGATTCATGAGCAATCTTTGCTAGGTTAGAACTTTAACAAGCACCAGAAATTCCACTGTATTCTATAAAGGTTTCTGGTTTCTGTTGCATGCTTTATGTAGGACTGGGACAAGCCTGAGAACATTCCAGATCCTGATGCCAAGAAACCTGATGACTGGGACGATGAGATGGATGGAGAATGGGAGCCTCCCATGGTTACTAACCCTGAGTACAAGGTACACACATCTTACAATTTCTATTCTTTTTTTTTTTCCCTCACTTAACTGTAAACGTCGTTGCATGTTGGAGTCCATTAATATTTTGCCATAGTGTGAATATCAACTTGCTCTAGAAATATGTCTGGTTGAAACATGTGAGCAGTGCATTTCTGTTTCTTCTCTGAAATGACAATGCCTTTAGAAACTGAAAATAATGTATTTTCCCCCCTCAGAAAATAATAATTGTGCTTTGAAAACTGAGTATCTACTTGTCCACTTTGGTACTTCTCAAAATAGAGGCAAAGACATTATTCACAAAGTGTAAACATTTTTTATTTACTTATTTTTAAACCTTTCTTAGGGTGAATGGAAGCCAAAACAGATTGACAATCCTGCCTACAAGGGTAAATGGGTTCACCCGGAGATTGATAACCCTGAATATACTCCTGATCCTGAGATCTACAAATATAATAGTATAGGAGTAATTGGGCTGGACCTGTGGCAGGTATGGTTAATATTTAGTGATATTTTGTTAAATTTTGGTTAAAGCTTCAGATAAAAGATTTGGGGGGATATTCATTGTATTTGTATTGCATATTCTAAGTCTAATACTCCTTTCATGAGAGCAATAGTTTTAAAATGAGTAAATGTTCATTTTAATAACTAATTTTAATGACTTTTAACAGGTGAAGTCTGGCACAATTTTTGACAACTTCTTAATTACCAATGACCCAAAACTAGCAGAAGAGGTTGGAGATGAGACTTGGGGAGCAACAAAGGTATATTCTCACACCTCATGGTTTCTAAAATTTCACTGACTCAAATTATTAATGAAATCCTACCATCCAAAATCTATCTTCCATTTGTGCAAAAAACAAACACACCAATATTTATCATTAAAGCAATGACAAATGGGTAATCACATTCAAACCCCACCCTGGACCCTAGTTTTGCCATGTTAAATGGTATCTATATAAGTAGCTTCAGCTGCCCATCACAACAAAACCCATACTATAAATTAGTTGGCATTTGACATTAACTTGACATCCCTCACTGTCATGCTCAAACAGAAATCTTAAAGTTCCATATTGTTGGTGCTAAGCATTTGCATCATGTATCCTAAAATCTTTAATCCCTATGGTAATAGAACATTCCAGGTGTACATTTTAAGAGCAAAAAGTGTTGTGCATTGCTGAAGTGCCCCCATGTGTTTTTAAAAGGAACTGCCAATAAATTCAGTAATAGCATGTATTTATTTGAATGTGTTAATAGATCTTTGTGGACAACACATTTATACATTTTTTTTCAGTCCTGAATATCTGTTTTCCTAAAAGACTTTAGAAGAGGTGTTGAAGATCAAAATTAAATTAGTTTTTAGCTGTATTGGATTGTTTAACAGAGGGTGTGTTGAATTACTTTGGATATTTCAAACAATGACCAAAGGAAAGATGTTCCTGCTGATTAGGTCTGTTATGTAAAAATCAAGTCCATTTATGACCCTAATACTGTTCTAGTTTAAAAATCATTTATCAGGATACATGTTTAACATAAGGTCTGTTTATCTAATATAATATAATGGCCAGATCCTAAAAATAGTGAAGTTCCATATTAAACATTGACGTGTTTGGCTCCAACAGGACCCTGAAAAAAAGATGAAGGATGGACAAGAAGAGGAGGAAAGGAAGAAACGTGAAGAAGAGGAAAAGAAAAGAAAGGAAGAGGCAAAGGATGAAGAGGAAGAAGACAAAGAGGAGGAGGATGAAGAAGAGGATGAGGAAGATGATGAGGAAGATGAGGGAGAGGAAGAGGAGGAAGAAACAGACTCTAAACTCAAAGATGAGTTGTAAAACTTATGAAGGTTAAGAGGAACTGATGATGAATGCCTTGTCTCGTGGTACAGTGGGGAGTATATTAGACAGTTGGACTATTCTGGACATTCCTTTGTCTCTTAGACATTTGACTGAAATGTTGCATTCTGATAGTGCAAAAAGTATTTATAACTTAATTCTTCATCAAGTTTTGTTATGCCAAGCATGTCTCAGACATCCCAGTATGTCCCAGTGTGGAATTCAAAGAACTTCCAGCGGGAAGTGTCTCCTATATTGACATCAAACTTGTAACAAAAAAACAACAATGTTTACACACATGCAAAAAATAGTGGTAGGTTGAGAGCAGTAGGAGGATTATGTAGTTATGAAAAAGGAAAACAGTATTTGGAAGTATGTCAACACTTTAATAGTTTAAAAACACTAAAACCATTTCTCAAAATATATGGAGACACTTTGAACTAGAATTGTTTAGTTGAATTTACCCCCCCACTCCCCCCTGCCCCTTTTGGGAACTACAATTGGTATTGTGTTCTAATTCAGTCCTTTTACTGCATACACCTGATGCCAGGTTCATCCTAGGGTTCCAATGGATTTCTGCACATTGCCTGTGTTTGTGTGAGATGTAGTGAAGAGAAAATGAGTTCTTGTACATCCTGTTTCCAACTCTATCCTCAAGCCAACATTGGACATCAGGTTTTATTATTGAAATGTCAGCTGAAGTTCTTTAGCAGTTTTGTTTGCATACTTGTCTGTTAATACGGATTTATTCTTAAGCAGAACATGCACTGCTGTAGACTAAACCAGGAGGGAATACCACAAAGCTGATTTCATGGGAAACAAATGAGCTAAAATTCACTAATATTCACATTGAGGGCCCTGGTTTATAAATACAGCACAGGCCAAGCATGCCTTTGGTTTAACATGGTTAGATTGCTCTCCCATGAATCTTGCTTTGCAGTTCTAACTCTGTGTGACTCAGCTTTGTTGTATATCCCTCATATGTCCCAGCAAAATATATTTGAACTTAAAATGTTTTGTACTTGTGTGTTGTTTTGTTTTTTGTTTGTGTTTTGTGGAGGTTGGGGGGATGTTCAGCTCAACTGTAGAGAGATCTGGTGCGATTATTGGCCTCGTGTATAAAAACACATACAAAATTATTTCCTCTCAATTTTTATTTATTTGTTTATTTTATTAGGAAACTTAAGACACAACTCACTGGCCACCAGATTTTGAAGCATGTTAGGTTAGCATGTCCTCCGTCATCTCTTAAGACTTCATTAACTAGTGTATTTGTGGTACATTCCAGGCCATATTATTCTGAGCTCAAGACTAAGAGAATGTTCAGTTAGAAAATCCACAGACTATGAAATTCAATTGACTAGCAAGTTCTCTTAAGATGTTCTAGGGTTTTACCCCTCTGGCTATGTGGAAATATGAGTCTGGTGCTTTTAACTGGTGCTCTTAATAAGAACTATACATTAAAAATACTCTGTAAGTTAAACCTTAGTCCAGCAGGCTAGTCTTGTCAGTTTAATGTTATGCTGACATAAGAGAATGTGACTGTGCTGTGTGAAAGCAAACTTTATATTCTCAAACCAGGTGGTAGTGGCGATACATCAATGGTAGAAATATATTTTGAAAAATTTAAGTAAAACATTCAAAATTACTTAAAGGTGACTCCCAAGTTATACACCAGTGAAATGTTATTTAGTTTTTAATAAATTTGAATATGGTTATCAATATATCCTAAAGTCTAGGTTAATTAAAAAATATATATATGAATTCGTTTCCCATTCGTGCTTCGCGATCAGTTTTATTTGATAAGTTTTTCTACAACAAATCCATATCATTTTTCAGCGAGACAAAGACCTCGTAGACTTTTGAAAACCATGCTGTATGCCCATTGCAGGATGTTCCATTCCACTGTAGTGTGGATCCAGCGCCCGGTTTTGTAACATCCCTATATTGCCCCATTGCCTATCGCAACGCAGGATGGACTAGTGGGAACAGAAACATTATGGCTGCCAGTCTTTCCCTGACTCAGGTAACCCACTGTCTACACACAAATGTAACATTTGTTTTGCTGGTGTTACCGGTTATCTTAAGCGTGTTACAAAGTGCGACGCGCGTGTGAGTTATAAAGTTGAGTACGATCATAACTTGAGTTTTCTGAAGTTGTTTGCTGCCATTGCTTGGAAAGTTTCTAGCTAGCTAGCTAACCTAGCTAACCTAGCTAGCTGACTGGCTACTTAATCCCAGGGACTGCAAAAAGGGCGTAGTTTGTGTCACTTTTGAAATGGGTGGGTTACAAGTTTCCCCCCTTTTTTTGTTGTTATTGGTGGTTGCGGTTTATTTTTTTTAATTGTGTTTTTAATGTTGCTACACCCAATAGTTTATTCCTTATAGTCGTGCTTTGGTATAGCTATAAATCTCATCACTTTTTAAATCGATCGCACTTGAGTAACAGAACGAGAGAAGTGATTAAAATGTCCAAATTAAGCGTCCAATGTCACCACCACCCAGTAGCTGGGCTTTATTTATATTTATAACAGAATTGCAAAGCAACTTGCTAGCAAAAACTTTGTCGAACTTTGCTTTGTAATGTTAGCAAGGACAAAGTTGCAGTTTATCTGGAAATACAGAAGTCTGTACTCTTTAACATTAATTCCTCTATTAATGCTTGAACTCAAATGCTTTTTAAAAAAACCTCAAACGGTTCCCTTTTTATCGCAATAGTTTACAATATTTTCAGTAAAAGCTAGAGCGAAGAGGAAGTGCTTTCATACTATTGTTACAGGGCTAATGAGCTGGGCTGCTAGCCGGTTAGCTGTATGCTTATGCGTTTGTCAGCGTTTGGTTCATTTTATTATTGTTGTTATTATTTTGTAGCATTCAAAGTAGGGCAAAGCTTGGTTGAGTTGAATAATATATTGTCATGTTTTAATATTTCAATCCAGATGAACCCTTGATTTTTATGATTATTTCAAAATGTAAAACTAATGTTAGTTTACCAGCTAGCTAGCATACATTCTGCATATTACTTTAACTAGCAGGTTAACTAGTTTTTTTTCGTTAACAGAGAGTTAGGGGTGGTGGGCCGCTAGTTAGAAAACAAACTTCCCATACACTGGGGATCTGACTCCCACCTAGTCACTTATTCGTTATCCGCGACTTGTTATATGCAGTTCCTCATTGGAAATCCAAAATCTAGTAATTCATTTTAATTGTTTTTGGCTAGACGAATTAAGTTTTATATAATATGAGAGAGAGAGAGATCGAGAGCGAGTTCAATGAGGTATGGAAGGCTATCAAAGAAACGAAAAGTTCTTTTGAACTGTATGTGTATGTTCACATCTGTACAATTAGAGTATATATATCTGTCTCAGGGTTTTTATGAGCTGTTAAAAACACCAACACTTGCAGTACTGCCCAATTACAAATACATTTTGCAATGGATTTTACCATTCAGAACACTCCATATGAAGATTTGTTTTGCAAGTCCAGTAAATTGAAGTATCTGGATACTTCATAGTTTCCATTGTAGTAAAGTACACAATAGAGTTTCATTAGACAAAATACAATAGTTATGACTCATATTATAAGAGGCTTAGTGTAATAGAATAGTTATGATTCATGTGTCTTATTAAACAATGCTTTGCTTGACTGCAGGTATAATGTTAGGGAGAGACCATAAAGGGAAGTGTTTAGCTAATTAGTAATTGTTGGTAAATGTATTTCAGTGAATGTTTACTTGCAAGGTTACTCAAGGCATTTGTTGGTCACTTTTTCTGTTTTGAACACCATCAAAAACAGTTTTCAGTAAGAAGTCAAGGGAAATGCCAGATTTCACTAAATATTTGAAAAATTATGTTTCATCATGAAAAGAAAATTTGTGGTCTCTTGGCAGAATTATATCTGCCAGGATCGTTTTAGCATGCACCAGTAAACTCTTGAGGTCAACAGTTGGGATCGTGTTCAGATGTCAGTCAGTGCAGGCCAGTATAAGAATATCCAGCAGGGCGGTATTTGGAACATCCACTGGGTCTGTTTGGTTCACTTTTCCCAGAACGTGGCCTCTTATTCGAACCCTCTAAGCTAACAGACTTGTTGAGGGTTGGTATTGAAAGACTAACATTCTTGGTTATGACTCTACACAATTATGATTTCTTCAAGATGGTGTGAAATATAATATAAAAAGGGATTCCCTTGATCTAGTTCTGGAACTACTCAGTGCCTTGCATAGAATAATGCATTGTAATTTATTATAGTATGCATAATATTGCATTGTATAGTATACTATATTATTTAAAACTATACTCATAATATTGCATTGTATAGTATACTATATTATTTAAAACTATATACTCATAATATTGCATTGTAGAGTATACTATATTATTTAAAACTATATACTCATAATATTGCATTGTAGAGTATACTATATTATTTAAAACTATATACTCATAATATTGCATTGTA
>JAOYMR010000021.1:4453866-4488749 GCA_025802075.1 Tenebrosternarchus preto
GTGTGTGTGTGTGTGTGTGTGTGTGTGTGTGTGTGTGTGTGTGTGTGTGTGTGTGTGTGTGTGTGTGTGTGGTATAGCCAGAGGAGAAGATGAAATTTGATGCCATCTTCGACAGTCTTTCACCTGTGGCCGGCATGCTTACAGGTGACAAGGTCAAGCCAGTGCTGCTCAACTCTAAGCTCCCCGTAGACGTCCTGGGCAGGGTGAGTTCCACTGTGCTGCTGGTGTGCTTTTTGCTTGGAGCAAACGTGCCCCAGATTCTCACTAAATGACCAACTTTTTCACCTGAGTGTGAAGTATTCATATAGTTTTAGCCTTCAGCGGGCGATGTTTGTATAAGATTATTTATATTTATTTATGAAAGTACCATGATGGCTTGACACTATACAGGGTTTCATTCTTCATGGTGTGCAAAATACACCTCATATCTCAGCCAAAAACACAGCATGTCGTACATTCCTGTCTCCACACTGAACAGTGTAATGCACCAGGTGACCGTTCTGTCCAAGTGCTCTAATTAATTCATTGCTAAAGGACAGACCCACTGTCTTAAAGAAAGGTGTTCCAAATAGTGTTTTGTGTCCCTGTGATCTATAAGCACTTGGCTAGCTGTCTGCGGTGATTACTGCACAGGCTTATTTCAGAGACAGACCTGAAGGCTTAGTCAGGCCTTTCTGTTCACAAAAAACAATTGCAATTATATTAAATGCAGACAGAATATAAAATCATTGCATAATTAAATAACAGTGGGATATTATGTAGTTCCTAAAGGCGGAGATTTGAGATTCATTCAGTGTGGTGTTTTGTTGACTGTATAAGCATGGATGCATTACCCTGTGGATTAAGCTGAATTCTGTAAAACCTTTTGTTGCAGGTATGGGAGCTTAGTGATATAGACAGAGATGGAGTGTTGGATAAAGATGAATTTGCAGTGGTGAGTCTTGTCTCACATGCATCCTTCAGGTCCAAATGGAGAGCTCACTTAATCCACCCAGCAGTAGATCAGCAGTCATATAGGTGGCACATTTTTGTTTGAAATTTGCCTGTTAGATGTAATTAGATCGATAGTTATTATATTTTGCACTGCGAGCGGTTTCATGTTGCAGTTCTGTGCAGTATGAACTCTAAACTACTCAGATGTTAATCTGTCAGTAAGACACTGGAAGAGCTGATATGAACTTCCATGGAATATGTAATAATTGCAGTCAGGCAGTATGTCACTTGCTGTGGTACGTGGCCCAGTTTATATAAGGTTGTATCAAATGTATATCCATATTTACAGTATCTCACAAAATTAAATACACCCCTCACATTTTTGTAGATATGACCCTTTGATACAATGTACTTGGTGTACTGCTTGTATAACAGTGTAAATTTGCTGTGCCCTCAATTTTAACACACAGCCATTAATGTCTAAACAGCTGGCAATGAAAGTGAGTACATCTCTAAGTGAAAATGGCCAAATTGTTCCCAAAGTGTCAATATTTTGTGTGGCCACCATTATTTTCCAGTACTGCCTTAACTCTCATGGGCATGGAGTTCATTAGAGCTTCACAGGTTGCCACAGGAATTCTCTTTCACGACATCACAGAGCTGGTGGATGTTGGAGACCTTGTGCTCCTCCACCCTCCATCTGAAGATGTCAAACAGATGCTCGACAGGATTTAGGTCAGTTTCAGGGTGTTGGCAATCTTCTTATACCCTAGGCCATCTTAATGTAGAGCATCAGTACCTTTTTTCAGATTCTCAGAGTTCTTTGCCATGAGGTGCCATGTTGAACTTCCAGTGACCAGAATATGAGAGAGTGTGAGAGCGATAACACCAAATGTAACACACCTGCTCTCCATTCACACCTGACACCTTGTAACACTAACGGGTCAACTGACACCGGGCATGGAAAATGGCTAATTGGGCCCAATTTGGCCATTTTCACTTAGGAGTGTATTCACTTTAGTGGTTTAGACATTAATGGTACTCACTTTAGTGGTTTAGACATTAATGGTACTCACTTTAGTGGTTTAGACATTAATGGTACTCACTTTTGTGAGATACTGTACAACACTCCATGTGATTGTAATGCCTTGATAAATCTTTGTGTGTCTGAGGTTTCTGAGACTCTGTATCCCAGGACTGCATGCATAAATCACTGCCATGTTTATTCTGGTAACTTCAGCTTTTAGACACTTTTAAAGTGCTCTTCTCTTTTTTCTCAGTCAAACTGTGATTTGGAAATAGTGAAGGCCTCTCTTGTGAAATCTGCATAACTGGAAGTAGTGGCAACTGATGATTTATGTTTATTTAAATACTGCCCCTATGAAGCTTCCTACTAGTCTAGTCCAGTATCCTGTTCCTATTTCACATTTACTGCCAGGAAGAACAGACTTTGAGAGTAGGTGTTGCTGCTGCCTATTGGTAGTATATCAAAGGTTAAATTCTTTGGTCTTGTGGTCAGAGTACATGTTTACCACCTGGAAGACCCGGGTTCGAGACTGGGTATAGTTGCTTCCTTCAGCTTTCTAAACCAACAGTGATGCATAATATTTATATCTGTTAAATGTCTAATCTCTAGTCCTGTGGCATTTGTCTGTGTGTGTGTGTTTTTGTTTGTTTTTGCATTTATTAATTTGTTTGTTTGTTTATAGGCCATGTATCTAGTGTACAGAGCACTTGAGAATGAACCTGTGCCCATGGCTCTACCCCCTTCATTGGTTCCACCATCGAAGAGGAAAAAGATTAACCCACCTCCTGTACTGCCCCTCCTTCCTTCACCCCCATCCCTCAAAGAAAGGAGTTCTTCCCAGTCTGGGGCCAAAAAACTGCCAGTTAAACCCACACAGCCACAGGTCAGCAATTATTCAGCCTGTGTATACGGGTTCAGAACAAGCGTTCATTGTAAAGCAATAAGGCGCTCAGATTCAGGTCTGAATTTAGACATTTCCGTTGACCAATACTTGAACGTTTTGTATTAGAATAAACACACTATGTCTTGGACTCCTCCAAACAAATCTGCTGTGAAATGCTGTTGCTTTCTACTGGACCTCACACTGTGTTGTGGGTTTGTGTTTGCAGTGGGTTGTGTCTCCTGCCGATAAGGCTAAGTATGATGAGCTGTTTGCTAAGACAGACGGTGATATGGACGGATTGGTGTCGGGCCCGGAGGTGAGGGACATCTTCCTAAAGACGGGACTACCCTCGGCCACGCTCGCACGCATATGGTGAGACGCCTTACGCAGACATGGCCCTTAGACTTTATGCTTCACTGGACTCTCTCTTGAATCTGTCATTCGTTAGCGTCTGTCACTTTTAACGTATGGTTATTGTTTTAAGAGGTTGGGTGCTTTATTCGCCATGCACTTTAGCCTGGAGGCTCTCTGCTTATTTGAGTTTTAGATGGGTGGGGGGGGTATGTATAGGTTGTTGTGGGAGTCCTCATACATCCACTGAAATGGGTGCACAGCAGGTAGTGAAGCTGCTGAGATTGTGCTTCCTTAGGGCTTTGTGATTGGACATGGCCCGCTCTGTCCGTCCAGGCTCCGTTCCCCAGCTTCAGCAGACTCTTGGTCTCACCACACACTCTTGGATCAGAGACCAAAATGCTACTAAACCTCTTTAGCCATTTGAGTTCACAGCTAATCCAGGGTGATTTTTATCTCTTTAATTAAACTTTGAAGTCTGTCTTTAAAGATGTCTTCAAGTTCCAGCGTTCCTTGTTGTTGTTATTGAAGACGATGTAGTTATAAGTATTCCTTCTGTATTGGGTCATTCTTAATGAATACTGTCTGTCCTGAACAGGGAGCTATGTGACATCGGTGACCTCGGGAAACTCACCAGAGAACAGTTTGCATTGGCTCTTTATCTAATCAATCAGAAACTCTCAAAAGGCATTGACCCACCCCAAATCCTCTCTCCAGAAATGATCCCTCCCTCTGATAGGCTAGCACGACAGGTAAGACGTCTATTTTTACCCACCTTCATTTACTTCCATTCATATTCGTCATTATATAATGAGCACTGAATCATTAAAAAAAATCTAGATTTATAGTTTATGGCATAGTAAGAGAAGGTTTTGTAGTCACTATGTTCTACTAATCACATATCTTTACTGTGGCATTTGTCTCTCTAGCTTTCTCCTGTCTCTCTCTCTCTGTGTGAGTGTGTTAAATCCCTCTCGTGTACTTAGTCTGTCTTTTTTCTCTCTACATCAGTCTTTCTTCACACGTGGCTTGTTTTTTTGTTGTTGTTTGTTAATGTTGCTTTAGCAGCATACTGGGTCAGTTTTGCATTTGTTTTAATTTGTTTCAAGCCACATATGCTGCTCCTCTCCATCGTAGTACTTCTTCTGCTTCTTTTGGTGGGGTTTGGATGTGTTTTGCATTGTACATTTCATAGTTTGCAGTAGATGTCCTGCCTCTTTTTTTAGTTAACTTTGTAGTATAGTTTTTATGTTTTATTCTTGGGCTTTCCTTTGGCAATTAGAGAGTTAATTGTGTTACCACAAATAACCCATGGATGATTCTTTGCATGCGCCTGTCATTCATATTTTTTCTGTCTGTCTGTCTGTCTGTCTGTGTGTGTCTCTCTCGCTCCTCTCTCTCTCTCTCTCTCTCTCTCTCTCTCTCTCTCTCTCTCTCTCTCTCTCTCTCCTCCCCCAATAGAACAGCGCTGCGTCATGTCAGGCTGCTGACTTCTCTGCCATTAAAGAGTTGGACTCTCTCAGCAATGAAATCATGGACCTGCAGAGGTAACGGTTCTTCAGATGTTTGGTCCCATTTCATAGTAAAGTACAGAGTAGTATGAGCTTCGATTATGAGTAACCCAGAATGCCCTTCAACTTCCTGCATTTCACATAGGCTGACTTTCTCTGCTTATTTTGCCCCATGAGATTTTTATCCACATCCTACACACACACTTTTTTCTTGGTATAATGCCACTTATATGTCCTCCACAAATTGGAAGGGAGATAAACAATTGATTAGTACTTTGTACGTTTCTTCCAGTATGCTTTACTCACCGTGCACTCTAGCGTGTGGGTTTATTTAGATCTAGTTATAGATCTTTTCATTCTCTGGGCCTGTGTGTGGTATTTATAGGGCTGGTGGGTGAGTGTCCGTGTGCAAAAACAGATGCACTGCAGGTAGTGAAAGCTAAGAGCAGGGTGTGCTGCTTTGGGGACTTTCTGATTTAGAAATGCATCTGTCTGACAGGAAGGAAAGTGTTCTGAACCTGTTGGGCCAGTAGTTTTTATGACCTTCTGAAACTGGTTACTCTAAATGCTACAGTGACGAAGCATATGACCTGGTCTCCCTGTGTGTAGCAGAAAGGGACAGGGTGATGGGCCGTACGGTGCGTTCCAGTTGAGATTTGAAGTGTGCTAGGGTTAGCACGCACACTTACAGTCTGCTCCTGGGAGCCGTGGGTCTCCTGAGGTTTCGCGCTCCACGTGACGGCCTCGCCTAGCAGAAGGGGAGGGACGCATGTTAGCACAAACACACTCTTCCCCCTCCCGTTTGCTTTGAGAGAGGGCAGATGGCAGGTGAACGCTAACCTCTCCACTCCTTACCACAGCGTGTGGCACAGGGGTGTGTGGTTGGAGGGGAGGGGTGGGTGGGGTGGGTGCTGGGGCTGGGTCAGGCAGTGCAGGTTTACACCATCTCTGCTTCTCTTTTCTGAGAAAGTGAGAGCGTAGTCCCAGGCGAGAGGAGACGGAGTGTAAGGTGTTTTTCATAGAGAGGGAGTCACAAAAGGCCAGCACTGAGGAACAGAGAAGGACGGCGGCAAAAGCATTTGGCGTTCTTGAGCAGCTAGAGAGCTGTTCACAGCTAAGATGATGCGTGCTGTTTGGGATTGCCTTAGGTCTCAGCAGCAACCCGCGTCCTCCGGCAACAGGTAAGCAGTGGCTCCATCCCCTCCTGTGGCCTGTCCTCAGGAAGGGGAGGAGCCATTTCAGGCTGCCTCATGCTGTTATTGGCTATCCTTGTCCTCACAGCAAGTCCTTGGACAGTTATAAGACTATTTTTGGAGTGTTGCCAAGGCTTTCATTACTGTGTGGTTTTATTTTTGTATTTATTAATTCCCCCCCCCCCCATTCTTATAGTCCTTTGTCTCAGTATCTCCCATACAGCCCATCCCTCTTTTTTTTTTTTTTTTTTTTATCTCCGTCAGGCTTTGATCAGCTATGATCTAGTCATGTCATTGTGTTTTTGTTCTAATAATTGCATGTTTTCGCAACTATAGTCAGACTGTCAGGTAGATATGCTTTCGTCAGATGGTTTTAAGTCACCAGTTTAAGGTTTCAATATCAGAGAAAAGACATGACACTTGAAGAGCTTTGCCTATCCACACCTTACTGCTGCTGGGCTGGTTCTTCTGCATCAGAGAAGCCCAAGAGGCTGTTGTGCTTTGTGAAGATCCGTGGTCCTCTGTTTATCATGGAGAATACCCTTATAGGAGCATTTGAGCTCTGCGCAAAGTTACACTGAAGATATTTGAAGATGGTGGGCTGGTCTACCACTTAATTTGATTGTTTAAATCAAGTCTAGAATTATGCAGTGGAGTTGGTATCAAACCTACAGTGGATTTTTGGTGGGAGAGGCTGAAACAGGTGAACTAAATGGAACTTTTCTGTTTTTCCAGTGAATAAATGAATGTAGCACCCTGGGGTGCTGGAATCTTCATCCTTTAGTGACATCCCAAATTAATAAACAAAGGAAAAAAGAATTGCTGTAATCGTTAACTGCAACTATGACAGGTGATCAACAGTTAAAACATCAGGCCTGCTCTTCAACACCTTTTCTCAGTTCTCCTTTTTGAAAATGTTTTTATAAACCGCATTGAAATCGGACAAGTCTGCATGACTCCATCTCTGGTTGTGTTGGTGGGTGGGATGTTGTTAAGACTGGGTTTAACTGTTACCTCAGTTTCAGTGTAGGCATTTTATATCTAGGCCACGTTACAGCCTGCACCAGAGATGATCTCTGTGTTGCACGTTATGCCTGGTTTTGTGTTTAAAAATAATTGCAGAGGCATCAGTCATGTCAACAGCTATTGAAAGGAATTAAATGATTAGTCCCCCCTGCCCAGCATGTTCTTATCCCAGGTGCATGATTTTGGCTGGCAGTGTTCCCCCAACTTGCCTCTAGCATTTCAACATGCTAAGTTGTTTATCTTATCATACGAGTGAATTGGGCCAGGATTTGGGTCATTCCAGAATATTCTTCCAAGTTCATTAGACACACTTACTGGTTTTAAAATCTTTTTTTTTTCTTTTTTTGGTCAGTTAAATCATAAAATCCCCTCTCTTTTGTAATATTAGTATTATTTGAGATATTTATTTTTATTAATGAATAGCAGTTACAGAGGCATGATGAACAGGAGAACTGTTGTTCTTGTTCTCCCTCTCTCTATCTATCATGTATGTAAATAAATAATATATAGTTCCTCCCACCATGTACTTCCTGCTATCTGATCTAAAACGGATGGTTGCCATAATTTGAGATCATTTGTATAATGGGTATTTATTCTCGGTTTGGGCAAGTACTCTGTGCTATGCCAATAAGAATCCTTGGGCAAGTCTCCTAACTCTACACTACTTCTGTAACATGACTGAAAATTGTAAGTTGCTCTGGAGAAGAGCATCTGCAAAATGTGTAAAATGTAAATATATTTAAATAATATTTACACATGTCACCTTGCCAGTTAAACTGTAGAATACTCCCAACTATGAAGGTCAGATCTGAGATTGGTTAAAAGAGAAGCAAAGTTCTTTACATAGAAGTCTCTCAAGATCACATCATCTTTGTGATATTTGAGCCTTTTGTACAGGAAGTGAACCCATGCAACAAAATTTTGACTTAAGGCAGATTTCATCAAGGCGAAAAATCAGTGCATCCAGTGAACCCATCAGCTCAGAGTATTTGGGTGTGGAGGAGCATGCAGGACATTGAAAACAAGGCGAATATTTGAGGATATTTGCCAGCCCTCAATGAAGCCTGTTTGATCAGTTGAGATTGCGCTGCTCATGGGTGACTCTAATTGCGTAGCCAGTAACTTAGCCAAGATTTTGAATGTTCTAGATCTTTTTCTAATAAATACTGAGAAAGCTGGCTTTGTTTTTCTTCTGCTTGGTGTCTCACCTCATTGAGTCTCCAAAAGAAATTCTGGGAAAACCTCATCTGACTGCTGTGTTTAAAAATTTTGTAAATTGAGGTTGATAAAAGGGCTCCATTTAAGTGATATGGGGTCAAACTACAGCCAAATGTTCCATGTTTTAATGCAACAAGAAACATTCAACATAATAACATGTGGATCTGCTCTAACATTAAAACATAAATACTGGAGGCACTTCCTTCTTCTGCTGTTCTTGCTTCTCTTGCTTTTCTACTGTCCATAGTGTAAATACAAAGCTGGGTTTCTTGGACTACCACACTGCTTTGATTTTCTGAAAGGCTGAGCGTTTCTTGGAAAGGCCCAGTTTCCATTAAGGATGGATTTTCAGAGTCTGGTCTTCGTCCTGAAGCTGACGTTGTCTGGCCCGTCCTAATGCACCACGATCAGGCCACGATGGGTCTGGGTGACAGGTCCTCTTTAGGTCCTAGTGCTTTGTGCACTCTCTCCATAACCCATACCCGAGTGGCTTTTCCAGGTCTTTGACATGATTCTTGAGCGTGGAATTGGC
Organism: Tenebrosternarchus preto; assembly: GCA_025802075.1. Classification (NCBI taxonomy): domain Eukaryota; kingdom Metazoa; phylum Chordata; class Actinopteri; order Gymnotiformes; family Apteronotidae; genus Tenebrosternarchus; species Tenebrosternarchus preto. Next base: position 4,462,541 of record JAOYMR010000021.1, read on the forward strand.
TGCTTTCAGGTTGAAGATGGGTGCTTCGGCCTGTGCCAGCGATGCAAAATTTTCACCTGACGTAGTTTTCAGAACGTTTTCCCTATTTCTGCTTTTTTGCAAAAAAAACCTTCTTTTATAGAAGCCCAGAGAGAGGAGAGTGATGACTGGATTAGTACAGACGTGTTGTCTTTGAAGTTCTCATGTTTCTTACCCAGCAGTTTCATCGGTATACTGATGGAAAATTCCTCTCTTTAGCACTAGCCGCCATGCTTGGTACTTTCTACTTGGAGCAGGAGATGATGATGACCTCTCCATTTTTGCTTTAGAGGTTGGTTTTTTGGTTCTTTCTGAAGGCAAAGTGATGAGGAAAAGACATTTTTACTGTTGGTAATGAAATTAAAAGTTTTGGGTTGATAATGCTGGGAACATTCGTCTCACAGACTTGCACACTCTCTACATCCTCCAAACAGGAAATCTAGCTGTTTACATTTGCGGTATTTTTGGCTATTTTATTGAAGTTAATTAATCTTGAAATATCCATAGAGAAATGTTGGCACAGTTTAATCCACAAGAGATGCTATGTGTGGGAAGAAAAGAGGTAGCATTCTCTCTCTCTCTCTCTCTCGCTCTCTCTCCATGTGTCTCTCTCTCTCTCTCTCACGCTTGCTCTCTCATACTCTCTCTCTCGCTCTCTTGCGCTCTCTCTCTCTCTCATGCTTGCTCTCTCATACACTCTCTCTCTCTCTCTCGCACTCTCTCTGTCTTTCCTTCCATCTCTCTCCCTCCTTCAAGGAACTCTCTTCAAACCCTCATAAACGTACACAGGCTTTCTCCCATCTCTCTCTCTCTCTCCCATCTCTCTCTCTCTCTCTCTCTCTCTCCCTCATACACATTCTCTCCAGTAGAGGCAGATATGGTGTTGGATGGAGAAGCAGCACAGCCGACAGCCGGCTGGCTTGCCGTGCCTTCTGTTGCCACGGTGATTAAATACTCTTGTTTGTGCTGGTCTTTCAGAGAAAAAAGCTCAGTGGAACAGGACATTAAAGAGAAGGAGGAGAGCATCAGACAGAGGACCAGCGAGGTGCAGGTAAGGGTGTGTGTGTGTGTGTGAGAGAGAGAGAGAGAGAATGTGTGGGAGGGAGAAGGAAGAAGTGAAAGCCAGAAAGAAACTAGGTGTAACCATCAAATATTAGTTTTTCTCTTTTGCACGGTCTTTATCTTATGGATGCTTTGTGTTCTGCTTTACCTATATAGACTTCTGTCACCTTCTCAGCTACTATGACAATGAGTGCCGTTCAGCTCCACTCAGTATCTGTGTCTCTCCTTTCGTTCTCAGAGAGGGTGTGTTTGGGTTTCATGTAACCAGCAGTGAATGTGTGCTGTCGTTTTTCATCGAGTGCAGCGGTGGGCCGCTCTGCCGCGACTGCAGTCCATAGTCCTCAGGTTGCCTTCTTCTCTCAAAGAGAACAATCCCACAATGAGTGAGCGCTGATTAAAGCTCAGACCCATGCAGGAATCGGGCGAGCCGATCTCCCCGCGCGCAGACACGCGGAGGTGTTCCGAGTTCACACTTTTCACCTCCGCGTGTTGAGACTCGGTGTTCACAGTCGTGCATCAGTACTGTTTCATCTCTTAGCTGTACCCCTCACCATCCACGTTGTACTGATCATTTTCTCATCTTTCCTGTCCGCTCACACGAGGAGCCACCAGTCGTTCTCTATCTGGGTTGGTCTGCTGAGGTATAATGTTTCGGTATCGAGAGACCTGGCAAAAAAAAAAGCAAACGCATTGTAATTTTAGCATAGAGTAACCTAGACAGTAGGCTGTGTGTCAAATGAACCAGGGAGTGATGGGGAGAGAGAGAGCGAGAGAGAGAGAGAGAGCGCGAGAGCGAGAGCGAGCGCTCTCTTACAGCTGATTCTCATTCTGTCTAGTGTTCTTCTTGGCCATTTTCAAAACAGGTCACATTTGATTCCTGCATTCATCACGTTAGTTTCTGCTGGTCTTTCTTTATTAAAGCTGACCTGCTAAGCACCAGCCACTTTCTGTCATAAAATATATTATGTGACACAGCAAGGGTTGTTTTTTTTTTCCCCCACATCCACTCCAGAAATCTACGTAATTTTAACATTTTTAGTTCTGCTGTTTTATGAGTCCTCATTTAATAAACTCTTTTCTTGCTCCTCAGTGAAATAAATCCTCAGGCCTCGGTGGAATAATCCAAACCCAGTGCCACAGACTCATCAGTTCCTTCAGCTTTGCAAAGCAAAGCCTTCGCATTCTGACAGTAATCATGTGCTTTTAAACGCTTTATAATGGCCTCGAAAGACACTTGTGTAGTTGTGTAGTAAACCTGAGATGTGTAAGTAAACAGAGAGGGAGAGTGTTGCTTCCCTGTTTGATCCTCGCCTGAATAATAGTAGTATGATGTTTTTTTTTAATCGATATCACAGTTTTGACTTTGTAATGCTGAAGCTCTCTGTGACGGCACACGTCTTTTTATTCCTGTAGGGCTACATGATCAGAAAAATATGTTGTAATTACACTGTACAGCAGTTTCTGTATGTCTAATATACTGAATACTATATACTGCAGAGATGTACTGTAATTGTAGTGTAGCAATGTTGGGCGATGTAATGAACGTTCGTTGGTCAGTGCTTGAAGTGACGATATTAAAGATTTGCTTTTGTGCGTTTGACTAAAATGATGTGCATTTGTTGTACAGCATATACGCTTGTCCGTGATGTGATTGGTCAGGACACAAACTAAACACATGTCATAGATATTGATGATGGCATGTGGAAATTGTGTGTGTGTGTTCTAGTCCATTGGCTCAAACCCAAGCCAACAGTTCTGCATGCTTTCATGGGTTTGACCGTGGTTTATGCTCTTTAAGGGAGTGTAGTAGTCCCAGCTGTCTGCCTTGACTGCCAACTCCTCCAGGGAAAGCAAAGGTAATAGGCTTGTGTTTGTAACGGCACACGCACCCCTCCCTCTCCAGGACCTACAGGATGAAGTACAGAAGGAGAGCGAGGAGCTGCGGAGGCTGCAGTCGGAGCGGCAGGAGGTCCAGGAAGTGCTGGAAAGGCTCGACGAGCAGAAGTCATCCCTGGAAGAGCAGATCCAGCTCATCCGGGAGCAGTGCAGTCAGGAGAGCCAGCTGGTGGGTGGCAAACAGAAAGAGACAGGCAGTGCTCTCCTCACACACACACACACGATGAGACATGCAGTGCTCTCTTCCTTCCCTGTTCTCCCAGGAACTCACACCATTATTGCTCCAAGCATCATTCAGGTTTGGAGGAGGGCACAAAAGTGTGATGTGCTTAACTACCAAGGGCACAAAAGTGTGATGTGCTTAACTACCAATAATGAATATTATTATACTCTGTTTTGTGGTAGCTAAATTCCTGTGCGTGCGTGCGTGCGTGCGTGCGTGCGTGTGTGTGTGAGCAGCTTCAGTCCCTGCAGGCAGAGCATTCAGAACAGGAGCAGAGAATAGGAGACTATGAGGAAGAGCTGGTCAGAGCCCGGGAGGAGCTGCTCCGCCTCCAGGAAGAGACGCGCACTCTGGGAGAGAAAGTTCAGTTGGCCCGCGCTCAACTCTGCCCCCTGCAGGATGCAGTCACAGAGTCCCACACACAGATCGCTCAGGTCCGCATCCTGCGTTTTTCTCTGCGGCTTATTGTTCTTAAGGGACAATTATAACCATTTTTGACAGTAACATTTCTACTAGTGTAGTGTCTATTAGTACAATATCTATTTACCTTTGTGTGGAAGATCAAAGTTGGCATTATTATTATTGCAAGTTTTATTGCTTTCATTTGTGTATTATTTTGGATGACTGTCATCTTCTCCATTACCACCAAACCTCATGCATCACACCCCCACTCTCTCTCCTGCTCCTCCTTACCTCCTCCATGTTGGATTTCTCACACGCATCATTTTCACCTCTTTTTTTCCCACTCTCCCTCAACCAATCTTTGTATGGCTTGCTTGTTTTGCATGTTTTTTTTGCGTCTTTCTCTCTCTCGCTCTCTGTCTTTCTCTGTCTTGCATTCCCTGTCTCTCTCTCTCTCTCTCTCTCTCGGTGTGTGGGGTATGCTGTAGGTGCAGGAACGACTGGCTGAGCTAAGGACAGAAGAAAGAGAGGTCACAGCTCAGCTCACCTGGAAGGTCTTAGAAGAGGATCCACCCGCGCTCGTCAATGGAACGGCCCCCGCTGCACCGCTGCCCCGGCCGCAGCCCTTGGAGCAGCCGGCGGCCGAGCCGAAGGGCGTGGAGGAAGAGGACGAAGAAGATCTCGCTCCCGCGGATGAGCCGCAGGAGCTGAAGGTGACGGAGGAGCAGTCTGACGAGGAGTCTTCTACGCAGCCGTCCAGCCCCAAGGAGCCGGAGCCTGGCGTCGGGGTGCTGGGGAGCCACTCCAGCACCATGCGGTCCCCGGCGGCTGCCACCTGGCCTCACAGTCACACGGTGAGGGGCTTACACACTACATTATGGCCTCCTTACGCAATGCTCTCATGAGCGAGACACAGCAGCCAGCCATGGTCTACAACGGAGGTTTCTGTGTTTTCAGGAAAACGTTAGTTCAACACCAGCCATAGAGCCAGAGGTGAAGGAGACAGAGCTGAAACAGCAGCTCTTCACCAGCACGAAGGTCTGGGTAACCTCTAGATTAGCGGTAGCACCTGAGTGAACCCTGTGTCGGGCCAAACGTGGAATGGATCCCTTGAATGTTTATTCTGAATAGGTGATTGGTTGACACACAGGTGGAGTCTCCAGGGTTAGAGAAGAAAGAGGCCCATCCCATTTCCGCTCGTTCAGGGAGCCCACCCTCAAGCCTTGACTTCTTCCAGAGTGACCCGTTTACTGATGGTAAGACTAGCAAAAGCTCCCTTGTGTACCAGACATGGACACACGTTGTGCCTGGCTAACTCCAAAGCTGGAAATCCTTCCTCTGTGACTGATTGATTGCGTGTTTGGGCAGGTGACCCTTTCAAGGATGATGACCTCTTCTCCAAAGTTGACGTTTCTGGTGAGCAGCTCAAACCGGACTTTTTGCCCCATGTTGGCTTTACAGTCACACTGTTGTGACCAGCATGATGTTTTCATCGCATGAATCTTTATGAAACGTCCTGAACTTCAGTCCGTTTACTGTCCAGATCCATTCGGCGGTGACCCCTTCAAAGGTACAGATCCATTTGCGACGGACTCCTTCTTCAAACAGTCATCTTCGAGTGCGTTCCCCGCCGGAGATCCCTTCGCTTCCTCCGATCCGTTTGGCTCGAGCAGTGGGGCCTCTGAGCCAGACCTCTTCTCATCCCGGGCCAAGAACGCCGGCGAGTCCGATCCGTTTTCCTCCAGAGCCGGAACTGCGGTCACGGCCGACCCCTTTAGCTCCTCCGGCGGGACCACAACATTCGCTTCCAAAGCGGACAGGCTGGCAGCCTCTGACCCGTTCACCTCGGTGGCCGGAACAGGGGACGACCCTTTCAGCGGATCCGACCTATCGGAGGTAAGCGTCTGTCTGTTTAGTTTCTTTCCTTTCCTTTTCTTGAAGGCATGTGGATGTGAACATTTTGTTGGTTCTGCAGAAGGACACACCAGCAGCAGCCAACGATCCTTTTGCTCCAGGGGGAACTGCAGTGAATGCAGATTCGGATCCAGGTGAGAGAAGGCTGCCATCTGCTGGAGAGTTACAGCACTGCAGTTGCAGCAGATCTTATAAAATCTGTGTTATTGCTCATATTCTAGACTAAACCATGTATGTGTGCGCATGTGCTTCAGATCCCTTTGCTACTGTATTCGGCACTGAGTCATTTGGAGGAGGTTTCGCAGACTTTAGCACTCTGGCAAAGGTAAACCTTCCAAGTTTTTTTGTCTCGACTTGACCATTACTTTCTGTTGAATGACATTACCTTAATCTGGGTCTAGAAACGTGTATTTTGTGTTGGGTGTAAAGATGATTATTAGAAAGTATAATGCCTGAATATAACGAGGGTATTTTTGATTTTGCTGTAGTTCATCCAGTTTGCTGTTGACTATATTGCATGTTGATCATGTCAATATGTTGATTGATCCCCCCCCCCAAATTCCACTGTACCTGATGAACTGGAGCACAGATCAAGTGAGACATTTAAAATGGTCCTAATTTCGGTTGGTGTTTTTTAATTCTTTTCAGTCCAATGGTGCTGATCCATTTGCCACATCAAATACACACAGTAAAAATATATTTAGTGAAGACAGTCAATCAGATGTGCCTCCTGCACTACCTCCCAAAACTGGCACGCCCACCAGACCACCTCCACCTCCACCAGGTGAGGCCCGAGACATCACACCAAGTTCGGTTTTTCTTTTCTTTTTTTTCTTTCCTTCTGTCCCTCCTCTCCCTCTTTCTTATATTGATCACATGACTACGTAATGTTGGATACTGGGAGTGCTTGTAACGAATAGCTTTCTACTTCAGTCTTTTGATTTGTTTTATTGTTTCACCTGGGTATCCATGTACTCTGTTTTGTGTCTATAGTGTAGTGTTGTGCAACAATAAACGTGTAAAACATTTCAATCAAAAGCAATTCCAGTTTGTTGATGCACTATTAACTAGTATTAACTAGTGTTAACTTGTATTAACTAGTCTCTGAGGTTCTCAAAGCAGTTCCTTAGTGTGTCTCAAGCTACAGATGTGTTTGTGTTTTGTCCGTCTGTGTGTGTTATCTACAGGTAAGCGGTCAAACATCTACCGATCTGATTCGTCAGACTCGTTTCAGAGGCGTGGCTTGTTCGGGGCCCAGGGCTCTGGAGAGTTCTCCTCCCTCCCTGCCAAAGACGCTGTGCCGGATCCCTTCGCCCCCTCTGCCCCCTGCCAAGCCACGCGCGACCCTGACCGATTTGCCACCTTTGACAAAGTGAGCACTTCCCCTGCCCCCTCTCCCCCTCCTGAAGCGCAGTAGTGATCCCTAACATTAACCTTTCACCTTTCATCTCTGCCATGGATCAGCAGCCTCTGCCTCTCAGCCGTTTTACAGCCAGTCATTCCAGGAAAGAATGTTTTTTTCTACTCGCCTGGCTTCCATTTATTTTGAGGTGTTTCTCAATACACTTGGTAATTTGGAGTCATTTTATATAATGGATGTTGTTAATATATTGTATTTTATCTTTTTGTAGATAACTTACGTAAATATGTATTGTATGAAAAGTTATTAAACATGAAAATTATGATAAATAGGGAATATACTTATTTTTACTGTTATGTAAACGTTATTAAAACTGTGTGTGTGTGTGTGTAATATATCCATATAAATGTTAAGTTATCTTGGTGTACTTGTGTTGTACTTTTTCAATATGAATAAGTTCTCATTGGCTGTGGCAGGAGAGGCGGGGCTGTTTGCTATTGGCTTTCCTCGTTTCACACCAGTGCTCTGTGCCATGATTTCAACCATTCAGAATGAGGCTTCAGCACACCCTGCATGTCCATTGTCCTGCCCTATCTGTTCTTGCCCCCCCCCCCCCCCCCCCATGTCGCGCTGCACGCACTAATCACCTGTGTCCACCTCTCTGATTGGCCTACTTTCTCTCATGCATTTCCTTTTCTGAGCTGTAATTGGCTCAGGTACTTCCTAAATGTGGAATCGGTCCCATTGCATCCCATGACTCCCAGCACGCCTTCAGCACATGCTTTTCACCTCCTCCCTCCGTGGGAAGAAGGTGAACAAGTGTCCGTATAAACCACAGACCGTATGCTCAATAAACCGTTAAGGGTGCCAGATCCTTTCTGGCTCCATTTTTGTATTTTCTTTTTAAAAATATTGATTTCAGCTCATTTTTTCCTGAGCTATTTCAACTTGTCATCATTTCTCACTTTTATTGTGCGATGAATCGGTGCCAATAAACAGTGTTTCAATGAATTAAAAACAGACTTGCGCTGATATTGTACAGAAAAAAAAAAAAATTTCAAGTGAAGCAAGGTTCACTTCTTTGTACACTATTAGCCATGAGAACATTAAGGTTTGCCTTTAATTTTTTTCTCTAAATATATTTCAGATGAATCATATCAGTAGGCACACGTCACTTTTGGTGTTGTCCACCATCTTTAACGAGAGAGAGAAGCATTTGTGGCTGTCTTCAAGCTGGGGAAATGCCTGTGTTTTGTGACCTCTGTTTTGTATGCTATAACACTGTGTGGCTGAGCCATCTGTGTACTGCCTGTGATCAGTGCACCCAAATATAATTTGGTGCATCTTTAACCAAATTATGTTTGCACCTTTTAACCCTTTCTCAGTGGGGTTGCACTGCATGGCCAGTATGAGTGTATGTGTATGTCCAAAGGTGACATAAACATGACCGAGCAGGACGGATTTAAAAGCATCCCAGCATTTTACAAGCCTCCTGTAGAGTGAAACGCCGTGATGGATCTTTTAACATGATTAAAAGATCGTGTGTAGAAGTAAAAGCAGTGGGGGAATCGAGTTTAATGTGGAACCAAGATAAGGTCTTGTGCACACGAGCAGAAACGGCAAACAGTGAGAAAACGTGGCAGATGAATAAGAATTATGAGTGAATTTAGTTTGAAAATGTCGTTTGGATTAAGATAAGTGGGGTATTATTAGCACTGATGTGCTTTTTGCATCAAAATGGCAAAATAAACAATTTACCTTTTGCCAAAACTACCTTTTTTATTATTTGTAAATGTTCTACTATAATGGTTCACAATGAGTTATGCATTGTTTGCAGCCCGTACATAAACCGTAGGACTCCGGTGCATCGTTACATATCACTTCCGCTCTTTTGTTCTAATGACCTGCCAGATGACATGAACTTTTAATATCAGGTTATTAGCATGTCTGTGTGTGTGCGTGCAGCTCTAATATGACACGAGAATTTGTCATGACTTGTACATCTCTACACTTTACAAAACCACTATGAGGAAACTTGCATAGACAGACATGCCAGCCTGAAGGCCTGAGATTCCTCAGCATCACTGGACTAATAAAATCTTAATTTCATGTTAGTAAGGATGATCCTGTTAACCAGAATAATTGTGTACAGTGGATCTAAATTAAATGGGAGTCACTGTGAACATGTAATGCGTTAAACTACACCATCTGTAAATATGAAATGCATTAGTGTGGGATGCATCCATCCACAGTCGTTTTAAACACACAGGACCTTTTTGCTATCAGAATATTGTTTTTGTATTCACCGTTGCCATTTCTCTCAGTTGAAGGAACTGGCAAATTTCATGAAATAGGTCTGTACATTATTTTGGAGCTATAAGCTCTATTTAGTTCATTTGGTTTCTTCCAGTCAGGAATCACTGTAGCTTGCAGGTGAGGTTTTGCTTCTACAGATATTGTTCAAATGTTATTTAAGAGGTGCATTATATGCCTTGTTCCTGGTATAAACTATTATACATGTTTGAAAGGATCTAAGATTCCAAGATATAGTTTTATTCAGTAAGTAAAATCTTCAACTTTTACACCCAGTTTACATTATAAGAAGAATCACTGGCTTCTCCGTTATCAAAAGGACTCAAGACTGCTGGGCAGCTGCAAATGGACAGTTGTTTATAGTGCTTGAGATTTATAATGGACTTAAATCTTAAATGTTCAGATATTTGAATTTTACAGATCTGACCTAAAGGATCTTATTTCATAATTCAGTGTTATATCTAATGAAGTGTGTGTGTGTGTGTGTGTGTGTGTGTGTAAAGCAGTATCCCACAGAGGAGGACATGATCGAGTGGGCAAAGCGGGAGAGCGAGCGGGAGGAGAGGGAGCGAGTGGCCCGTCTTACGCAGCAGGAGCAGGAGGATTTGGAGCTGGCTATTGCCCTCAGCAAGTCTGAGCTTTCCTGACCCAACCCCGCTCAGCCACGCCCCCCAGGAGGAGGACGCAGGACACACTTTACCACATTGCCATTTTTAACACCTGTCCCTGTTCCACCTGTGCCGTCTGTTAGTCACATCCGCTGTCCAATGACTCCTCTCAAAACTGCATGGATTAAGATTGCATTTAGGGATGCAAGGGAGAAAGCCCTTTGAGGCTTGTGTCTTGTTTTACGGTGAACTAAGACGCTCCATATAGTCTGTGCTAATGGATTTCTAACACAGGCATCAAAACCGCAGCACTAAAACAGATGTTATTGTCACAACAACCCCCTTCTCCCTACTCACTCTTTATCCCATTTTCTTGGATTATTTAAGATCAGGTGTGGCTTTTAACGAATTGAATTTTAATGAATTTACTTTTTCGATCAGAAAAGGCTAGCACTTCTAGTTGGTGGGGTTACAGTTCATGTTGTGAATCTGTGCTAAAAGTCAACATTCTGTGGTTACATTCAGTTTTGAAGTTGGAAGAAAAGGTTGTTGGTATTGCCAAGAAATGTCCCCATTACATATAAAAAGTTTGTAGTAGAATAATAGTAGCTCAGGATTGGATTATCTTCCGTAACCTAAAAATTACAATTGCCATACTGACAGGGATGTGGAGGCTGACCCTGAATTAACACTCTTATTCTGAAATTATTCCGGGTTCTGATCTTATCTTCCTATTTGGGTGATTACAGCTCCTCTAGTCCAAGGCACAGGTTTAGGGGTCTTTTTCGAAATGTCATCTATTAGTGTGTGATGTAAAAGCACCTGTGCATTCCTTTATGTGAATGTATTGACCTTGCTTTATTTACCTGCAGAGAGATTTGACTCTTTAAACCCTAAAGATTTCTATAGAATATTTGAACAGGTAAATTTCTCATCTTTGGGAGCAGTCATGGTTTCCTAAATAAATAAAATAAAATCACTATTACAGTATTCAGATCTCCAATGCCCTTTGCATATGAGATTTTGAAAAACTTCTTAGAGGTGTTGTACGATGTCAGAATAACAATTTAAAAGTATTTGTGAAAATGTAATTGTACAGTATATGATCTATGTGGATTATTTGCTTGCAATAGTGTTATTCAATGTACTCTTTCACGCATGTCATTTAATCAGTCTTAGATGAATATCTATAATACTACTATTGTCTTGTTACTATTGTCAAAGACAATACAACTTAAAATTGCTTATATAATATAAATAAATAAAATAAAGCCAGTATGTGAGCTGACCTGAACCCCTTTATCAGTTCCTGTAACTGAAACTTATCAGTAAAGAAAATGTGTACAATTTACTTCTAGTGCCTAAGACATGTATAAGTGAAGTTCCCTAATAACACTGTACAGTGGGCGTTTCTACGAGAAGGACCACGACGTCAAAATTCTGAATGGCTTTTCCATCTGAATTGAGGGAAAGTTAATTGGTTTTATTAATTGTTTGCTTGGTCTTTGTTGTTGTTGTTGTTTTTATTTGTTTGTTTGTTTGTTAGCTTGTTTAGTCAGTGCAAAACAACCATCAAAATGCTCAGTGCAATAACTGATGTCTAATATTAATAGGTTAATATGCACATAAGTCAGTTTTAGTACTGCGGCCCCTTATTTTCAATTGTATGTTTCTCTAATAGGATATAGAGAAACTGATATAAGCTTATTTGTTTTTACCCGCTGCAGTTCTCTCTATGTACTAACACCAGATAACACTGTTTACAGGACAAAACAAGGTCCTGTAGGATTGGTTGGCATTTTAAAGCATTTTTTGTGCCTGTACTTTGGGTTGGACTTCAAGGGCATTGAGTACATTCTGAAGTCTTAAGAGACTGAGAACCAGGAGATTAGAACTGAACAGGAGGCAGAAAGTGAGGAAGTGCTTGTTTGGCCTTGGTTTTTGGACTCTTCAGATATAACTAAGTGAGGAATGTCATGTTTTCTGACTGAAATATGTGCATTCAATAGAGAATTTTTCTGTGTTTAGAATTGAAGGTGTATATTGTAAAAGCACAAGAGAAAGGTGAACTCTTCACTGTTTTTCTGACCTGTACAATTATTGCCTTGCAATTTATGAAGTGTCTTATGAGCAGTATGAACATGGCATTTTGCCCCTTAAACCAAACTTGAGTATTATACCAGATACCAGTTAGCACTCCTTATGTAAAAACTAGGGATTTTCTGTTTGTGACATCTACTATTTCTTCACAAATGCTCATTTTTATAGTTCTGTTTCTGTTATCACGCTTGTATGTATGTATGTATGTATAGGCCTCTAATTCATGTAATCAAAAACCACTTGTGTACTTGCTAATCTAAAGGCTTTTAAATCCGGCTTCATGTTTTTGTGGTGGTGTGTGTTTGGGTTTTTGGGGGTGTCGGACTGGGGTGGGGTGTGTGTGTTTTTTAAACTTCACAAAATATGTTCCTTACAGTTGGAACTTGTTTAAATATGTTAAGTAACATGTAATTAAGTCTAAATAATAAATATGAACCTTTAAACCCGTTGTGTTAAACCCTTCTTAAGTAGTTAGGTTGTTTCTTGAGTTCCATGAACTGTTTACCAGAATTGACCGATGCACGATATGTGTTAAATTTTTTTGGTCCTCAATTAAATACAAAAAAATCTACCTAATACATTTAACACATAAGTTAATATTTTATGCATGGTAGATGTAAAGTCAAAGATTAAAAGAGAAACAGGATATTGGCTAATGAATTGCTTTTCAAACTTCATTTTTGAGTGTGCTTGTTAAATGATTTGATGTTTTTAGCGCTTTAAATGGCAAACTAACGGCAATTTAGGTTGGTCATCTTTAAGTATTCAACACGAATAGTTTATTCTCTTAAATAAAGTAAATAAGGTATTTCCCCTACATGTGAATTATTCCTGGTCATCTTAAAATCTATTTAGGGAGCACATTTTAATGGTTAAACGTCCAACCGGAGGTCTTTAAGACCGGGCAAAAGGTACAGTGCTACATTCCAACACATTTTGAAAAGGATCTCATTAATGTGGGAAATGAGTCTGTCACACCTTCCTGTCTTCATGTAGGAAGGGGACGCTCTCATAGCGACACGTTTACTTTTGCTTTCAAGCACGGCGGTAGCAATTTACCTGTGTTTAGTCTGGAACGAAAGTCCAGGTAGACATCGTCGTGTGTCCCAGTCTTATTGGACATACATTCATCCCTATTTGGAATGAGTTTTTGGAGACGTAACAAAAATAATGACGCCAAAAAGTAAGTTATCCGTCTTCACTTTCTTAAATGTATTAGTTTGATTAAATGTGTGTGAAACACTTAATAACTTAGAGCAGTTCGCTTGAAGTTAAATGATCGTGGTTTACAAATGAAGTAGCTGGTCAAGGTTTCTGAACAGTTCTCCTCTCTAGTGCTCCCAGAGGACCGAAAAACGTCTGCACGATAATGCAGAATGTTGTTACTGTCAGCGAACTAATTAAAATTTTTAGCAGTGATTTCCTTATCGCACTGTGAGATGTCACATAGCCACAGTCCGAGGTTTTGAAATGTAAACAGATACAGATTTTCATTTGAGATGCTTGAGATTTGACATTTGGCAACCAAATCACATTTTATTGCTCTACCTATTCACTGTTTAAAGCAGTATACCATAACACCCCTTTTTTTATTTGTATACAAACACAATGTATCAAGCAACCGATATGATCAGATGCTAGACTTCCTCATCGAAGAAGCGCCGTGACTTTAATTGCCGTTGTTAAAGCTGGTCACACGATTGATTAACCTTTTTCTGACAGGTTTCCTCATAGCCAAGATAGTGGTAAGAATCTTGTGACCACCCAAATCTGCTTTATCTGCATGTAAAACACTGCTACCGTATCTCTATAGTGGTAAAAATAAATAGATAATAGGTTGGTAAGAATGTATCCTCCTCACGGCTGTCCTCAAAGAACAAACTGGCATCACCAGTACGTCTACAATACGTCATTCCTCCCCGTTCCACATTCACATGAAAGTACACAAGTTTGTCAAGATTCTAAAAATAACAATGCTATGAAATTTGCATAAATTTACATAAGCAATTAATAATGAAATAACCATAGGGCTGTACTACTTCAACAGTTCCTCACTGGCATTAATGATGACTAAGTAGTGAGAGGTTTGTTGGAGCTACACTAGATATTCCAAGTATCCCTAAGCACTCTGTAAGTCGCTCTGGATAAGAGCGTCTGCCAAATGCCAGAAATGTAAATGTAAATGTAAGTGTATTTTTTTTTCTGTTTTTTAATACTGCATAGAAATGTTCTATATTGTCTAGTTGTATTTTAATCAAGAGACTGAGAAGTAATTATATATGGCCATTTTACCATTGCAAAATCAACAAAACAATAAAAGTAATGGTTGCCTAAGACTTTTGCACAGTACTGTATATACCCATATACCTAAAAAAAATCAGCACAGAATACAAGGTGTGTGTGCATGTGTGTGTGTGTATATCTATAGATAGATAGATATCAGTCTCCATTACATAATGTGTGTATATTCTGGCTGTTTGGATTCAGAGCGCCTCTTTGGTCACGTTTTGGTCACATGGAACACCTAGGTGTGGCTGCCTTTTAGTGCTTCTGATCAGATGCATATTTCACAAAACAGGGATATTATTATATTTCATATAATACCTGTAAACAACAACCAACTGTCACATATTACCTGAAATTAAACTTTTTTGGTACTACATACACATATTAAAGAACAGTAAACTGTATATGCTGTTATTAAACTGTATATGCTGTTGAAGACAACAAGACTACAAGAACAGAAACATCAAGACAGCTTGACCTTAATCTCACTGTGAGTTCTTATCCTTTGCTGTTACTGTTCCAAAAACAAACTCGGAATTTATACATCCTGAATGTGATTATCATAAAAGAAATAACATGTATGTGAACTGTACATGAAAACACCTGCACCTTTGGCGCAGTTATTTAGGATTCAACTCGACGTATAACGTAAAACATGGAACGAATCAATTTAAACACGTTTCTCAGACGAGTGCGCCATCTCGTGGCGAAGCAGAATGTCAGAATGTATAGAGTTTTGAGTGTGTGTGTATGTATGAGTGAGTGAGTGAGTGAGTGAGAGAGAGAGAGAGAGAAAATGAGTTATGCTACACATTTTAAACTTACGAAAATATCCTCCTCATGTGGTCTGAAAGTGTATTGTAGGCTATGGGATTATGCATCTGAAAGTAAAAATAACCCTCGGGATTTACAGATTCTTTAATACATATCTTTAAAACGTAAAGACATTTATCCTGCGATTATGAAACACTGCTGCTGGGCAATCTTCCCCACTCGTAATAAAGCTGATAACGCCGGGGGTAGAACTACCTCGACCCCTTCAATGCGCGCTTTATCCAGAGTACTTCCACTCTGGCGACGGAAGCGCTTCCCGCCGCCTCCTCCGCTCCCTCCACCGTCAGGACCGAGCGCTTCCGGTCAGAGAGACGTGGCTAACGCTAGAAAAGTGTGGCGGAGCACAAGCGCTTCCTGCGTCTGCGCCGGCCGTCTGGGTCCAGGTCAGCAGCGCCTGCCTCTCACGGGATCAGCTGGATGGCAGGGACCGCCTGGAGCAAACGTTTCATGAATCTCGGCAGGGTAAGAAAAACTGAGACTGCGCTGTTGTGCACCACTTTTAGGAAGAAGCAGCGAATTATCAATGTTTCAAACTTTTTTCTCCATGGTTGGTAGTAACGCGTAGTTTGTTTTGCTAGGTAGCTAGCTATGTAGTTTGAAACAGAGGGCTTACGTTGTGATGTAGCTGGTAACTAAGAGCTAGAAATGTGTGGCGTACCGAACTGCAGCTTCTATCCGACCTTCTTCTCCTCGTTTTATTTTACTTGCGGAACGTTTTGTATCAAATCGCCTAAAGCGTAGTACTGGAGGCTTCCTGGAGTCAATGGTTAAACTGCCCAGCTCCCCACGAACATATTACATCTTCTGCTTCTGTCTGTATCCACAGTCTTTAGTTGCAGTATTTAAGGTCCTGGTCAGGGTTCAAACTGCGTTATTGATCTCAAATCTCGAGTTACAGATGATCTGGTTCACGGTGCTGCTTTAGTCCGGCCTGCAGCCTCCAGCTCTGCTGCTCAGGGTATCGTAACACTGCGTGCGTTGAGCGGCACTGAAATTCATTTAGCAGTTTTAAAGCCGTATATTGGAATAAAATAAGTCTGTTAAATATTATTGTAGTTAACTATAAAATCTTACATCTAATATTGTTATACATTTGGCCTAGCAGCCGATATATTCTCTACTGAAAACTCATCAGAAGACTAAAGCGACCTGAACTTCTGCAAGACTTGGCAAACAAAATAAAATTTTAATTCTTTCCATTTGTTTTGGTCTAGGCTACAGCATTAAGGTAGGTCGTCTTATGTACAGTGTAGGTAGTTTGACTTCGTTACATGTGGACCATATAAAGCATTTTGTCTGAGAATTCGTAACAGAAATGTAGCACTGCTTTGCAACCCAGCCAGACTGGGCACCAGTCCTGAACGATCTGGGCGTGGTCCACGTACAGTGAGTCCACTTGATTGACAGAGGCAGTAGCTACTGAGGATATCGATGCAGTTCATTCTTAAATTCTGTTAACAGATAAGCCACGTTCACATGTGCTAATTGATAGGATTATCTGTCAGGATGAATGTTTGTTGAGCTTTGTGTGCTGGAGGCTTACACAAACTTACACAAACTGACATAATTTGATGCATTTCACAAGATTTGTTTAAGTTTCATACTTTCCTAGTTGGCAGGAAAAAAATATTTTGTTGAAAAACTGAAGTTTGTTGAAAAATCACAAGTTCCCTTGGCACTGACCATTTTCACTCCCTGCAGTATGGAATAACCCTTAAAATGGCTGGATTCCTTGTGTAGCCCAGTTCACAGGGAACTGTTAGGGTGATTGGAATGTACTTTTGGTATTAATTTAGTTCTGTAGTTAATAATCCTAAACTTATCTGATGCTTGTTTTAATACATGTAGAATGCCCTTCCTAGAATAGTCTTTCTACAAGATGCCCTGATTTATGTAATACAGCATCATCTGCAGTGAGACCTCGGTCTGTGTATAATATTACTGTAAGATGCAGTAATATTGATCCATTTGTACAACCACAACTCCAATGAAGTTGGAACGTTGTGTAAAACATAAATAATAATAAAGAATAAAAACAGAATTCAATGATTTGCAAATCCTTTTCAACCTTATTCTACTCAATACACTACAAAGACAAGATATCTAATGTTCAAACAGATAAACCTTTGTATTTTTGCAAATATTCACAAATTTTGAATTTGAGGATTGCAAGGCATTCCACAAAAGTTGGGACAGGGGAATGTTTTTAAACATGTTTACCTCCGTGTTACATCACCTTTACATTTTACATGTTTACCTCCGTGTTACATCACCTTTACATTTACATTTTACATGTTTACCTCCGTGTTACATCACATTTGCATGTTTACCACCATGTTACATCACATTTTACATGTTTACCACCATGTTACATCACCTTTACATTTACATGTTTACCACTGTGTTGCATCACATTTACATGCTTACCACCATGTTGCATCACCTTTACATTTACATGCTTACCACCATGTTACATCACCTTTACATTTACATTTTACATGTTTACCACCGTGTTGCATCACACGCTGTTGTAACACGTGCAGAATGTGGCTTGGTATTGTCTTACTGAAATAATCAGGGACGTCCCTGAAAAAGACTTGCTCCGAATAAGTTGCTCCAAAACCTATATGTTCCTTTCAGTATTAATGGTGCCTTCACAGGTGTGTCAGGGGCACTAACGCATCCCCATACCATCAGAGATGCCAGGGGCATTAACACATCCCCATACCATCAGAGATGCCAGAGAAGCCGGTCCCAGAGAAGCCGGCATTGTTTCTGGGTGTTGATAGCCTACATGGCTTTCACTTCGCATGGTAAAGTTTTGCCGTGCACTTGTAGATGGAGCGACAAACTGTGTTCAGTGATGATGGGTTTCTGAAGTGTTCCTGAGCCCGTGTGGTAATATCACTTACAGAATGATGTCGGTTTTTAATGCCGCCTGAGGGGTCGAAGGTCATGGCCAGTCAGTGTTGGTTTTCAGCGTTGCCGCTTACTTGCAGAGATTTCTCCAGATTCTCTGAATCCTTTGATGATATTTTGGACTGTAGATGATAATCATTAAATTCCTTGCAATTGTACGTTCAGGATCGTTGTTCTTAAATTGTTGGACGATTGGCTCACACAGTTCCCAGAGTGGTGAACCTCGCCCCATCCTCGCTTGTGAACTACTGAGCCCTTCAGGAATGTTCCCTTTATACCCAATCATGACACTCACCTGTTTCCAATTCACCTGTGGAATGTTCCAAGTAGGTTTTTTTGTTTGTTTTGTTTTGTTTTTGTTTTTTAAGAATTCCTCAACTTTCCCAGTCTTTTGTTGCCTCCGTCCTGACTTTTTCGGAACATGTTGCAGGTCCCAAATTCAAAATGAGTGAATATTTGCAAAAAAACAAAGTTTGAAAAACAATAAAGTATGTTTGAACTAAAAAGGATTTGCAAATCATCGTATTCTGTTTTTATTTCTGTTCAACACAACATCCCAACATCAGTGGAATTGGCGTTGTACAAAATAGCAATTGATAGTTTATTTTGACAGCATAGATATGCATTACGCCTCTAGAAGAACCATACCAAAGATCATCCCACGTTACACTGTACGATTGGCTCTGGGTTTGAGAGGTGAAGCTTGATTGTTGAGAATAAAGCTTATGTACATACTATGAGGAAGACCTATTTTACAAGTTATTTGTAGGACAGACTTTGTATACATGGAAGGCATGTCCAGTGTGTGGTCAGGAGAGCAAGATCATTGTTCTCAGAAAGAAAGAACTGATTTGGGTTTTCTTGGTTCTTAAAAGCACTAGAAGGAACTTATTTCCTGCTTGGTATTTTATCAGCAGAAAACTAGTTTGCTTACGTTACATTTTAAAGTCGATCTGACTTTGCCTTTTTTCTCTGCTGCCATATCAAACTTTGTGTGAAGACATCTTTCTCCCTTGTAGCACCTTGCATGCTGTTCACAAAAACTCCACAGACGTCTGGCCTTATGAGTGCTAGAGCCGGGAGGCCCGTTTGGCCGTTGGCTGCGCTCCTGCTCGGTGCCACCCTGCTGGCCTCCACCTCCACCTCCTCCTCCGGCGGAAAGAAGATGGCCCAGACGGTGCTGGCTCACACTACGGCTGCGGCGACCGGCCCGGGGACCTGGTGTGCCGAGGAGGTTCTGGGCTTCCACACCCTGACTAAGCTGCTGTCGGGAGAGGACGTAGACGTTTGGCTCTGCTCGCTGCTAGGCTCCATTGCGGTGGGACTTAGTGGGATTTTCCCCCTTCTGGTGATCCCCATTGAGGCTGGCGCAGCTCTGAAAACCGAGGGTAAGACTCCATCTTTGCATCAGCAGTTGATATTAACCAATCAGTCCGTGTAACAAGGTTCATTGTTTTGACTGTGCACTCTTTGACTATGTCTCTTATACATATCAGTTTACATCAAATGTCATGATGGAGTAAAGGGGCTTCTCTATGAATGATCCTTAACAGCAGTAATTAAACTGAATATCATTCACGATCTGTTCTAGAAACAGTTCTCTGTAGACTTTGTTCTCATTATTCACTGAAGTTGTTCTTAGATAACAATTGATGCCATTCATTTAAGAGTGTCTGTAGGAGAATGCAAGAAGAATCCTCAGAGTACAGAGTAATGCACAGTGTGATTAATGTATTAAAAATATCCTGTCTAAGAATGTTTTCCCATGTGATTTGAATGGAGCAGGAGTAAAGTAACAATTTCATGGGTGATTTGCCTATTTGGCAGCACTTTGATGTAAAAGGAGGGTTGTTCAGATAAGACTGTGTTAATGGCAGTGTTATTCTTTAGCCAGGCTATTGTTGGATCACGTGATTGATTCATGATTCATATCCTGACATTTTTAAAACGCCCACCGGACACCGGAATTTTGGAGTTTGTTCAGAATGCTCAGATCATACAATAAATTGTGCTTTGTCAGGCATCTTATTTAGCCTTCAGCTATACCAGTATTGCAAAGGCCAGTATTGTACTGCAGTAAGCACCCAAATAATATATTGTGTTGGCCTTTCATATCTGCCACCTGCTTCATAGTTTTCACCACTGGGGCACTGAGCTTGTTAAGTCATGAATTTGAGGTCAGACAACCAGAGCCCTTTAGAAGTGTTGTATATCTTATGATAAGCATGTTATGTTGTGTAAAAGATGTTTGAATGTAAGATGGTCTATATAATCAATAAAGGCCAGAGTTAGAAAATGGTTATTGAAGTGTTATTTTGGTAGTTAATGTGGTAATCAAAATGTGGTAAGTTTAAGAACCCGAAGTAAGATCAGTTAACAGCATCTGTAAGTGTGTGTGTGTGTGTGTGTGTGTGTGTGTGTGTGTGTGTGTGTAACTTGTTCTCCACAAAATCGTGTTTCGGTGGCCTCCATTATGAGTGGCCCTCAAAAAAAAACACCTCAGGATGTCCGTTTTCTGTGTGTGTGTGTGTGCGCGCACGCATCTATGAGTTTATGCTGTATTGTATAAACAATGTTCATAAGGTTTTTTTATACAAGTATAAAAAAAAGTTATATATATAATTTTAGAGCACAGTAAAGGTACCTGGACCAGCTGATCTGAGTACAGCAGTAGTGACAGGAATGGTGCATTACAATGTGTGGTTGGCAGCACAACACTCGGCATTAGTCGCTTAGTGAAGTCGGTGAACAGAACTCTGAAGCCAGTCCTTGAGCGACCTTTCCCACACGTGTCGAGACCTTTCCCACACGTGTCGAGACCTTTCCCAGATGACTGTGAGACTGTCTGTCTTTCTCTGGTCTGTTTCGTGGAGCCTCACTGAGTGATTAGTATCACTCAGGATCTTGGGAAATTGTATGACTCATTTGAAGAGGTACTGAAGTGGCTCATCATTTTGGTTCCAGTGAGTCAAGTGGAACATCTACATTTGAGTGGAAAAAGCAGGACTTGTGGAGATCATTCACAGCCCTGGTTATTAGGGAGCAGTAACTGTTCCATAGAGGGTAGAGAGGGCTCTTTATAAATCACACCATTACTCTTCTTGTGGTAGAATTAGCTGGACTTTACTGGTGATCTGGAGAGGGCTCTGAGAATGAGGACATGACCTGAGAATGAGGACATGACCTCGACGAAGATGACCCCCCCCCCCCCCCGTTGTTCCAAAAATAAAATACAAATTACAGTCTTTATAGAGTTAAATTAAGCATCTAAAATTTAACTGTAAATATGAATCAGACAACCTGTTGAACATTTGTATGCCATAATAAAGTCATTGTTTAGTGTGCAGAGGTAGGTCAAAGTCTCACGGTTAGGGTGATGTAGTTATGTTATATAGTGCTACAGTTAGGGTTATGTAGTTATATGTTATATGTAGTGCTAGGGTTAGGAATTATGTAGTTATATGTTGTATAGTGTTAGGGATTATGTAGTTATATGTTGTATAGTGTTAGGGATTATGTAGTTATATGTTATATAGTGTTAGGGATTATGTAGTTATATGTTATATAGTGCTCTATGTGGATCATGACCCAGGTTTAATATTATGTTGGTTGTTGTAGTAATTATGGCTGCTTTAACCAGCACACTGTTAGAAAGTAGGAGAGCGTGAGGAGGTTAAGGCGAGTGCTAATGACCAGAGACTCAACTCTGACTGTGATCCGCCTCCTCTCTGACTGTGATCCGCCTCCTCTCTGACTGTGATCCGCCTCCTGTCTCCAGCTGGATGTCGAAAGCTGAAGAATCTGCTAAGCTTTGCTATCGGCGGTCTCCTTGGTGATGTCTTCCTCCACCTGCTCCCGGAGGCCTGGGCTCATACATGCAACAACGGTGAGAAATGCTCCTTCTTTTCGCTCTGTCTCTCTCTCTCTCTTGTCCTCTTCTTTCACTCTTATTTACTTCCACCCATGTCTTTTAAGTTCTGGGCTTCTTTCTTTCTATGTATCTTTTTACTTCAGACAGGTTTTCCATTTCCACTCCACCCCAGGCCAGGTTTTGAAATGCGATTTTTGATCCCCCTGGTGTGTTTATTAATCTCTTCTTGTGTTTTTTATTCATCCCCTGGGCCTCCTTATCCTCTCCTGTTGTTTTGTTGTACCTTATTTGTAAAGGGTTTTGTTACTAGAACAGATGAGAACATGGTGCATGGCTACACCTCACCTGTGACCAAACCTCACGTTGTTTTAGGTGTGGTATTTGAGACATGGCATTGTAATGTACGTTTATCTCTGATTACAAAAAAATAAAATGCTAGACTTGTTGGCTCTACTACACACACCAGTCTGTATTGTAGATTAATAGTCATCTGAACTAGATATGTCATCTAGATCGAACTATTTAATGGCCTGATCAGACAGGTGCAAAATGTCCCATTGCACCTGAAGCTGTCCTTTATCAGCTGCGTGTGTCTGATGTCTGTACCTCATGACTCCATACTCAGATGAGGGACTAAAACACTACCGCACACAGGGCCTGTGGGTGCTCACAGGCCTCCTGTCCTTCCTCTTGCTGGAGAAGATGTTTCCGGACGAGGAGGGCCCTGCTGAGGCCAGCACCAGGACCCGAGCAAACAAAGTGAGTCTTCAGTCCAAATCTAGCACTGGTTTTTGAAATCGCTCGTAGGTAATTTATCAGTTTATAGAAATCTGTGGCCATTTTCTCACCACAGCTGATTCTTTTGTAGAGAGAAGTACTGATTTAAATACTTGGGTGTATCAAAATGGAGTAGGAATTGGTAGAATGTTTTGTTTGTTGTATTATTATAATCTGATATGTTATGCCAGTACTGCTTAAGAAAAGTCCTTTAATTAATTTAATTTCAATTAATATATATTTATTTTTGCCTGTCTATTGATTGATTTTTTTTTTAACATTACTGCCATGTTCTTTGTGGTGCATTGTGTTATCTGACCTCACGGTGGCGCCATGCCAGCACAGAGCTATTATCACTTCTTCATTCTCTCTCTTGAACAGCCTTTGCAGAATTATTGCACACACAGGTTATGTAAAGGACCATCTTCAAGCATAATATTTCAGTCCTGTAGAGTAGTGGGTGATTTAATGGGTCCTATCTGGTTTAAGTTTTGGTAATACAGTATTTTACTATGTAAGTGTCCTAGGAGTTTTCAGAAATGCTGTAGCCTTAAGCTTTTGTTTTTGTGTTAATGAAATGATTCCTCTTCTCCTACTGACCACGCCAAGCCGGAGGATGTTCTGATGAGCACTGCAGGCGATCTCATCATGTGCTCCCCTGCCCAAGTGAGGAACACGAGTGCGAAGAGCAAACACACTTGTAGCAAAGTCTACAAACCCAGAAAAAGCTCCCCCAGCATGTGAAGGTTTCCGCCAGGCACTTTTATAGCGAGGTGCTTTCAGGGCGTTGCATCATCATCATCAGACCTGATTCAATACTTGCTTTGATTTCCATCTCGTGCTCCGAACATCGTGGCTGCCGAAAACCTCGGAGCCATTTTGGCTCTGGACTGTCTCGCCGTCTTGCCGTCCCGCCCAAGTGCACTTTCACCAGCGTCCAGTATGGGACGCCAGTGTCCAGTGAGCCAGAATATCTTCCCGCATCAGACGCGCCAAGCCCTCCTCCCAAGTTCAGTCATAATTATTTACTTGTGCTAAGCTCTAACTTTTTCTTGTGTCTCTAGTGAGCACCCCCCCCCCCCCCAGTTGAAGCTGGGTTGGATGTTGGATATCAGGACCAGGAACCTCTGAGCAGGATCACTTCTTCTCTGCTGCATTCCTCTATAATCCTAGTGCACATTTTCTCAAAGGGGAATCCTAATGTACATGTTCTCATTGATCATTTGTTTTAGATGGTCTTTAGATAGTTTAGTTTTTTCTTCCACTATGTTTGTTGTTTTATTACCCTATTTAAGACCTCCTGGGAGGTAAGATTGACATGGCCTGGATGTGAAGTCTAAATAGAGGATGGGGGGGGGAAGAGAAAATGATCACTTTGTCAGTTCATGACCTCAAGCAGTTAGCAACAGATTTTCTTAATCATGGAATTTCCAGAGACTTGTCAAGAAAGATGAATATACCAGTTTATACTTTACTTTTTTAGAATACTACTCATCTGAGCTAGGGATGGGTCATACGAATGTACTAGTAATACTAATGTGCTGTACTGTAGTAATACTATTTAATGACCAGAAAAAAGCAATGCCATTCAAAACAATTTTTTTTCATTTTTAGTTCCTCAAAATAGCCACCATCAGCTTGGTACTCTCTGGGCATTCTCTCAACCAAATTCATGAGGTTATCACCAGCGCAAAGCCATTTCCATGTACGCTGAGCACTTGTGTTTCCCTTGACTCTCTCAAATGTTCTCTACTAGCTTTAGGCCAGGTATCTACGGAGGGTCTGACACAGCACTCCATCACTGTCTGTTTCTGTGTGTCATGGGTCACTGTGCTGTTGGATCATTAGTCCAAATAGCACAGACCAGATGGACTCTGACATACTGCTGTACAATGTTGTGGATGCTGTGCTTCATAAGTGCCTTCAGTTCCTTATAAATCGCCAAGTGTGTCCAGCAAAGCACACAGTCACTCCTTCACAGTGCATCACGGTGGCACCACACGTGCAGGTCTCATCCATTCACTTTCTCTGCATCTGATAAAGACATGGTGGTTAGAACGAAAATACTCTAATTTGGCGCTGGTCTGATGTGCACCCTGCATGTTCCTTTGACCAAGCAAGTCTCGTATGTTTTCCTGAATAGTTTTTATCTTGGTCTGATTCTACTATCCAGGTCTGAATCTACTGTCCCAGTCTGATTCTATTATCCAGGTCTGATGCGTGCAGTGTCCTTTCACCTGAATAGTTGATGTTCAGATTACTCTGCTGGTTGAGCTCATGTTAGCATTCTGTTGTATGGCAGTGGACGTATGGTTTCTGAAGTTGGTGACTCAGTTTATTTACATAGAGGTTTCACGTAAAAATGTTGTTCTTGATCTTTCACACAGTCTTCCACGATGGAACTCAGACGTGACCGTTTTATATCTTCACAAATAAATGGAATCTGCTCCAACAGCTCTGACTTCAAGCCAAAGGCTGAGCTCAGCTCTCTCCCTGGAGTGGAGAAGATCAAGGTGAGTTGGGCCGTGTAGCTAATGGTGACTAATGAGACGAACTGCCAAGTATGCAGTCAGGCACATGGAACGTTACGCTTTTCACGCAGGTTTTGTGATGAGAAAAGCAACACTCATTCTGGGGAGGAAAAATGACATAAATCCCCATATCCACACTGACTACCTGGAATGTGCTTTGTTTTTCAGTTTTCTCAAAATTAAAGTCTTAATGGAATAACAGTTTTGCTATTTAGGGCATTTTTTTTTCTACTGTTTTGAAGTGGATTCAGAACGCAGCCTTTGACGGTGTCTCATGTGGTGTGTGTTGTTGTTGGATATACAAATGACTGTTAAAACTATCACTTTCTCCCTAGACAAGTGGCTATCTGAACCTTCTCGCCAACTGCATCGACAACTTCACTCACGGCCTCGCAGTCGCGGGAAGTTTCCTAATCAGCCGGAAGGTAGGAGAGCTCAGAGATCAGAGCCCTGCTAGCACTTGTTTGGACTAATTAGTACTTACTGTGCACCACTTGAAAGCGTTAGGTCCACTCGAATTAAAAAGCCCCCTCCTTGTTCCTCAATTAACAGTACAAAGATTGACAGGGATCTTGATTCATGGTCCAGCTGGGCCACATGCCGTCTGTGTCCAGCTCTACATCACCGTTGGTTACACTCGCAGGGTGTTAGTGTTAGTGTTTAGTGTTGCTTCATTCATGCCCTTCCCTGCTGCATCACTTAAACACCACAACATGCATTTAACTGTGTGTGAGGTTGCACTGCTCAAGCCAGTGCTGTGGTTCAGGTGCTGGACACGTGCGCCTCGCTGGCCGTGACGTGGTCCCTGCGCTGGTCACGTGCGCCTCGCCGGCCGTGCTGTGGTTCAGGCGACGTGTGCAGCTCTGGCTCTCCTGAATGGCCAATTATTTGAAACGGGCAAAAATGGCTTATTAACTGGGAATGGACTGTGGCTCTGTTGAGAAAGGAATGTGAAAAAGTTCTAGTGCTAGTTTTTCCTCATTCTGTGTTTCATGATTTTACTGAAAGATGTAAGAGAAGTGAGGGGGGGGGGGGGGGGGGGGGGGGGGGGGGGGGGGGGGGGGGGGGGGGGGGGGGGGGGGGGGGGGGGGGGGG